>JBAJHX010000049.1:775124-787777 GCA_037176925.1 Amniataba percoides | reverse complement strand
GGAATTAATTATCAATAAAGCAACTGTGAGTAAGTTGTAGAATGGCTGCAAACCTGAGCTGATCCTCGGTGTATCTGAGCCGGACTCGATAAAGCCTCAGCTTTGAGGAGGTGGATTTATTTTAATACGACAGCTCTGTCAGACAAATGCGACATTTAACCTGCAGAAAATAATAGTATAGAATAGTAAACTAGGAGTCACTTTGAAATGATTTTGAATCCAGATAGATCAAGTGGAAACTCTGAGAGGAAGAGGATGAAAAAACAAGGAAATGAAAACAAATACCTTATTTTCCGATATGAGATCAAAATGGTCCTTTTGGTCCCATCCCTGGTTTTTATCATCATTTCCTCATCTGATGGTTATTTTGCAAGTTTACATTAAATGCCATCAGATTTTCATTAGGATGAATCGACATAATGTGAAACAAAATGTGAATCAAACTTTAAAACATGAGCATTATTTCTGCCTCTGATAGATTTTCATCTGCAGTCAAGAAGACACCAACTCCCATGATGCCACACTGCTTCATGATGTCACCATCTGTTATTATTTTAATGGAGAAATAATGAACATCAGAAATAACAACTTAATATTTACTTAATTTATTGACTAATTTATTGACACACAACTTAAAGCCTCCTCACTTCTCCTACTGTTGAAGTTTTTAATTGTAATGCTGTGAAGGGCCAGTAGGTGGCAGCATTGTCTTAATTTGTGTTTGCAGTGTCACTTCATGTAATTAAGGAGGAAGTTTTCCATCAGTCTTTATGTCCTCAGGACTGTGTGTGTCTGTATGTGCACAATAATAAAAACAGGATTAAAACTGTGTGAGAGACAACAAACCGTTTTAAACACGTTATTAAAGCAGCTCTGTGAACTTTCATGTTGTTGTTGGTTTTGGCGACACCTTGTGGTCAAAGTGTCTCCTCTAAAGTTACGTTTTCTCCTCTGTTTGTATTTTATATTTTACTTCAGTGTGGTACCTTTTTGTACTATTATATTCTAAATCTTCTTGTATGTTTTGCATCACTTTCTATCTGAGCTCTCTGTTTATTTGTGTTATTTATTTTATACAAAAGAAGAATTTCATCTGCAAAGACTGTTTCTGTTGTTGTGCCAATAAAGATCTTTAATCTCGAATCGAATGTATTCTCCCTGAGCCTGCATGAGGAGGAGAGGAAGGAATAAATGAAGAAGAAAAGGAAAAGATGTGGAGAAAGATCTTTGTGAAATACAGAGGAGAGATGATGGAGATGCAGACAGGAGGAGGCCGAGGGAGAAAGTGAGATAAGATGGAGGAAGGATAACGAAAAGCCGTCAGCTGAGAAACAGAAGGAAGAGGAGTTAAAAAAAGAAGAGAGGAAATCAACATGCAGCTCAGGTGTGACAGATGAAGCTCATTTTGCTGGTTTGTTCCTCTGAAAAATGGAGCAACACTGACACCAAGTGGAAGAAAAAGTTCCTGCAGCTCACCTGTGTTTGTTTTTCTCCTGCAGGACGAACAAACTGAAAAACCTTCAGCCACAAACTGCTCACCAAGAAAGAGCTCAGGTCTGTCAGATGTTGCAGGAAATCAGCCCGACCGCAGAAAAATGATCATTTACTGGATCATAAGGTGGAATAAGTGTATTGTTGGATTATTGTCATGTTAACCAACATCTCTGAGATCACCTTCAGTTCATTTTTACATCTTGGCTTGTGATTGTTTTTGTGTTTTTGTCGTCTCATCAGAATATTTGTAAAAGTTTGTGATTAGAAAAGGCTGATAAGACTCATTTTGTGCCGTTCTTGCTCACGATTACTTACAATAATGGAGGATTTGTAAGTATAATCAAGATAATTATCCTGATGTGTTAACTTTCTGAATACTTAAAGCCCACATAAAGTAATATTTCACTTGTTTAAGATTAGAAAGAGTGTTTAATTAAAATAACTGCAGACGCTTTGTCAATACAAACGTTGGTCAGTGGAAATATTTCCAGATCACTGAATAAAAATGAATGTGTAATGAATCACTGTCACTTTTAACTCCGATTCATGTGAAAAAGATCCTTATTTTTTCAAGGTTGTCAGGTAATTATGAAAAATGACCTCACATTAACATTTGTCAGGCTCCTAATGGTTTTTAAAGAGATTAGATGGTGAATTTAATCTTTTACCTTTAAAGATTTGATCGTTATTTCACCCTGAACAGCTGCTGAACATTTTACACTGTTCAGATTATATAAACTGAAATTTATTTCTGCAGATTTACAGTCCTGAAACTAATAAATATCATGTAAATGAGATCAGGACTGTGCAGAAATCAAAGTGTCTCCTCTGTGGTTTCTCTCTGAAAACACACATTTATAAAAGGCCTTCTTACATATTTTCAGCATCCTCAGAAATCTTTATTTCTCTTTGAACAAACAACATGCGAAACACAAAAACAGATAAATACAATAAGTCGTAAATTCAAAAAGAACAGCAGCTCAAACTGTAACATCACATTTTTTAAACATACTGTGAGTTTTAAATATGATTCAGATATTTTCATTTGTTTGCAGTTTCACTTTTTGCAGTTTTCATCTTTGATCTCGAGTTAAAGGAGCGAAACAGTGAAGAGTTTTCTACTTTTTATAAAAGTCACTCACACTGTCCTGGTTGTTCATTTGGCTCAGTAGATGCCATTTTATATCTTTAATTCAAAAATACCAGGCTCAAAAATATATTGCAGTCAAGCTAAAAACACTTCTTTTTCTTCCTGGTAAGTCACATTTTTAGATGTTTGGATTTCAGTAGCAAAGATCCCGACAGCGTGTGTGTCCAACACACACCGTCACAGTCCTGAAAGTGGACGTGTGTTTAAACTCACACACACGTTCGAACAGTCGGAGCGCCTCAGCAGCAGTTTCCGGCCTCCTGCGTCTGCTTGTCCCCTCCCAGCCACACGGGGGCGCTGTTGATCTTGGCGCTCGGGGCCTTGTTGTCTTTGGACTCGCCCTGCATGCCCCCTCCCTCGCTGGCCAGGCGCTGGTGGATCTCGGAGGCCATGGTGAGGAAAGCTTTCTCCACGTTGTCAGAGCTCTTCGCGCTCGTCTCCAGGAAGGAAATCTTCAGAGACGAGGCCAAGTCCTGCAGAGAGAGAAGAAGAAGAAAACCTCACCAAAGTCCTGCAGAGACGAGGAGTCACAAACCTCAACGTGCAAAAACTTCAGCAGTTAAATGTTTGCAGTAAAATGTTCAAAGTGCTCTCTGAGGAAATTAATCCCCCTCAGAGTCTTAAATTATTGATGAGTTGACTTTTAAGCAATTTAATATCGCAGGTGCTGCTTTATATTCTCATATATATGTATATTGTCTATAAAAAGGCAGAAGAGCTTCGTCATTTATGAGTTTACTTTATTTATTACAGCATGTTAAAGATGGAGGAAGAAATGTAGAATAAGTTCAAAATGACTCCACCATCAGGTCAAACTTAATGACTTTGTTTTCTGGAGTTTGGCGGCGGCTGCTGGTGATCTCTGGATGTCTGACGTGTCGCCGTACCTGCGCCGTGGCAGCGTCCACCACTTTCTTGCTAACGAGGTCGGACTTGTTTCCCACCAACAGCCTGGAGACGTTTTCACAGGCGTACCGATCGATCTCATCCAGCCACTGCTTCACGTTGTTGAAGGACTCCTGGAGAGGAAGAGGAGGAAGAAGAGGAGGAAGAAGAGTTAATGCTTCGGTCTCTGTCGTCGTGCTGGTTGAAGACAGAAACAGGCCGACCTGCTCGGTGACGTCGTACACGATGATGATGCCGTGAGCTCCTCTGTAGTAGCTGGAGGTGATCGTTCGAAACCTCTCCTGACCTGCAGTGTCCCACTGACACACACACACACACACACACACACACACACACACACACACACACAGTTTACATGACATCACACCGACTGTTTGACTGACTGTGGGCGTCAGACTCACGATCTGCAGCTTCACCGTCTTCCCGTCCATGTCGATGGTCCGGATCTTGAAGTCGACCCCGATGGTGGAGATGTAGCTCTCCGTGTAGGTGTCGTCCTGTGGGGGGGTTGATATGTGACCAACAACACACAGCAGATTTCAAAGTGTGTGTGTGTGTGTGTGTGAGGGTTTGTTTTTTGGGGGTTTTTTGCAGGCCTACCGCGAAACGCAGCAACAGACACGACTTTCCAACTCCAGAGTCACCAATCAGAAGAAGCTTGAACAGGTAGTCACTGCAGGAACACGCACACGCACACACACACACACAACACACACGCACACACACACACACACACACACTTTGAGTTGGCAGAGAAATAATTACTCTTTCCACATTGAGATTTTCTTTTCTCACCTCCACGTTCAGTTTATAACAAAATAAAAGCATCTGGCAGAAGGTCAAAGGTGAACTGTGATGCTGCAGGAAGCTCGTCGACATCAGAAACAAAACTGAGCAAAAACTTCCAACAGTTCAACAATGAAATGGAGAAAATCAAAAAGTAAAAGTTGATAAGATTAAATAATTAAACAGTAAGAGGAGCAATAATATAAAAACATGATTGAAACTTCCTGTTTACAGATCCAGGTTGGAATAGAGAAGTTAGTTGGATTAGAAATACACATTTCACCTTTTAATATTCATCATTTCACAGGCTTTTATTCTGTGAACAGAATAATTGAAAAATAAGTGTTTAAAATATCGTTTTGTGGACGTGTTTAAAGGTGAGATATCTGTAAAAATAAAGCAGATAAACACACACCTGCAGGTCGACTTTCACAACATTAAAGGCACTAAACAAAGCTGCTTATTGTCGTGCAGATATTAAAGAGTTTGCTCATTTATTTAAGATCAGATAAGATAAAGTAAAACTAACAATCGCACATCAGGAAAATTTACTTATTAAAGCAGCTCAACAGAAAGGCAAAGTGCGAAAAGAAGAACAAAACACATTTAAAATATAAAATAGTAAAGGTACATAAGGCATAAATATGCTATAAAGATAATTACACGATAAACATCCTCCATATAAACAGACTGATGGAGGAAATGAAGTTGGACATGAAGTGAATAAAGTGTTGTGACAGATGGTGTTAATGATTATAATATCACTTTAAATGGAAAAAACAACCTGTTTTTACCACAATAATCTTATTAAAGACTAAAACAAATATTCCTGCTCACAGTTTATCTGACCTGACCGGCCTCTGAGGACTACAATACCCATCAGCCCGCAGGGCCTTTAGTGACACAACCTCGACTTGTGTTTGCAGAAAATGAAGAAGACGCCTGATTCACCTTCAGCTGACAACGAGTCCGTTAAAACTGTCAGTTTCATATGTTAAATAAAGTCAGTAACTCGAGTTTTTCCAACTTTTCATGTCGTCGATGAGCAGACGTCACACAGAAAAACAAAGAGACACTTACTATTCAGGATTCATCATCAGAGAGCTCCGAACGACACCACAGAGAAAAACAGTCCAGTTTCCTCCAACTGTGAGCTGCTGTGTGTTTGTATCTGTGTGTGTTTGTATCTGTGTGTGTTTGTATCTGTGTGTGTGTGAGTGTGTGTGTGTGTGTGTGAGTGTGTGTTCGTCCGTCCTGTGGAGGGCAAAAGGCAGAATAATCCGGAGCTGCCGACTGATGAGCTGCCTGGTTCAGATGCATTATTTATTAATAAAGAGCAGCTCAGGTTACACTGGGGACAGCACCTGGAGCAACACACACACACACACACACACACACACACACACACACACACACAGCAGGTCACCACACTAACGTCACAGTTTTATTTGTGCTTTTTTTGTTTTGTGCTGATGTTTCACTCTGCGACTCTCCAACTTCCTGCCAACAAACAGGAAGTAGTTTTACTGGGACCTCCAAAGAAACTACAAACGAGATGAAGTCAGTGTGTGAGCTTTTAGATTTTATTTATGAAACGACATCAGAGCTCCGATCACGTGACCTCCTGCTTCTGCTCCTCCTGCTTGGGGTCACTGAAGTTTTTATGGTGAACTTCAGCAAACAGCTGCTTTATTTTCACAAACAAGCAGCAGCAAGTTTTTCGATCAGTTCGAGGAAGAAAGTGGCTTCACGTTTTTTTTTTTTTTATTTGAAAGGATTCTTCATTTCTGTATCAGGTGTTTGTTTTCAACCTGTGTCTGAAGCTCTTTGTAAGCGAGTGTTTTAAAAAGAGCTGGATAAATAAGATTATTGTGATAAAAGCTCCTTCAAAGTAAAGCTGCTCTTTAACGGTCTGCTGCTTTCCTGCTGTCACCTCGTTTATATGGAGAAAAAACACTGTTAATATGCTGATTAAAGAAAACTGGATTACAGTAAAGGGAGTTTTATTTTGTAGTTTTGTGTGAAACAGCGACATCTGGAGGTCAACTGAGAAAACATCTGAAACATCTTTAGAGGAGATGTTTTGTTTTTTTAGAGAAAATTGCAATAAAAAATCATTCATTTAAAATAAGTCTCATTTTTAACTGTGTGATTTGTTTGATGGTTCAATTTGATGTAGTGTGTCTGATTATTCCTGTTTCTCACCTGCTGATATTCTCACAGATGATTTAATGTTCATCCATTAAACTGAAATTCATCTTTGATTTTTCACTTTACTGACGTTAAAACAGTTTCAGATGAATGACTGCAGAAAGTGGTTGGAAATGAAAGTTTGATGTTTTTTATTTGTGTTTGTCTTCTTTCCTTTCTTTAACTTCTCTTTTTCCTCGCTTTGCTTTTCATAACCTCTCCTTCTCTCTGTCCTTGTTTCTTCTCTCCTCCTGTTTTTGTGGATAAAGTGAAAGCGATGCCGCCCCCCCCCCCGGTCACGGGAGCGAGCACAGAGCAGGGGATTGTGGGATACGCGATGGCTGAGCAGCTGTGGCGGGGTCAGAGGTCGGCAGCCCTGACGACGGCCTGTTGCCGGGGCAGAGGCGGCGGCGCGGTGGTTGCCGGGCAGCGTGGCGCTCTGTGGGGCTGCTGATGGAGCAGGGAGGTGGGAAACCTGGGGGAAGGGAACGAGAGAAAGAGAAGACATAAAGAACGAGAGGAGAAAGAAACGAAACAAAGAGGGAAGGTTAGAAAGCAAGAGAAGGGTGGGAAAGTAAGAAAAGGAAGAAAGGAGGAGAAAGACGAAGGGACGAGAAGAGAAGAAGTTTTAGTTTTAACACAGAAAAGAGCAAACTTTCTGTTTATTGTCTGTTTATTCTTTTGCAAAAATGAAGGAAGCAAATGTTTTCTAACAATCTGTGAATATCAGAGACGATGGGAGGAAGTCTGACCCTTTCAAAATACGACTTATCAACACAGAAGAGACGTTTTGCTGAAAGGAAAAGGTTCATAAAGCGAGAAGTGAAGAAATCAAATCTGATTATTTTAAGCAGGTTTATTTACAACAACAACAGATTTTATTTCCCTAAATGTCAGATCTTTGTAAGAAAAGGCTGCAGTTCATCAGGTTTTCTGATCGTGTGAGTGAACGGCGTCAGATTGAAGCACCGTTCAGTTTGAGAAACGTTTGATTTTCACTTTGTCGTCTTTGCAGCATCTTTGGTGATAATCACTGATTTCAGGTGAGCTTCTGCAGTTTGTTTTTGTTTCTTCAGGACAGAGAAGTTTTCAAAAACACACACAGGAGAGATGAGAAGAGAAATTTAAGATTTCTGTGAAGTAAATTAAAGTTTTGAGTTGTTTGTCAGCCGATCAGGTTTTTCTGTTTTTTCTGTAGATTCACAGAAATGTAGAAACTGACGGTCACACACTGAATCATCGAGTGTGTCAGTTTGTTGTGTGTGTGTGTGTGTGTGTGTGTGTGTGTGTGTGTGCAGGTCAGTGGATGGAGTTAAACTGGTCATTGTTCCTATCAGTGTGTGTCCCAGGAGACCTGAGGGAGCGAGGATAAATAGGTGCCTTTCACTATTCACCCTTATTTTACCACGCTCCCTGGCTCCTGCATGTGTGTGTGTTTGTTTGTCAGCCTCTGTGTGTGTGTGTGTGTGTGTGTGTGCCTTTGAAAACATGTTGTGTTGAGTTTGTTGAGTGTGTGTTGAAGGTTCTTGCTGTAAGTTCACCGTCTCTAGTTAGTTTGGTAGTTTTAAAGTAAAACCAAACATGAATCAGATATGAAGGAAATAATAAAACAATGTAAAACAATAAAAACACTCACTGAGATTTATTGTCGTGTTTGTTCCTCTGAAATAAAAAATGTCTTTTTGAAGGTGTGTGTGTGTGTGTGTTGTATTCGTGTGTGTGTGTGTGTGTTGTAGCTATCAGTTAAAGATTTATGTGGAGTCACTTTGTCGCTTTGCTCTTTTCTCAGTGTGTGTGTGTGTGTGTGTGTGTGTGTGTGTGTGTGTGTGTGTGTGCGTGCAGGGACGGCCCTGAGGCCAATTAGGCGACAGATAATTAACCTCATTGAAACTGGATGTTGAATGAAGGCCTTTTTGTCGAGAAGGAGACGAAGGAGAAGGAAAGAAACAGAACAGACATCACGTTTATTTTCTGCCAACGTTTAATATAAAATACACACACACACACACACACACACACACACACACACACACACACACACACGTACATGAGACAAAGCTCTAATTACATGTTTGATCAGTATAATGAGTCACTGTGCATCACTGATGTGGTTTCATTTGTTTTCAGACGAGCTTCTTTAAACCAACCAGACGTGAAACTCACAAACCTTTCAGATTTTAAGATTTCATCATCTTCTCAACAACACTCAGGTTTTATTCAGGAGGCAGAAAATGATCCACAAACGCTGATTATTCTTCATGATGTGACCGAACAATAAACTAAACCAAACACTTGGTTTGAAAGTTAAACTCTCTGATTCCTCTTTCACAGAAAACCTTTTTCTTCTCGCAGGAAACGAGATGAAATTTAATTTCCACATTTCAGCTTGTAAGTAAATTTCACAGTTTCGGGACTTTCCGTCTCTGAACTCTCTCATTAGATTCGGTCTTTGTCTCTTCTGCTGCTTCGTCCAGTTTCTGCATCGTGCGTGTTTTTCAGTCAGAAGTTCAACAACAAGGACGAGAAACTCAACAAACAAAACTTCCTGTGTGTGTTTGTCCGGTTTTACTGAAGCACTGCTGGAAGTGTGAATGTACAAAACTGCATTTTAAATCCATCAGTTTTTTAACTTTTCATGAAACTGTGTGGTGTTCCTCCGTCTTTGTTTTAATATATTTGTAGTTTTATGTCCATTTGAATCGTTGCTCAGTGATTCAAAAGCAGCTTTAACATTTCACGTCTGTTCATTTACTGAAACAATGAAACTTTGATTTAAGAGACCAGATTAAATCAGTTTAACTGAAGCACACTGAAGATACAAGAAACTCGTCAGATTAAGTTCTTAGATCAAATTAAAGTAGATTACCGATAATTAGTCTGATAAATTGATCTGATATTACGTAATGCAGTTATGTAATCAATAATAAAGTCGCATCATGTTTATATTGAGTGTGAATTTAATTAATCAACTTTCTGCACCTTTAAACTTCACAGAAATAACAAAACAGTCAGTTTAGATATTTAATAAAACAAAGTGTGTTTTTAAAGGTGAGTTTATTTGTGTCCAATTAATCCAGAAAATCCAGCTTTACCTTTGATTTAAATGGTGACGTGGTTTTTATTCACTCCTCGTGAAGCTAACGTGAGATAATTCGCTGCAGAGACGTTATTTTTAGACGTGAGGAGCTTTTATTTTCTCTCTCACTCTTTACTTCCTGTCGTATTTTTCCACACACGTTCTTCTGTCTCTGGATGTTTGTCTGCTTTCTTCTTCTTCCTCTCTTTCTTTCTCTCTCCGGTGACAGCTGGCCTCTGCTTTCCCGCCAACAGACCAGCTGTCCAACTGGAGGTATTCGAAAAGAGTGTGTGTGTGTGTGTGTGTGTGTGCGTGTGTGTGTGTGTGTTTTACATAACAGGCGGTTCCTTTCTGTCAGTGTCTCCCTCTCTGTCTCTCTCTTTCTTCTCTTTCACACACTTCATAGACAGGAAGCAACATGATACATTAAAAGACTCTGCAGGAAAATACACACACACACACGCACACACACACACACACACACACACACATTCCCAACAGTATTAAGTTAACGGACTCTCATAGTCTTTCCTTTAGAAAACCATTAAATGTAAAGTTGTGAGCCTGCTTTCTTCTTCTTCTTCTTCTCTGCTAATAAATGTCACTTCCTGTCAATCAAATCATAATAAAAATAATCATCATTGACACTGTGACGTCTTTTTTATTTATTCCTTCAATAAATCCATTATTTTCATCCAAAAGAGGAATTTTGTGAAGGAAATCAGCAGGCAGAGTGTGAAGAAGATTTAAAGATTATTTTCAGTCTCACACAGAGGGGAGGATTTCTGCCAGGCTGCGATGAGACGAGAGATGAGATGGAGCTGTTTAAATCCTGGAGGAGGCTACTGTACCAGAGATGAGTCAAAACATGAGAATTAAAAACAAGAAACAACATAGAAAAAATATGAAGACGAGAATGTTGGAATAAAATAACAGAGGAGTAATAAAGAAAGATAAATTAGAAAGATAAAGACAGAAATATGTTAATGTTGTTAATTTCACAGGAAGTGGTCTCTGTCCAGCCACAAATCATTTCTGTGTTGGTTCGTCTGACCTGAATGTGGCCAAAAAAACAGATCGACTGCACGTTTGAGCTCCCGTTTACAGCCAGCGACACTTTGCTTTCTGAGAAATGAGACATCAACATGTGACCTGACCAGCGAAGAAGGTCGTCGTCTTCATGTTAAAACCTCTCATGTGGCTTTTAATGATGCATGTTGGCCACATTAAATGTTTTTTTTTTGTTAAAAGAAAAGAAAATATAGATGATCAATTTACTCAGCTCAACCACTGATTCAGACCACAGCTAATGAACTTGAACACAACTGCAAGCAATGCTGGAAGAAGCTTTTATTTTGAAGGTCACACTAACAGACTGGTAATCCTCCATTAATCACATTTATCAGTTTCCAGCTAAAATCAGACTGATTATCATAATCAGTTTGTGTATCGTGATCACGACAAGTACAAGCTTCAAGTGTCGTTACTTAACAAGTTGATTTCACACACACACACACACACACACACACACACACACACACTCAGTCAACAGTAAACCACATCCAGATCTCTGGTTGTTCTCTCCAACTGACGGCAGCTGTGTTCGTTAACCCCTCGTCGCTCAAACGTTACCACAGTGTTAACCACACGCACACACACACACTCATACACACACACACACACACATACACACACACACACACTTAGATGCAGAGGAAGAAGCCCTGTAACACCCGTTGTGCCTCGTTAACTGCTCAGATTATCAATGTGAGGCAATGGATGCGGTCAAAGTGCTTATCAATATGGAACTACACTAATACACACACACACACACACACACACACACACACACACACACACACACACACACGTCTCAGTTAGCCCCGCTGGTTCATGTCACACTCACATAGGACACAGTGTACAAGGTGGCGTGTGTGTGTGTTTGTTTTCATGTCTGCCATCGAGGTTTGTACCAGACCACCCCTGAAACACACACACACACACACACACACACACACACACACCTCTGTTGACCCTGTTTCTCTTCCTAATTATGTCACTGTGTGTTTGGTCTGCAGACTTGTTGACAGGAGACGCGTGTAATTGCAGAACCACACACACACACACACACACACACACGTTTATGTACGTTTGCCTGTGTGTTCTCTTTACGCTGTGTGTGTTTGTGTAACAGAGAGTGTGTACATGTTTTTTTCTCTGATGTGCAGCTTTTTAACAAAAACGAGAGAAAGAGAGAGCGATAAACTGCTCAAACACAAGTTCAGTGCTTAAACAACATCCCATAATGCACTGCTCTGTCTTCGTTAAGCGGCCTCTATAAATCTACAAAGTCTCATAAACAAAGTGAAAAAACTCTTTAAACTGCTGTAAACATTAAGTGCATTTTCATACACATTTTTATGCAAAAGAAACACCAGAAATGAGAAAAAACTTCTTGAAGATTGAAAAGTTGCAGGATCGATAAAACTGAAGAAAAGCTGAAACAGACTCAAAATCAGGACGTGCATGAAATCTGACTTCTCTCCGCTTCCACTGAAGTTTAATTCAGGCTGTAATATGAAATAAAAATCTCTCCACCTGTCGATCTCATGTAATAAATCTTTATTTTGGTAAACTCAGGTGACCACAGCGCTCATTAGCATCACCTGCTTCGTACGTACACGCTGCAGCTTCACCTCCGAGCGTTTCCTCGACCTTTTTCCAGGAACAATTAAACCCAGTGACGCTGACGTGCCGCAGACTAACGGGGTCGACGTGGAAAACAAAGTGGGAACAAAGGGAGCAGTTCAGTGATTAATTCTGCTGGTTTGTATTGTGGAAAACGAGGGCAGGAATTCCAACGGGAATTAATGTTTGTTATGGAAATGACAGTTAGATTTGGCTGAATGAATGCGCCCATAAACACGCTGATTTCTCAGGAACGCGGCTGATGATGAGTTCAGAAACACAAAATGTAGATGCCACATGTACAGAAACATCATCATCATCACATGTGGAGTTAAACATGTGTGTAATAAACTGCAGATACAC
>JBAJHX010000049.1:753485-770463 GCA_037176925.1 Amniataba percoides | reverse complement strand
ATAAGATAAGATAAGATAAGATAAGATAAGATAAGATAAGATAAGATAAGATAAGATAAGATAAGATAAGATAAGAATGTCAACATAACAAACACTCATATCTTCTCTGTGCAAACACCCTCAGCGCAGTGATGTGGTAATAAAGCTGCTGTTTTAGAGAAGAAAAAGGAAAGTTTGAAACTGTGTTTTTGAGGTTTTTTGTGAAGTAAAAATGCACTGAGAGGTAGAAGTGCGATTAGAAAAGAGGAAGCTGGCTTGATGGATGGAGCGAGGTTTGAGACAAAGTGAAATATTCTCCTTCGACGGCTTGTCGGATCGCGGCTGTTTGTGTGGAGTCGCGTCTCTGCTCGGTGATTTATCCGCCTCTGAACAACAGTCAGCGACAGCCCGGGGTCACACTCGTCTCTCAGCTTCAACGACATGTTCATTTCTCAACTGTACTCGCCATTAATCTCCACAACATTTCACTTTAATCAGCCGTTTAAAACTGTTTCGCTCCTATCAGGGCTGGAAATATTTTCTGGCACCTTTAGAAAAGGACCCATAAATCACAGCTTAAAGCAGGTCGAGCTGCTGTGTGTTTTATCGGCTCTAACAAAGTACCGTTACCGTTGAAGGTTTTATTCTTCGGGTGCAGAAAGGAGCAAAGACTCACTGTCTCTCAGTGCAGAAACATCATCATATATCAACCCAATCAGGTTCTTACCAAAGACTCTGCAGTTATTTCACAACTATTTCAGTTTTTTAGAGTCATCTCCTTCCTCACGCGTTGATCAGCCGGATTATTTAAAGTATTATTTAACAAAGACAGTTTATTAGGAGCACTAAATGATAAAACTCCTCGTACTGCTGCGCTCAGTTGGATAGATTTTCATAAAGAAGTTTAAATAGTTTAGTTTAAAAGAAGTTTGATCACACACTCGCTGTGTGAAACTGACATTTTTCTTTTAGGTTGTGTCACTTTGGCTACAAGTTTGCACAATTTAAAGAAGCTGATAAAAAAAACTAAAAGGTTTTAGGGTTAGGATTATAAATTTGACTTTTCCTCAATCAGATTTCTTTGTGGTTCATCTTCTGTGCTGATGATTCAACCATGAAACACGTTTGCTTCTGATCTGCCTGAAATACCTCGACAAGAAAAAATCCTTCTGAAAATCCACCAAACAAGACTCCCTGATTGAGTTTCTGATCCGGTGGAAAAGAGCAGCCATTGAGTGAGAAGAAAGTTTTTGCTTTGACTTCTTCAGATGTAGTTTTTAATTTCCCAGAATGCATCATCATCGTCTTTGTGGTGTTTCTGTCCCATGAGGCCGCTGAGTTGTTTTACTTCCTAAATAAAAACAATTCATGCTTTTAATATTCATCCTAATCTCCTCCCTGCCTGCACATTGTCATGGATGTTGGCACTTTTAGTTCATTTCCATTTCAGGGTGGATCTGAATGGTCGTCAAGTGCCCCGTTTGCAAAGCCGCTGCTCTATTGTTGTAACCTGCTGTGTTTGTTTGTCATGGCGGCACTTCGCTCCCACTTTCCTGCGTCCATTGATGAGAACGAGGGCCGTAACGGTCGCATGTCCACCGCCTTGTTTCTGTTTGTGTACCTGCATGATAACCAGGTGCTTCGCTCCATTTCACCAGGATCTGTTGAATTTCATGAACATTATACAAGATTTAATCATCGATAAAGTTCATGTCATGCAAAAGAACAAATAAGAGGCTCAAAGTCCTCACACTGACTTTAAAAGATGAGTTGATTGATTTATAATAACTTGTGCACAAATTGGAAATATTCCCATTTAAAAAATTCCAGGAGGCTGCCAGCAATGTAAACTATCAAAGATGAAAAAGCAGCAAAAAATCCTTCATTTTAAAAACATTAGCGACTTTGTCTGGATGATTTTAATGCATCTTAATCAGCACACGTAAATGAAAACATCTTAATAACGTTACTATCGTGTAACGTCGCCGCCTACACTGAAGAGCAAATCTTCACACAGACTGAGGGTTAAGGTACTTCTGTGTGAGGGTACTACACATTATACATTATAAGATCTGAAGTGTTTAATGGAAACACGTCTTAATTAGCTTCATCTCCATAGCAACAGTAGCTTAGACTCATGGGTATTGTAGTGTTTAGACGCATTAGTAATGCCTAGATAATGCAAAATGTATAATAGTGGAATAATTCAAACTTACAGGCCGTTACATGAATCTGCTGTATCATCACATTGAAATAATCGATCATTTATATGCTGACGATGCAGCTGTATTTGATCATAACTGTAGCAGCTCAGCCGTGAGAGTCTCTCGTCCTCGGTTAAGCCACCGAGGACAGTTAGATCGGATCCTGTGTGTGGTTTTGTTCAGGACGCTTCGCTGTGGTGTGTTTGGGAGCATATGGAGGAGCTGGTGGACAATGGAGCTCTTGTCATGCTGGCCTCAACAAAGAGGCCAAGACAGGCTCAGACAGGGTGTGTGTGTGTGTGTGTGTGTGTGTGTGTGTGTGTGTGACAAAGCAGACACAAGTCTACACTTTATTGCACACTAATTACATTTTCATAATCACTTTATTAACTTTACCACCTTAATAAGTTTAACTTTACACTTAATGTTTGAGGTCATTTAGGTTTTATGTCCCTACATGTCCCTTACATATCATCCATGCATCTTTGTCTTTTCTTATCTTTTGCACGATTAAAGATAATAGCTACCATCAGAAATATATGCAACACTTTGGGTTATCATCCATCCTCTATTGCCAACTTCACATCTCATATTTGTCTCTGTCACATAAAATTAAAACCTTCAGCAGCTCTGTGATGTTCGAGCTCAGTAAAGCTGCTCCTCCCTCGTCTCCACCCAAACCACGCTAACTGACACGGCCGGCGACGTTTCACAGCCAAATTAAAGCAAACCTCCCTCAAAATGTGGCCTCCAGTTTCACACAGACGGAAACTTGGAGCGGTGGTGAAACGATGTTAGTCTGAACATCTGATCAAGACTGAAAGACTGAAAAGATTATTGATAAGTTGATAAGATGATGGGATGTTCAGATGAAGTGTGTCAGTAGATTTCGATCATTAGTTTGCATTATTAATGGAAATAAACTTTTATGCATCTATTTTACTTAGAAAATGTGTCGATTACAAGACATTTTTGGCTTTTTTGTGACTTATTGTCAGATAAAGTTCACAAAAATACACAATAAAAGTTTTTTTTTTTAGAAAATTGTGCTCTTAAAACTCAGGTATCGACATTATTCACGTATCCAGAACATCACATTTATAATTTCAACATTTCTGAACTATATTCAGTCTGAGTGAACAACAAGCTTCTGTGAACTGAATCAGACTTCAATAAACAGATTTATGACTTTTTTACATTTGTTTACAGGTTGTGTTGAGATTTATTTGTTTAACAAGCATAATGACACCAGTGAAACCGTACAGAGTCACAAATAACTACAGGAAAACACACACACAAACACACACACACACACAGCTACTGTCGGTTATGATGGTTATGTAAGAACAGATTCAGTTGCTGCGTCACTCGACCACAACAACAGAGACAGAAAGAGGACGAACAGGACAGATATTCAGAGGAGGTGATGGATGAATTCATCAAATAATACGAAGAGTAGAAAGAAAGAAAGAAAGAAAGAAAGAAAGAAAGAAAGAAAGAAAGAAGTGGAGTAGAGACTCGACAGTAAAAGGTTTAAGTGGTCGAAAGATGGTGTGAAAAACGGAGACATAACGACAGTCGGTCTGTTACTAAACCAACCGACCGCAGGGAGGAAACCACACTGGATTACAGTTATTTAAGCCTGAACACACACACGCACACACACACACGGCACAGTAACGTATCTGTGTGACATTGTGATAAGACGTCTTGTTGTGTTTTACAGTTTGTCTTTAAAATGAACAGTCACAGCCACAAACAGCCACCAAACTCCAGGCTGCTCGCTTCATCTGTTCAAATGAGTTTAATAAAGTTTTCTCTGTCTCGTTAAACTCAGTTTAACATCTTTTTCAATGAATGAATCTCGTTTTCTTCGATCTGGTAAATTAAAACTTTTTCTTTGAGCCAACATCACATTTCTGTTGTCAAGCGACTTAATTAAGCTCATTAATTTTCAGCTACATCACTATTTATTCATCATAAAGTTGATTTGTTGTGTTTCTGGAGACGTCACCTGTGCTGGTTTTACATTTTTAAATGAGAGCTGAAGACAGAAAGTCTTCTCACACTATCCATGTTTCCTGTCTCATTGTTCTGTTTCAGTATCAACCATTAAATCGCGCTGCAGTTTGCTCTTCCTCGATGGGCTCAACACTTCTGAAATGTCTCTGCAGCGTCTGCACAGAGACACCAACCACATCGAGTGTGTTGTTTGAGACGAGTCAAATACACAACATGTGAGTTTCAGGGACTGCTGGGACATAAACAACAGCGTGAACGGGGTAAAACTTCTGAAGAAAAAACACTTCATGGTTTAATTTTTCACACTGTTTGAGCTACACTGCTGCTGCAAAATGCTTCAGAAAACTTTCAGACAAAGTCAAAAACATCCTCTTCTCTTCGACATTAATGTGAGTCAGTGCTGCTGAAAAGTAAAAACTGTGTCTTCTTCTGTGGTTTTACAGCAGTCAAAGTGGACAAACAAAGAAAAAGGTACCCTGTTTGACATGAGTGTCTACAGAGGCCTCTAACAGAGGTAATGTTGACTTTCTGAGTGACTGAGAGAACAAAGCTGGTTTATTTTCCTGTCACAAGTATTGGTAATAAGTTCAGTTCATATCCGATCATGCACAAGAGAGTTTAGACTCGGATCAGACTTCTACAATCGTGTCGAGAGAGGAAAGTCTGCACCAACAGAAGACATCTTTATGTTGTATTACTGACTTTTATAAAATCCAGGTTAGAAAATCACAACGTCAGAAGGTGTATTACCCTGAAACGATCAAAACGTTTCCGTCCTGTTAACTTTGAAGCATCTTCTCTGATCTGAATTTGCATCTCAACATGACAACAAGCCTTGAAATGAGCGTGACGATCAAACATTGCTGCTGAGGGAGTGGTTGGATCACCGCGGACACATGTAAGGACCTGCTCTTATCTCCGATAAATGTGAGGCCGTGAATTTAAAACACAGACTGAGATAACATTGAAATTTAAATCAACCTGAATCTTTAAAGGGAAACATGTAGTTTACATACAGTGCACAAAATGCATTTACTTCCATTGTTTGGAGGGTCAGATGCAAAGAAATGGCAGAAAACCTGAGTGTGCTTCACCTGCATTGTCTGTATTTCACTCTGACATCATTTCTGCCTTCGAGGCGTCTCTGAGAAGTGCTGCAGAAATAAAACTGGGTGTGGTTCACCTGCACAGACTAATGCATTCACACCACATTTACGCCTGAAGGCAGGTCGACAACTGAGACAAAGATGTGGAAAACAGAAAAAAAGTCATGTGGATTCTCACTTTTTTGTTCATAATATAAAGAGAAACAAGACGTCTGGGTTTGTAATTTGACAAACGGTGAATCTACGTTCACTTTCAGACTGATCCATCCAACTTTAGTTTCTTATAAGAAATAATGACACATTTCAGACACAATAAATACTCTTAACATCCCATACTGGCTTTTATTAAACTCATATTGATTCAAGATTTTTATTGTCATGTGCACAAAAATTGTCAATCTGTAAAACAATCCTTGAAAATATGAGAAGAAGCAAAAATATTGATATAACACTAAAAAATAAATAATAAACTAGAGCTGTAAACTAAAATATAGACCTAAAATGCTAATTAAAGACTAAATAAGAATACATAACAAAGCAGATAACATACAGTTGAATGCAGAATACTGTCAGAGGTAATGTGCAAATTTTATTTTAAAAAAGTTTAAGTATTAATAGTGTAGTTGTAATGTGCAGAAATGAAACTTTTTCAGTGTTAACAATACGGCTGAACAGAATTTCCTTCTTATTTGCATGTGATGTAAAAGCAGATCCACTGCAGAAACCCTGATTAGAGGCACAATTTGTTGCTTTTAAATGTTCAGGTATTGTGATTTCTTAAACTGTAGTTCTAATAAATCCTTTTGCACACATCGTTTCACATAAAGCACGTTTGTCTGTTCTCTCATTTGCAGCTCGGTCATCACGAGCAGAGTTAAACACGCTTCTCAAACAAATATACTTTTAAATGTTTCTCCCAACTTTGCTGCATTTAAAGCTGCGGTAATAACGGTAAATGTGCCTGCTATTCGAGCCACTTGTCATTATCTCCTTTGCTGTATCGATCCCAAACAAAGTGGCGACGGCCTGTTGGGAGAAGAAGAATGCATCTTTAAGGATTTGGTAATGAATGGGTGGAAAAGTAGCTTCATTCAGCTCCCTCCTCCTCTTCTTTCTGAGCCCACCCTGCCCCCCAGCACACTGCAATTACAATACAGGACCCCCAACCCCCAACACACCCCCCCCAGCAACTCGCATTAACACACATTAACGCACACACACTCTCTGGCCTGCCCCCTGCAGAAAACAGGCGGGGGTGGGTGGGTTTCCCAACTATTTAAGCAGATTCCAACAGATGGTCGAGGAACTTTCCACCCGGGGTCACGTTGCTCCCTGTCTCCTCTTCAACGGACCTACTTTCATTTCTCCCCCCAGAAACATCTCTCAGCTCCAGGAACAGGCAGGTTATTTCCTCCCCCAGTCCAGAAAAATCTAACTTAAATCTCTAAAGGTCTCCACAAGTTTTTCTTCGCGTCTCAGCTCTCCAAAGACCAGACAGTGTTTTCCCTCCTCCTCTGTGGGATCAGACGTCCGGCTCCTTCACCCAGCGAGGACGGTGGAGCAAACCATGCCCTCCGACTTTCTGACGCCTTTCCTGGAGCTGGATGAGGAGTTCTTCAAGGTGAGGCTGACTAAAACTTTACACACATTCACAACAAAATTCATCCAGCTGTCTCCTCTGAGATCAGCTCAAGCTTGTGGGAGAGGGAGAGGTGAAAAGTTTTAAGAATAAAAATCTTCTTTGGATGCAAATTCATCCCTGGATACAACCTCGTTAATCATGCAGTCCTTTATTGTAGTATTTCTGAGAATATCTAGATTGCAGTTTTTGGTTTAGAGTTTACATTTTGTTTGCAGAATAATCTAAAAAGTCTATATTTCACAAGAAAGGTGAAATTATGAATGAGAAGTTTATTTTTGTTGGATTTCCCCTAAACTGAAACTATCAGTTTGATGTTTAAAGATTAAAAAGCATTTTTAAAAATGTAGTAGTAAAATAAAGTAAATGATAATATTCTTGAAATACTGGATTATAAAAGTATAATGGCGTGTTTTTTTGTGTATTCTAACTTTGGATAAACTCCTTTATAATCCAGTGTTTGTCAGATGTTCTTCATGAGACTGAAAAAGAAAGTTGAGCAGATTTTAAACAGAATCAAACTTCTTTAATTTCTCCGCCCGTTCGCTCTCAGCGGTCTGCAGCGCTGCAGGAATGCAGAAAGCTCAAATCTCTTCTTCTTCTTTTGTGTGACAGAATTTCCGCGGCCTGGAGGCGACAGATGGCTCGCCAACCGGCTCGCAGCAGCAGCAGTTACGCGTCCTGGGCTTCCAGCGGCGCCACTCCCTCTGCCCGGTGACCCTCCCCAACTCCAAGTTCAACAGCAGCAGCTCCGAGGTGGCCGACTCCCCCTCCTGGGGGCTCAACAACCCGCAGTGGAGCCGGGACGCTCAGTTCCCGCGCTCCTCGCTCAGCCACATCCCGTTCAGAGTCGACCGCTCGGTCAGCATGATCGAGGGCAGTTTGGACGGCAGAGAGGACAAAATGGCCAACGTGTCCCCCCCGCTGCTGCTCCCCCCGCCGGGCTTCTGCATGAGCAGCACCTCCCTCTCCTCCTCCGCCAACACCTCCCCCTCCGCCTCCAGACCCCCGGCGCCCTCGCCCCACATCTCCACCCGCTACAAGACCGAACTGTGCCGCACCTTCGAGGAGAGCGGCACCTGCAAGTACGGCGCCAAGTGTCAGTTCGCCCACGGCCTGGACGAGCTGCGAGGCCTCAGCCGGCACCCCAAGTACAAGACGGAGCCGTGCCGCACTTTCCACACCATCGGCTTCTGCCCGTACGGCGCCCGCTGCCACTTCATCCACAACGCCGACGAGATGCAGGCCGCCAACGCCGCCGCGCCTCCGCAGAAACAGAAGCTGAGGCCTCCTCTGCTGCGCCACAGCCTGAGCTTCGCCGGGTTCTCCTCCTCGCCGCAGACTTTCCAGCCGGTGGAGGAGTCGTCCTCTCTGCTCTTCACCCGGGCCTCCTCCGTCTCCCCCCCTCCCTCCTCCTCGGGGAGCCCGGAGCTCCTCTCCCCTCTCTTCCCTGAGCCGGGGGCGCTGAAGCACTGCTCCTACCCCTTCTCCGGAGTGACCGACCTGGCCGGCGACGCCGCCGACTCGGCTCTGCGTTTCTACGCCGTGTCCGACTCTGCCAGGTGTCCCACATCCAAAAACCCAAACCTCCCAACCTACCAGCTCCCCCAGCAGCTGCAGGCCTCCTTCAAGGCCCCCCCGGGCCTCCAGCGCTGCTCCTCAGCAGACTCCCTCTCCGAGGAGGGCTACACCTCCTCCTGCTCCCTCAGCTCCTCGTCCAGCGGCACCGAGTCGCCAAGCTTCGAGGGCCGACGGCTGCCCATCTTCAGCCGACTGTCGGTGTCGGACGAGTAGGGAGGGGATTTACTGAAGGGCTGAGTTTAACGGGGGGGTAGAGGTCTGATAGTTTAACCCTGTGTGACCAGAGTTTATGTTCAGCAGAAGCTTTGTAAAGATCACAGGATTAAAAGTTCAGGTTCTCGCCTGCTCTCTGAATCCAGCCGGGTAAACGTACCTAACTTTGTGCATATTGCATTTCTCATCCAAGCAGTTGTAGCGCTGCTCAGTGTTCGTCCAGTTTTAGCCGACTCCTCGTTTTCTTTCTTATTTTATTGTTTTATGTTTACCATTGTTACTGCTGTATACTGTTGTATACCCATTTTAAAAACTACTTGCAGGGTACTTCACTGCTGGGAGGTTCTGTGTGAGAACTTCCTGCACCCTGATTGAAGAAGGACTTTAAGATTTGTGCTGTTTGCCCTTATGGTTGGTGTGCTGTCTATCAATGATTATCAGTTTGTTTTTTTTACAGATGTTGTTTCTTATTTGACTCCTTACAAACCGTTTCCGTGATGCCGGCCTGCAGCACTTCTCCAGTCATGTTCAGGGCTCTCCGACTGTATGACCTCTTGTCCGGGAGGTTAGATAACTGTACGCTGTCACTGATTGATCCATTGATTGGTTGTATGGCTGTGGCCACTTGATTGTATTTGTCAGGCGTTTTAATGGCCTGGCAGGGATTCAGCTAAACTGCCTTAGCAAGAAAAACTAGTATAAATGTAGAAAACCCACTGACTCTCTCTAGTTACCAAAGTTGATGTTCCTCTAACCTACTAGTACTGCTAACACCTAGCCTAACACCTAGCCTAGGTAATATACAGTGTTAGGATTATTATTATTATAGCAGAACACATTTTTTTTACTTATTTATTGCTTTTTTATGATTCAAAGCTTCTGTCAGATTTTGCTTTGTGATTTTTTTTTATATAAAACCAGAGAAATGATGCTTTGCGTATGCATTCATGATGTCTGTCCGCTTGGTTTACGCTATCCAGTAGCTTTAAGAAGGCTCGCGGAGAGGAGAGGAAAAAGGAGGAGGAGGAGTGAAAATAATAATAATTTTGGCATTCGATATGTGTGTTGCCTTATTGGCTAATAGGCCCGGCAGAAATCAAGACTCGCTGAGTTTTCGCATCAAGAGCAGCTCGATAAGTCGGAGACAGGCGATGCTGCGCCTGAAAAACTTTTATCGACTTTGGTGCGATCACACGGCGAGTCTCCTCTCCTCTCCGTCCAGCCTCACACCTCTGACTGTAATAACTTTTTTTTTTTTTATTACTAAGTGCTGTTATCTAATGCAAAATGATGGTGGTGAAAGAAGAGGCCCAGTTAGCAAATAAAACTGCGAGTGACACGATGACCATCAGAAGAAAGAAAAGTTTAATGTGCTAATATGAGATCGTGAACCTCCCAGCTGTTTTGAAAGTGTTTGAAAATGTGTGCTCTCTTCTCCTCTTGTGATGTGAACAGGTGAAAAGGTGACCTTTGTTTATAGTTGATTTTTTTGTATCTATCAGAGTTGCCTCGATGACAATGTGTTTGCAGGTCAACCTCTGTTGCACGCTAGCTAACTCTGAGCGGCAGGTGAAATCAGGCGAGTTCACACGACACCAGACGAGATGTTCATTGTTTGTTTTTGTCGTGAAGTCGAGTCAACCTGCGCCGACGAGTCCGAGACGCTTCCTGTTGCTGTAGCTTATCGTTAGCTTGACTTGACAGCAAGCGGATTTTGTAACTTTTGTTAACTTAAAAGTCTTATTTATTTTGTTTTTCAAAGCGAAACCTATATTGTGTTGTTTGATATTGTGTTTTTTTTTTGTTCCACATAATTTAAATGCATTTATTGTTTACATTCCATGGGTTATGTTGATATCTTAGCTCTTTATCTTAATATATTTG
The DNA here is from genome assembly GCA_037176925.1 of Amniataba percoides. Lineage (NCBI taxonomy): Eukaryota > Metazoa > Chordata > Actinopteri > Centrarchiformes > Terapontidae > Amniataba > Amniataba percoides. The sequence goes on along the minus strand of JBAJHX010000049.1, from coordinate 759,835 downwards.
TCCATCTTTATTTCAAAATAAAAGTCTTTGAAAAATAAGAGCATTGCACTTTGTTTCATTTTATCAAATAACACTTATACTAATTTAGGTTTTTTATCTTGAATGAAAACAGAATAAAACACAAAGAAAAGAATGAACAGCTCCTTATTTTAACACTGATTTTAACCTCATATAAACAGCTCGAAATGTCATCCTATGTCTTCAGTATCATCCTCACATATCTGTTCAGGTCTCAGATTCTTACTCTCATCTCTACAACAACACTTTCCTTCGTTCTTACAAGTCATTTTTTATATTCTGGTGGCTCAGAAAGAAAGCTCACTTCCATCAGCAGCATTTAAAGGCAGTTATGTTCTGCAGAGGAGACTAAGTGGAGAAAGTCTCTTTGTATAACCTGGTTAGAAGAAAATGTGCAGTGTAAGAGACCTGCACAAACATTAGAGGTGCTGGATTCTCAATATTAATGAATTCTGTGTAAAATATAAGATATCAGAGTCAGTGTGGCTGCCAATAGTGCAAAAACAGAAATAACTGAGCAGGAAATCTTTGTGGAGCAACTCGAACGTTCCCACGAGCGTCACTTTAAAATGCTGCCACTGCCACTCGAGGCCTTTACGATCATCTGTGTCTCATCCACGCACAAAAGGAACAAAGATTAACTCTTTCTCTTACTTGCGTTCAGGGAATCTCCCAGCCCTCCCCTCTGTGTGTGTTTATATGTGTGTGTTTTGTGTGTTGTGTGGGAAGGGGAGTGAGTTTTGTTGCAGCTCGTCTGAACGGACCAATTTGGAGCGAGCGACACTGCGGAGAATGTTTGAGCAACAGATGCTCGAACAAAGACTTCCCGGCACACAAAGGGACACACAGATACTTGTGACTGATTTCCATCTATTCACACAAAGTGGAGCAGAAGTTGACGTCCTCCCCTTTGTGTGTGTGTGAGTGTGGGAGTGTGTGTGTGTGCATGTGTTTGTGCTGATTGAATAACAGCAACAAAATCTAAAATAGACAGTTGCAAGTAAATGTTGTCGCATTTGAAATAACAATTCTGCATAAAATTATCATCAGCAAAATATATTTAAACCAGCAAAACTTAAAGTGTGTTAAGATACTTAAACACCATTTTTATGCTAATTTAATGCTAATGCTAAATGTTGGGACATTTAATCTGACTACCACACTGTGTTTAAGCTTGTCATATGTTTTCTGAGAAAATCTTAATTAAAGGAACTGCAGATGTATGAAAAGATGTACGATCATACAAATACCTCAAAGTTTGACTGAAGTACGTTTACAAACAGAAATCAAAACACTTTAAAATGATCAGACGGGACTTAAAACATAAAATGACATTAAACAACAACTTGATGGAGCTGAAAGTTTATTAATAGAAAGTCAGTTGGTAAACACACAGAAATGTTTATTTTCTGTGTTTGTAAGTTTGGAGAGACACTTTAATAAACATGAAACTGATTTGAACATGTTGTTAATTAATGTTGTAAAAACAATCTGGAGCTTTTGCAGTTTTTTGTGTTTCCAGTAAAGATGATGCAAAAATGAGGTCGTGTGTATGTGCATGTTAGTTTCAGTGCACAGGCAAAAAACAGTGTGAGTCCTCTGAGTGTGTGTGTTTGTGTGTGTGTGTGTGTGTGTGTGTGTGTGTGCTGGCATTCAGCTGTGTGCAGGCTGAGGATTTCCCCCTGGTGAATGAATGAATAACAGTAGAGTGAAGCAGGAGCAGACTCCCACAACCCCCACAGCTACTTACCATTCAAACCCTGGGTTATGTGTGTGTGTGTGTGTGTGTGTGTGTGTGTGTGTGTGTGTTTCTGTAAGACCTTAAAAAGGCCAAGGGCCATCCCCGTGCAGCCCCTCGACCCCTCCCTCCCCTTCTGGTCATGCAGGCCCTTTGTGTTTCCCTGCTTTCCCTTTTCAGTCTAACATCTGTATGCTAATGCGGCTCAATGGGAATGGACTGGATTCATCCTGGGAGAGCGGGTGAGGGGCGGCTTCCCTGTGAGTGTGTGTGTGTGTGTGTGTGTGTGTGTGTGTGTGTGTGTGTGTGTGTGTGAGTGTGTGTGTGGAGGTGGATGAATGAAGTGATTCGGGAGAATTCAGCAGGAAAGGGTTTGTGCTGAGCTTATAGAGAGAGGAGAGAGAAAAAGAAGAACTATTGATTAACGGGGCGCTCAGGAGGACGAAAAGATGTGTGTGTGTGTGTGTGTGTGTGTGTGTGTGTGTGTGTGTGTGTGTGTGTGTGTGAGGGTCACTCTAAATAACAAATGTCCTCAAATACACCACAAAGTATAACAGCAGATTTTTGTTGAAGTTGATGTAAGTGGAGTCGATGACATTTAAAGTGCAGTTACCGAATCATCGGGTTTAAAGAAAGTTTTGAGTCGTAGATTTTGAATGAACAATGAAGAAATGCAAAATAAAAAAACATGCACATGAGCTGAAAGTGATTGTAAGAAAGGAAGGAAATCATATATTTGCTGGTTTCTTCTCCTCAGTTCTGTTAAATTTGCAGGTTCGCAGTGATTCTCCAACTTCTGTCTGTCAAGCTGTGACACAAGTGACTCCACCACACTCGTAGATGTGTAAATTGATTGATTTCTTATCAGTATATTCGATATAAAAAGTAAACAAAGTTCATTTTTTAAGTCTTTTACTGGCTTCTTCACTGTTATGTTTGACCTTCAGCAGAATGATGCACCAACAGTTTGACACCACGTTTTATCTGAATAATGAGCATTTATCTGAACTGAAGGCACGAACAGATCAGAAGGATTTTATGTTCTCAAAAGTTCTTTATTAACTCAGATTATTATTCAATGCATGAAATTGTTTTACATGTCTAAAGAGGCTTTAACACGCACGTCCACTTTCACAGCAGCAGAGCTTTGTTGGGTTTTTCACTGATATTTTTCAAATCTTTTGGTGGTTTTAGTGAAGACTGTTATAATAAATTCTGCTTATAAACTCACCAACCAGCAGCAAAGATAATCTGCACCGTCACGCTCACTGCTTTTGATGGACCGACTCATTTTTGTTGTCTTCGTCATCACAGAGCTGCTCTTTTGAACACGACTGATGAGAAAGACCAGACGACCTCGAGGCCGACAGTCGGCGAGGAAGAGCTGAAGAGACGTGACGCCATCTGGTGGAAGTTTTGGAGAAATTCACACGTCTCTCTCTCTCTCTTCTCACTTTAAAAACCTGATCACAACATCCATTAGAAAACAAAGATTAGTGGAAAATAATCAACATGGACAACTTAGCTCTTGCTCTTAACTGATCTATTAACAAGACAGATAGTTGTTATTGCAGCCAGGTACATTAAAATACAATAAAATAGAATAAAACACTGAAGTACAACACACGCAAAGTTCATTAGACGGCTGATAAACAGTTAAACACATGAGAATATGAGAAAGATAGAAAAAGGTGATGATGGTAACAAAACTGAAGAGGTGATAATAATGTTATGTGTGTTATAATAATAATTATTATTATCATTTTAATGTATGACGGTCACATAATTATAATAAACAAAAATAATCATACCACCATAAGAATAGTAACATGAATAGTAATAAAGTGACACAACAAATCAAATATTAATGCCTAATATTATACTGTTATATATAATATGTATATACACTGAACAAAAATATAAACACAACACTTTTGTTTTTGCTCCCATTTTTTATGAGATGACCTCAAAGATCTAAAACCTTTTCTACATGGTAAAAATAACAATTTCTCTTATATATTGTTCACAAATCTGTCTAAATCTGTGATAGTGAGCACTTCTCCTTTGCCGAGATAATCCATCCCACCTCACAGGTGTGCCACATCAAGATGCTGATTAGACAGCATGATTATTGCACAGGTGTGCTTTAGACTGGCCACAATAAAAGGCCACTCTGAAACATGCAGTTGTGTTTTATTCGGGGTGTCTGGGGACTCAGAGAACCAGTCAGTCTCTGGTGTGGCCACCATTAGCCTCATGCAGTGCAACACATCACACAGAGTTGATCAGGTTGTTAATTGTTGGCCTGTGTAATGTTGGTCACTCTTAAATGGCTGTGCAAAGCTGCTGGATATTGGCAGGAACTGGAACATCCAGATCCGATCCAGAGCATCCCAAACATGCTCAGTGGGTGATGTATGCTGGCCATGCAGGAACTGGGATGTTTTCAGCCTCCAAGACTTGTGTACAGATCCTTGCAACATGCGGCCGTGCATTGTCATGCTGCAACATGAGGTGATGTTCTTGGATGTGTGGCACAACAACAGGCCTCAGGATCTCATAACGGTATCTCTGTGCATCCAAAATGCCATCAATAAAATGCACCTGAGTTCTTCGTCCATAACATACGCCTGCCCATACCATAACCCCACCGCCACCACGGGCCACTCGATCCACAAAATATACATCCATATAGAAATAATATTTTGATATAAGATGTGATGTATAATATTTGTGTCATATGTACTTTGATCATGCAAGATATATAAGTATGATATGATATATGAATGAATGCAGTGTGTATTATCAGGTAGAGGTATAATAAAAAATGATAAAGATTGTTTAACTGAGATCATTTAAAGTCAGGTTTCTTTGCTGTTTTTGGTCTGTGAGGTTGTTTCACATCGTTCAGCTCACCGTGTCCTCTCTATTTCTGGAGTTTTATTGTGACTGATCAGATAAGTGTGTTAGAGGGCTGGTTGCAGGACAGCAGGTCTGTAATGTCCTGATCAGCCGTTAACGGTGCACAGCTCCGAAACAGAGCTGCAGCCTTGTTCTGCTGAAATGTTCGTGAGAGGAAGGAAACTCAGACAGGTGCTGCCGTTAAGGTGTGGCCTCTTCCTCGGCCTGGTTTGTGACTGATGAAGCTGCTGTCATTATATTAAAGGGGTGTGTGTCTTTATCTGCGGCGGCCAGAGTCTGCAGTTTGTTTTCCTCCTGATGCATTTATAATGTGGAGAGCAGGAACAGGCAGGATGTGGTTGGAGCCATTAGATGGAGCTGCTCCTCGTTAATCTTTGTTGCTGCTCTCTCCATTTATATTTTAGCCACTGTATTTCTTACTTTATAACCTCTGTAGCTGAGGCAGCTCTGGTATTAATGCATGTTTAAGAATCTTGCACATCGTTCGAAAACGTTTTCACACACACAAGATTTCAAGATTTAATTTATCATCATGTGCACAACAATTACATGAAGCAGTTTCTGGCCATTAAATTCTCCTTCAATAATGCTGAGAATATTTTAGAAAGAGAGACCAACACACAAAAAAGGACAAATACATGCATTGTGTTAGATAAGTCTGTCTAATGGTGCAACTAAAGTCCTGTTGGTTTACAAACTGTGCAGTTCTGTCACTTCATCTACATCTTTATGTTCTAACATTTTTTATGTTTTATTGTCTCCTTTATATCCACTTCATGCTTGTAGTACTTGATTTCACTCCTCCTAATGTTCTTCTGCTTTGTGTGTTTGTTGATCTGCTCCAACATACCAAGACAAACTCTCTGAGCTTGATATTGATGCAGGAAGTAAATGACAGTGAAGCACAAGTAAAGCAGGACAGTGGGAATGAAGGGCGTTCCCACAGTGAGTCTGACTTTATCACTGCCTTCATTTCTAAACACCACCAGCAAATTACAAGAAGAGTTTTTTCACTTATATTCAGATTGTCACAGAAACATTGATTTTATAAGTTGCAGTGAAAGCATTGTGACCACAGAGGCGGTTTTAAGAGGCCGTGAGTGTTATCTCATTTCTTGGCTGCAGTAAACAGGAACTTCCTGGCCTTTAGACGCCTGCTGAGTTCTCAGCTGATGCTTCACAAATCGTCCGCCGCTCACACATGCACCTTGTTGAGCTTTGTGCAAACAATGGTTAAATGTCTTACTGTGGGATAAAAAGCCAGACGTCAACTTCAACAATCCTGTTTCCAGATGCCGCTGTGCCAGGAACGTCCACTTATCAGATCTGAGGCTGTTATCTCTGCGTATACGACGCGCAGCAGAAATGAGCATCAGATACCAATCTTGTCTCCTCATGTGGAGGAAAAAAGAAGAGAGAAGAAGAGCACATTAGAAAAGTTTCGAACAAAAACAGCTTCTTTGCCGTGTTTGGACACGCTGAGCAGCTTTTTGGACACAGCTGTGAACGTGGGGAAGCAAAAGAGGGACGACGATGTTGAACAAAGTCGACAGCACCTTTGTTTTCAGACTGTGAAAATGTAATCAGCTCTCAGACAACTGACAGTTTTGACTCCGCTGCTGGGTGGAGACATATGATGTCATATCCTGTCGTATATTCTTCATTTATAGTT
>JBAJHX010000049.1:676722-688824 GCA_037176925.1 Amniataba percoides | reverse complement strand
CTCTCACACACTCTCACACACACACTCTCACACACACACTCTCACACACTCTCACACACACACTCTCACGCACACACTCTCACACACTCTCACACACACACTCTCACACACACACTCTCACACACTCTCACACACACACTCTCACGCACACACACACACACACTCTCTCACACACTCTCACACACACACTCTCTCACACACACTCTCTCACACACACACTCTCTCACACACTCTCTCACACACTCTCTCACACACACACTCTCTCACACACACTCTCTCACACACTCTCACACACACTCTCTCACACACTCTCTCACTCTCTCTCTCACACACACTCTCTCACACACACTCTCTCACTCTCTCTCTCACACACACTCTCTCACACTCTCACACACTCTCACACACACACTCTCTCACACACACTCTCTCACACACACTCTCTCACACACTCTCACACACACACTCTCTCTCACACACTCACACACTCTCTCTCACACACACACTCTCACACACACTCCTCTCCCTCTCAGCTCGGAGGAGGAGGACTTCGGTGCGTCGGGGGCGGAGGAAGAGGAGGAGGACGATGAAGATGCAGGAAGTGATGCGGGCAGCTTGGACGGCGCGACGCGACCTCGCCGGGCGGCGAGACGAGCGCCGAAACACGGAGCCAGCAGGACCCAACGCCGCGGCAGGAAGCGGCTCCGACGGCGGCGGAGACGCTCGTCCGAGGAGGAGGAGGAAGAGAGTGACGAAGAAATGGGTGAGTGTGTGATGAGAGCAACACGGCCCTGATTGATTGATTGATTGATTGATTGATTGATTGATTGATTGATTGATTGATTGATTGATTGATATCTGATCATTCAGAGAATAAAAACTGTGAATCACTTTGATGATGAAACTTCTCTCTGGTGTTTAAATCTGAACTGTGGAGACATTTTCACATTTTATTTACATTTATAGACTAAATCATAAATTGATTAATAGAAATAAAAAATCAATGATTGTTATGTGCAAAGTTTTTACTTTAAAGTGACACAAAACTGAGAGAAGAGAAAAGAGAAGAGAAAGTTTTTTACTTTTATTGTTTCGTGAATAAAATTGATTATAATGAACTTTTTTTTCTTTTTGAAGTGGTAGATGATGACATAATAAAGTTTTGTGTAAATTTCCTCGCCGTCTCCAGACTCCGATCAGTTCAGCGACATGACCGACAGCGACGCAGACAAAAAGAGGCGTGGCCTGAGGCGGGGGCAGCGGCAGCAGGTCAACTACCGCGAGACGTCCGAGTCGTCCGACAACTCCCGAGCGTCCGCCAGCCGGCCAAAGGTCAAACCCCGCGGACGACCGCGAAAGGAGCGACTGTCCAGCGACTACAGCGATGGTCAGTCACCGACGGCGACGCTTTTAGTTCACCAAGGTCGAAAGAACTTTATTTTAGTTTAAGTTTTATTTCTCCTTTTGTAAAATATTGCAAATCTTTATTCCACTTTATTTCTCCTCCCTCAGCGTCGCCGTCCTCCAGAGACTCGGATGAGGATGACGACTATGAAGACGAAGAGGACGAGGACCAGAGGAGGAGGGTGAACAGGAGGAGGAGGAGAGAGGAGGAGGAACTCCGCAGAGACAGGAGGAGAGAAAAACGGAGGAGATACGAAGACGAGGAAGAGGAGGAGGAGGAAGAGAGAGGGAGGCGGCTGAAGAGGAAGCTGCTGGAGAAGGAGAAGGAGAAGAGGAGGAGGCTGAAGAGGACGGAGCGGGAGGAGGAGGACCTGGAGAAGATGGGCCGAGGAAAGAGGAGGGAGATTCTGTCGCAGCAGCGCCGCAAACGCCTCGCACAGATGCTGAAGAAACGGCGGCCTTCGACGGACGAGGAGGAGGAGGACGACGACGACGAAGAGTCCGAGGAGTCCGAGTCGTCATCGGAGGAGGATCGTCCGGTCCGCAAAAGACTCAACCGCATCGACTCGGATGATGATGACGAAGAGGAAGACGAGGAGGAGGAGGAGGAGGAGGAGGGAAGGGAGAAGACGGTGACCAAAAAGTCTTCGGCGGCGGAGAGGAGAGCCGACAGCGACGCTCAGGAAAAGGGGAGGGGCCGTAGCCTGTCTCCGTCTAACGGACATCGGACCTCCAGGGGCCCCGCAAGGCCCGGCGTGCCCAGAGACAGTGCAGGAGCAGGCGGGCAGGGCAGGCACAACGGGCCCCTACATCCAGAGCAGGAGGAGGAGGAGGACGAGGAGGACGAGGAGGAGGAGGAGGAAGAGGAGGAAGAGGAGGGGCAGACAGACTCATTGAACTCAGTCCAGAACAGTCCGCGGTCGTGATGGCTGTTTGTGAGAAACGCTCCTTTATTTCAGTTTTTCTCTGAACTGTCAGGCCTTTTTACCCACAAACCACCTTTGAAACTGGATCTCTCCTCCCACCTCCTCCTCCTTCACCTCCTCTGACTCTCCTGTCTTGCTCCTCCTCCTCCTCGCTGTTGTATCGTGGTAGAGTGCTCTCCACCGTCACGTACTGTACGTCGCAGCAAAGAAAATAAAAACTCACTCTCGTCGTCACTTCCTGGATCGTCGCAGCCAGTCAGCTGGACCGGAGGCGTCCTCGCCGCTCGTCTCCGTGGACGCACTCGCACACAGCCGGAGGTCGTCCTGACCGTTTTCCACAAACTCTTTGGACGTCTGCGTCCGAACGCACGCGTAGAACGAGCCCGTCTGGGCCTGATGGAGTCGGCCCGTCTGTAGTGTTCCTCATCTGAAGCACTTCATCGTTCTCATAGCACTTAAACCCGCCGCCGAGGAGGAGCGACCGCGAGGAACCGAACGCTTCGGATCACGTGAACAAACAGACGTCTGTTTTTGAGAGTAAATCTGAATCTGAATCTCCAACAAGTGAGAATAAACCCAGAAATAATCAGACGAGTTCAGACAGCTGATAAAGATGCTGAATCGTCTCCTCAGAGCTGCTTTTCTTCCTCTAAACTCATCCACTGAAGATTGTCAGATTTAGGAAATTGTGACATTTTTCACCCCAATTTTAGAGACCAAATAATTATTTGGGAAAATGGTCACTAACGATTATTTGCAGATGATGTCGTCTGTTTCCAGGCTGCTCACAAACACAGTTAAAAGTCTTTTTTTTGCCTGCAAAGGATCCAGCGTGTGTCCCGATTTAAAAAGTCAAATCTTCAGTCTGTCGTTCTGTCGAAGTGTTCGGTTTCTCGCCGCTCGCTCGTTTCTTCGTCTTTGGCTGGCGGGGTCACGTTTGCTGTACATACTCTGCCTGTACGCTTCCCTGTAAGATAATAGATGTTCTGTTCTCTTAGTCTCTTGTAAAATATAGTGTTATATTTTCTATATGAAGGAGAGGAGGAGACGTGCTGCTGTGAGCGACGTGTGGATCCATCGATGAGGTTTCAGCTTCGAGCTTCTGCGGCCGTCGATTTGTGTGAAAAGGAGAACCGGCGAGAAGCAAAGTTCACCAACGAAACGTCCCAAAGAGCCAAACGGCGCTCAGATCCGGCCCGCGTCGCACGTCTGAAGGTTTCTGACGGGGAGTTTTTAAAAAGGAACAAAGCTTTATTTTTAAATGAGGCTCAAACAAATGTTCAGTTTTTTTCCTGTCATCATGTCGAAGGTTTCCTCCGGCCACACAGTTAAAAAGGCGACAGGCGAACTTCCTTTAATTTCATCCAGTCAGATCACTGTTCATGCAGTTTGTTCTGCTCTTCACATCAGCTGGTTTTAATCTGGAGACTTCTCCCTTTTTAAACGCAGAAAGTTTGTTCATTTCTCTCCTTTTCAGAAGCAGGATGTTCATGTCCAAACTGAGCCTGTATTCATCAAACCTTTCATCAAGCAAAGAGTCAGAATCACTTCAACTTATCACTTCAGCAGGAATATTTTTAGTCTAGTTTGAATAGTTCTTCAAAAAAAGCTTCACGAATGGAAATATATTATATGTAGTGTATATTTATAATAGTATATAAATATTAAGTATGTAATGAATTCCAGTGAAGCGCCACGTTGACACATTCAGGCGTTAAATGTCTGTAAACAGTCAGTTTGGATTTATCCTTTAAACTCCTGATAAAGTATAATATAATGCAGAATAATGTCCTCGAATTTCAGCCTGGGTCTTATTTATTATAACTGATGTTATTTTATAGTCACTAAAAGATTAACTCTCTTCTGTCCTAAACCAACTTTTGGATTTTTACTCCAAAATGAGACTTTTTTATCAGTTTGTTGGATACAGGCCGAGCTCGGTGAGCAGCTCTGCTTCTGATGATGGAGGTGATGAGACTCTTTGAATTATCTTCTCTTTACGACGAGCTGACATCCTTCTGATGGGAGTTTATTTTAATGAGATCTGGATCCAAACAGAACAAAAGCACCAGCTCAGGTCACCAAAAACATTTCCATCATGTTTTAATCGTCCTCCATGTGCGAGACAGACGTTTGTTTTCAGGCTGCAGAGCTCGTTCTCGGTCTCATCGTCCTCTTTACGCGGTAAAAACTCGACTCCTTTTTTAAGAGGCGTTTTCTGTGCAGAGCCACGCGTCAGATAAAACCAGAGCGACGAAGCAAAGTGTGTTTTTGGAAAACGTGTGTGTGTGTGTGTGTGAAGGTCAACATGAAGAGAAAGTGTCCGATAAGAAGGAACTTTATTTTTTCTACTTTCATTCCATTTTAAAACTGACGTGAACTTTTTAGTGAGTCGAACACTTTATTCCTGTTGCCTGTACGTACCGATCTATCTTAACGAGTGCAATCCGTCAAAGGTCAACGACTTCTAGAGACGTTTCTGTAGAAATCTTATTTATTAGATCATGCTCTGAAACTTTATTCATGAAAAAATGTTGTCTGACAACATCCTTCATGATAATGTTGATGAACATAAAGATTAAAAAAGAGTCAAACTTCAGATTATATCACTCTGCTTTGGAGACAAAAATCTGAAAATGATCAAAACTAGTTAGTTTTTGCATAAAAGTTTTTAGAATCACTACTTTTATTTGTGCAGAAGAAATTTTTGCCAAAAAGCACCAAGTGAGATTGAATTACTGGAGCTCTGCTGTCTGTCAGTCAGATAAATTTGTGTGTTTGGTGCCGGTTAAATGTTCTTTCAGGTACTTTCCTGTGACGGTTCAGGTGCTGTGGGACAAACAGACACCAGGAAAGAAAAAGATAAAATGCTCATCAGCTGGAAAATCCCTTCTTATGGAGAACTGTGTGTGCAGCATCTTGAATTTCACAGCTCAGATCTGCAAAATTCAGCCTGCAGATCCCCTCTGGAGGTTTTCACTTTAATCTTTCAGCTTTCAGAGGATTCAGTTTGTCAGTTTTCTCTCATCACGGTCGAAGTTCGTCCGACACATTTGGACATAAAAGACGGTGAAAGACTCTTTAAGGCGACATGAAGCACTCCACCAGTTTTAGCAGAGAGGAGAGATTCATGTGTTTTCTGCCACCAGCCCAGAAAAAAATCATTCCACTCAATCTGACGTGCATCCGTGTTTGGTTTTAAAATGTTCAGATGAATCTGGATTCAAGCGGGCGGCACTGTGTGTGAGTGCAGCTCCTTCCATTTCTCTGTTGTACTGTTACTGTAGTATCGCTGTAACATAAATGTTTTCTAAGTTATTAAAACCAACATCCCAGGCATCTCCTCAAAAACCCTCCACGTCTCTGCTTCTTTTCTCCCCGAAGTGATGAGCTGATATTGATTATTGATCCCTGATAATGAGCAGAGTGTTAAAACAAGAAGAGTAAGTATATAAAAAAACAGAGCAGATATGAATTTCACTGTATTGAGCATCAAGGATACAAAGAAAAAACTAGCAGTTTTAATTTGATAATAAAATCATGAAGTAAAATTTCAGCTGTAAAAAAGTGATTCAGTCTTCAACTTCAGTGAAACCGTGAAACAAAAACGTAGGATTCATAAATAACAGAATTATGACCAAAAGTAATAAATTACTTATCAGATATTTCATTATTTTTCCCAAATCTTTTGCTTTTAGAGTTTCTGGTTTGTTGAATTATTGTTGTAGTTCCACTCTGTGGCCGCTGGAGGGCTCCATCACACGTTATCACACGACATGACACTGACACTTCCGGTGGGAACTTTCAAAATAAAATGACATACTCTGAAAATGTAAATACCAGTGACGTAAACTGTCACAATAACGAAGCAGATTCATGTTATCGCGATACTTTATTTTTTTTCTTCTCTTTATTAACATCTGACAGAAGTTTACAAAAAAAAGTATTTATTTAATTTTAAAAATAAATATAAAAAATAATATAGTAATAATATAATATATAATATCAAAAATGAATAGGAACAGGAAGCACTTTAAAGTTTCAGTGCTTTTCCTCTAAATTCAGTGATGAGAAATAATGACAGTTTCTCCTGAAAAGTGTCAAAGTTTGTTGATGTTTTCAGGAATCTGTTCTTATGTAAAAAAAATAAAACAGTGAATAAACAGTATAAACTCCAGACAAATAAAAATATATTAGAGTCGAAAAGCTTCAAAAATAAATGTAGTTTTCACTCAAATACAAATCTGTGTACACTAAATATTATATATAATATACAAACTGCCGCATCCACCTGCCTCATGTATATTCAAATGACCTGTTACAGTCTATGCACACACGCACACACACACACACACCTGATCAATGAACCTGATTTTCATCTGCTGATTGATAAATCACGTGGTCCATTTTTTTAAAAGAAACAACCGTCTTTAACTTTGAAAGGACCGCCGTGCCTCTTCCGCTCTGTGACGTCACTTCCACCCTCAGTTTGGACGGCGCGGCTCAGTTTGACTCGGATCAGTTTGACCCACTTTGAAGTAGTTTAGCCCGGTTTAAAGAGTTTAAACTAGCTTAGCCCGGTCTAACCTTCCTCCAGAGTTCCCGCCTCTCCGTTGTTGTTGGCCCGGCTCGGCTCGGCTCGCGTCCCGATGGTTCTGCTGCGGGAGCTCCGGCCTCCCACCGAGGGGGTCCGGCTGCAGCAGGCCGACACGGCGGCGCTGCTCGGCGGCGAAACGCTCGGCCGCGGCACGCTGTACGTGGCCGAAACGTAAGTGACGCAGAGTGACGTCTGACAGGTGAAGTCACCTGCGCAGGTCCGAAGCAGCGTGTCGGTGTTTGATCATTAATGTTTGATTATCAGAGTTTGATTTGTAATGTTTGATTATCAGTTTGATTAGTGATGTCTGATAAATAAACAGGCATGTGCGAAGACAGCTACGCAAAAAATACACTTCCGGGTCATTCTTTTTCAAAATAAAAGCCGCGTTGTGATCGAAAACAAAAGTCAAATAATAAGCTGGCGTTTTTAAAATTGATCTCTAAATACATCTAACAAGAAAAAGAGGGGAAAGGGGAGAGAGATGGAGATGATATTCATGAATCTATTAACTTACTCTAAAGCTTCTCTTGGGTTATTTTTTCCTGCAGTCAGATTATTGATCAATTATTCAGTAAGCTAATTGATTGATTAGTCATTTCAGTGTTTAGCAAGGAAATATGCTAACCTGTGCGGCTTCTAGCTTCTCAGATATTAAGCTTAAATCATTTTCAGCATCACATTGAAAGGGGAAATGTTGTTATTATTCATGTTATTCTAATGGGAATGTTTCACTGTTTAAAGATGAGTGTGTGATATTAAACCTGAGTGTGTGTGTGTGAACCGACAGCTGTATCACCGCTCTGTGTGTTTGTGTGTTTTTTCTCCTCAGACGTCTGTCTTGGTTCGACAGCTCGGGGAAGGGTTTTTCTCTCGAGTATCCCACCATCGGCCTTCACGCCATCTCCAGAGACGTCAGCGCGTATCCGCAGGAGCACCTGTACGTCATGGTCAACGGCAAAGTCGGAGGTGGGAGAGGAAAATCTGTACTGAACAGTTGATCGATTTTGTTTGGTTTTTTTCTTTACTAGAGATTAAAAATCCTTCAAACACAAATTTATTTTATTCTTTGTGCGACAGTGCAAACTTTTTCTGGTTTACTGTCCCACACAGACACATAAAACATCAGCAAGTGTATCTTCATGTACCAGGAGTTTGTCTTTTGTCTTCATGTGTTGAAATCTGTTCTGGTTTGTCCTTCGACCCTCGCAGATGAGAACGAGGCTGAAATGGCAGAAAAAGCAGCTGATGATGAAGACGGCGGCAGCAGCAGTGGCGGTGATGATGATGATGATGAAGAAGGAGAGATCACTGAGATTCGGTTTGTGCCCAGTGACAAGACGGCATGTGAGTACGAAGGCGAGGGTCGGACTGACGCTGAGGAAATGATTTTTGATCTGTTTTCATTCTTCTGTGCTTCATTGTGATCATTTTAACGACCTCGCAGCTCTGCAAGCAAACAACACGAGTGATCAGACAGATTTTAAACTCTTCATCAACAGCAGCCGTAAAGATAAATGTTAAAGTTACTGTTCAAACATGTTGTAGGTTTCGAAAATATTTTGGAGAACTACTTCCAGGTTCGTCTATAAGACATCAGGCACTGATTAATCTGTTAAAAAACTATAAAATCTAATGATCCCTTAGTGTCTCCTTTAACGTTACCTGACAGTTGTATAAAGATATTCAGCACAAAACTTATTTAGTTGTTCCTAAACACACACATTGTAGTATATGTTGACTCAAACACACACACACACACATCATCATGCTGCAGCACCAATTATGAATTCATCCGCTGCTGACAATAGTCCCCAAGAAACACTAATTCCCTGTTTGATTGTAAAATACTTTTTATGGCACTTTATGGAAAAATGTATAATATTCCCAAGTATTTGATATTGTGTGTGTGTGTGTGTGTGTGTGTGTGTGTTTTACTTGCAGTGGAGTCCATGTTCTCGGCGATGTGCGAGTGTCAGGCGCTGCATCCCGACCCAGAGGACGAAGACTCTGACAACGACTTCGAAGGAGAAGAGTACGACGTGGAGGAGGCCGGTGAGGAAAAAAAATATAAAGAGACACATTTGTTTTATTTACATTTATATTTACATTTATATTCTATAAGTCTTAATTTCCCAACCTGTTTAATGAAGTTCTGCTATGAGGGCCCGACCCTAACACTAACCCTTTATCATAAATATCATCAGTAAACTGATATTAGGCTGTTGACAGACTATAAAATGTTGACACGTGTTTATTTTCTGTCTCCGTTGGTCCGTCTCTTCCTGGCTGTCTGGACTCTGGTTGCAGAAGCAGGTGAGAACAATTTCCTTCTGTTCTTCCTTTTTACTTTGAGCACAGCAGAAATGGTGTCTGAGTATAAAAACAGTCAGTCAGCTTGGCGAGTTTGCACCGAATGTTTTTTTTCAGATTATCCGAAACACAAACTGCATTAAACCTCAGTGAGGATGCTGCACAGAGCCACAAATGATAAAATAGGAGGGCTTAAACTCTGAATGAACTCATTCTTCCACTTTTGCACCTTTAATTTTTCATGTAGTCCTTCAGGATAATATGATTTGATATGGTTCTGGTTAAATAAGTAATTTAGGAAATTATCATAATGGTGACTTCAGATGCAGAAATAGAGATAATTTCAGTTTAAAAACCCGACAGACCTCAGTGCTGAACTGAAATGTAACATGAATTTCTTGTAAAAGAGAAAAGTCTGACTGAATATTCAGTAGTTCAGGTGTTAGTCACCGTCTCTGTCCTCGCCCAGAGCACGGCCACGCCGACGTCCCGACCTTCTACACCTGCGACGAGGGCCTGTCGGCGCTGACGCAGGAGGGCCAGGCCACGCTGGAGAGGCTGGAGGGGATGTTGGCCCAGTCCATCAGTCAGCAGTACCACATGGCCGGAGTCCGAACCCAAGAAAGCGGCGCCGAGTTCGAAGGTTTGAGTCCAACAAGCGCAGCAGCACAGTGATCAGAGAGGCTGTTTGTTTCTTGTCTTTTAATAATTTATTATAACTTTATCAAATAACACATTCAGCTCTGACAGAGAAGACAGGAGAAGACTAAAGGCAGGAAAAAGAAACACACAGCTGCCAGACTGAAAATAACATCAAACTAAAAATAGAAAATCAAGTCAGGTATTTTGGATACGACTCATTAACCCTGGTTAAGAAATAAAGGTCTAATATATTTAGAAATATGATTTAGTAGCTCCTGCTCCTTTCATGTGAATGCTAGAAGCCATTTCAGAGAACAATGCTCATGAGCTCATGAGAAATGATGAGTAACGCTTCATTTCATGGTTTTGCAGTATTGTATTTTTAACCTGTTTGTTGCTGGACTTTAGTGAACGTTGTGATTGTGTGTTTGTGTGTTGTTGACAGACGGTATGGAGGTGGACGCAGCGGCGGCGGAGGCGGGTCAGTTTGAGGACGCAGACGTCGACCACTGGTAACACAAAATGACATGCTAATGATGAGAAAGCATTAAAAAGCATCTGTATAAATGTGAATGTTCAGTGTTGCTCATTCATGTGTTTTTAACTCTCTGCAGACGGGAAGTCGTCTCAAACTCCGGCCGAAGCAGCAGCGTTGCATCGTGGGAGTGAAGAAGAGGACAGCAGCACTTCTTTAAGGCTTTCAGCTCTTACTCATCAGAAAAGCTTCTCCACGTACTTAAAGTCATCTGATTAGTCTTATTTAGCTTCATACATGTAGTGTTTTTCACCTTCTAATCTGATCACATGAAGCGTGTTGTGGTGAACTAATGAGATGCAGATCCCGTCTTTGACTGTAAAATCAAAATACTGAGTTTCTGTTTCTGTTTTGTACCTAACGACCAATTTAATACCAGATTTTCCTGCAGAGGAGAGTCGATGTCTTTGTATGAAGTTGTCAATAAATGCATAGTTTTTGTACGAATGTTTTTTTTCTTGATTTAGCTCCACTCAACGTTTAACTTAATGCGACACGAGGAGGTCGCTCATCTTAAAAAAGCACTGAGAATTATCACCTGTCACTCAAATCTTCAGGTTTTCCAGCGATGGCGGCTTCTTCCAACGTGGACAGACGCTGCTGTTTGTGTGTGAGATGTCTGAAGATTCTCAGTCATCAGTTATTGATCAGTTTGTAGAAAGTCTCCTGGACCTGAAGGAATCACAAACTGTGCGTATCGAACAGAAATAATCCGTCAGATTCATGTTTACCTCGTCAGGTCAAAGTGAAAAAATAATACAGGTCAGTTGATGTGCTGAAGAAAAAGATTGCATGGTAAACATTTTTAAAAGCGAAATTCAAAGTTATTTATCTGTGACCTGAATAACTAGAAACCCCTGAAGGTTAAAGTTCAAAGTGAAATTTACTGATCTGATCTGTTGTGGAGCCTTTTGAAGGGAACATCTGAGCCTAAACTGACATCACTCATAAGAAAAGGGAAAATAAAAGCAAAGCAAAAAAAAAACCTACTAGATAATATTGACTCAATGTTAGAGCAGCATTTTCCAAACGTGTGTGAACTCATTTATCAGATGTTCATTTAAATGTAGATGTTTTAAAGTTTACCAAATCACCATTTTACAATAAAATGTTTATTTTCCTAAATCACACATGCAAAAAAGAAACATATTGAGCTAAATACTAGATAATAAAGTTCAGTTAAATATAGGTAAGCTATATTAAAAAGGATAATATACAATAGCCTGCAGAAAATACTGTTGGATTTAACGAGGTGCAAATTATTGAAATAGTGCAATTAAGTCAAAGTCTTGTGCTATAATATTCATGGTCTGTTATATAAATCATATGTCAAGCTGGAGACCTAAATACACAACAACACATTGTCTGTACGCAGCCTCATTCAGTTTTTACTCTCATAAAAGTCTTTTCTACAGGCGCTCCAGAAGTGGAAACACATTCACAGATTTAGATTAGATTAGATTTTGAGAAACATGCATCTGATATGAAAACTGTATTTTTTCATTAATAAGATCATTGATAAAATGTTTTCAGGTTGCAGCTTTTGCATATTAACCTGGAGGTGAGACGTCTTTCTTTCACGAGTCAGTGACGACCAGAAACAGTGAAAACTGTGTGTGTGTGTGTGTGTGTGTGTGTGTGTGTGTGTGTGTGTGTGTGTGTGTGTGTGTGTGTGTGTGTCCGCCCAC
>JBAJHX010000049.1:628351-641612 GCA_037176925.1 Amniataba percoides | reverse complement strand
GTGTGTGTGTGTGTGTGTGTGTGTGTGTGTGTGTGTGTGTGTGTGTGTGTGTGTGTGTGTGTGTGTGTGTCCTGCAGGTGATCAGTGTGCCAGAAGGAGATTTCTTCTTCGACTTTGTCCGACATTTGACGGACTGGATCAAGAAATCTCGACCAGCTAAAGACGGTCGGTACCTGAATCTGTAAAAAACATTTGCAGTTTTTCAGTTTGGTCTCAAGATTTGGACGTTTTGTTTGATTTGATTTGATATTTGAGCGTCTCTGTGCAGGAATCGTTCCCTCTCTGACGTATCAGGTGTTTTTCATGAAGAAGTTGTGGACCAGCACAGTTCCAGGGAAAGACTCCTTCGCAGACTCCATCTTTCATTACTACCAGGTCAGTTTTAAAGAGATTTATACGGAGAAACAGCAGAAAAAAACTCTCATATACTTCCTTCCTGTCCTCTGATAAAATAATAGAAACACTTCTTCCCCTGCTCTCGTCTTTTAATCAGGAGCTGCCTAAATACTTGCGTGGATATCACAAGTGTTCACGAGAGGAGGTTTTCCAGCTGGCAGCGCTCATCTACCGCGTCAAGTTTGAAGATGACAAATCTCACTTTCCTACAATTCCCAAGATGCTTCGGGAGCTGGTTCCTCAAGATCTCATTCGGCAGATGTCACCGGACGACTGGAAGAGGGTAAAACTGCAAAACTACAAAGATAAAACTGTTTTTAATTTACCTTTTCCTTTACTTTACTGTATCCTGGGGCCAAATTGTGTGAAAACATTAAACATCTTATATATTTAAGTTTGTTTTAAGTAAAGATTTAAGTATGAATGAGTCATTTAAGACTTAAGTCATAGATGTGTTAAAGAAGAAATGACAGTAATGAAACAGAGCTCATAATTAAATGAGTGAATCTCCTTTTTCAAACAAACCTGTTGTGGGCACAAGATGAGGAGGCAAACTGAGTTAAACTAAACTACAAACTAAAACATTTAATTATTAGCTGAATACATTAAAAGATTTGTTTTTGTCCAACTAAATGTTAAAACCAGAAAAATAGTTGTTAATTTGTGAGATACTGAAGTCATTTATGCATTAGTGTACCATATATTAGGCATTGTGCATGATTTATATGGATTTATTGGTAAAAATTGAATAAAATGTTCATAATTGTTGTTTATTTGTGTAAAATCACCTGAAAATAAGAATCTGTTTTTGTCAGCAGTTCTGCAGCTTCACCACTAGATGTCACTAAAACCTTCATGCTGACTAAAGTTAATACAATAAGTTCAATAATACTGTGTGTGTGTGTGTGTGTGTGTGTGTGTGTGTGTGTGTGTGTGTGTGTGTGACAGTCTGTGGTTGCGTACTTCAACAAGCAGGCCGGTAAATCGAGGGAAGAAGCCAAACTGTTGTTCCTGAAGATCATCTACAAATGGCCGACCTTTGGCTCCGCCTTCTTTGAGGTCAAGGTAAACACACCTGTTCGGGTCAAACTGAGGTCGGAGCTGCTGCAGTTAATTAATCCTTCCCACCTAAAGAGGAAACACCCGATTAATCAAACATAAGATGTGCAGAGAAACGTGCAGCTGAAGCTTCTTTAAATTAAAATGAGGAGGTGCGATTGACATTTATGTTGCTGACGTCTGATCGTCTGATTTCAGCAAACCACGGAGCCAAACTACCCCGAGATCCTGCTGATCGCCATCAACAAGCACGGAGTCAGTCTGATCGACCCCAAGACGAAGGTCCGCGTCGGCACACAGATCATCCACGTTTAAGACGTTCATTCATCCAGCTCCTCGCTCATTCACTCTCTCGCTCACCTCTGCAGGACATCCTGACCACACACCCCTTCACCAAGATCTCCAACTGGAGCAGCGGGAACACCTACTTCCACATCACCATCGGAAACCTGGTCAGAGGAAGCAAACTGCTGTGTGAGACCTCGCTGGTGGGTGGCAGATAACGAACCAAACACACCTGCTGGGTGGAAATATGGAACAAATATTACAAGAAGTGCAAAAAATAGATATAATAATACTACTAAAATACTTGATAAACATCCTCCATACATGCAGCTGATTATTGAACTAGATAAATGAACAGCACATGATATGAATAAAAATAAAATCACTTACTGCATTAAGCTGAAGATCACAGGTGTGTGTTTTTAATGTTTCTATGTGTGTGTGTGTGTGTGTGTGTGTGTGTGTCCTGCAGGGCTACAAGATGGACGACCTGCTGACCTCCTACATCAGTCAGATGCTGACCACCATGAACAAGCAGCGCTCCGGGCGCGGCCACAGCAAGTGAACTTCTTACTGGCAGGAGGCCGCTGAGCTCATCCGGCTCTTGCGCCCCATTGGCCAGCCCTGCAGCTGGGGGCGGAGCTTCGCCCCCCAGCTGTGGAGGATGAGCCGCAGTCCTTCTGCTAGCTCAGACGGGTCCAAGCTCACCGGGGACGGTTCGTCCGCCGGCAGCGACGACCCCGGCGAAGGCCCCAGCAACTATTACACCCACAACTACGACGAGGACGAGCCGTCCAGTGAGGATGACTACCTGTAAACCTTTAACACCTTTAAACCTTTAAACCTGTAAACCTTTAACACCTTTAAACCTCTGAAAACATCACTCCCCCTCCAGCAGATGTTTCCTCCTGGCTTTGGTTGGTGCGTCGACAGTAAGCACAGAAACGTGGCGGCACATTTTTCAGCTGAGTCTTTAGCGAGCGCTGCAGTGACCTCTTGTGGCAGAAAGTGTTCACTGCCTGAGCGTTTTCAGGACTTTGCTGCCTAAAAAGTGCATCTAAAAATCTATAAATCATCGATAAACTATAAGGTGGTTAATCAGTCCATCCATTGGTTGTCACTAATCTGTTGGATGAATTATATTACAGGCATTTTCGTTATATATGTGGATAAATACATCAGTCTTTGTGATTGGGAAAAAGGTTTTAAATGTTATTTAAAAGGTGGTAATGATGTTTAATCTGGTGAAGGCTGCAGAAACCCTGTTGAACCTCACAGAATTTGTAAAGGCCTCCTCCTCCCTCAAAGCTTCTGTTGGCTTTTAAACGAAGGATTTAAACTCGTGTTTTTAGGAAAATCCTGCTCATTGTACCGTCAAATGAAAGTTTAGCCTGACAAGCGTCTGAACTTAAAGGGGAAAAATGTTTCCATCAGTCTGTTTGTGTTGTGAATGAACATTAAAGTGTCGTGAAGCTTCACTGCAGGTCTTTCTGTCTTTGTGCATCTTCAGTGAAAAGGTTTGAGTTTACATCAGAATCAGTGTTTTTCTGTGTATTTTCTCACGTTTTGTTTTCCTGACAGAAACCTGCTGCTGTTTTAAGACTTTAATCTGCTCATCACAAAATATAATATTAATATATTTGAACCAAACAGACTGAAGTGACTCGACTGCGTCTATTTA
The DNA here is from genome assembly GCA_037176925.1 of Amniataba percoides. Taxonomy (NCBI): domain Eukaryota; kingdom Metazoa; phylum Chordata; class Actinopteri; order Centrarchiformes; family Terapontidae; genus Amniataba; species Amniataba percoides. The sequence goes on along the minus strand of JBAJHX010000049.1, from coordinate 638,191 downwards.
AAATTCTGAACAGTCTTTTAACTCACTTTATGTTTACACCTTTCTATTGAGACTACATTACCCAGAATTCCCACGATGTGCAGCTTCTGATCTTATGATTTTCTGTATTTGTATCTGTAGTTTGACAAAGATTTTTGAGGTTAAAACTATTTTGCTCTAAAGTTAAACAGTCCTGTAGTTTTTTTTTTTTTTTGCATTAGAAATATTAGCAGACCATTGCAAATAAAAACCACTTCACTGACTTCACTGCATCAAAAGAAGTCAAAATAACAATAAAAAACAGAAATACAAAGCGAGCACAAACCTCCACACCAAATCACGCAGCTTCCAATCTTTACACATCACCCGCGGCTGAGCTGTAAGATAAAATGTGAAGACATTTTTCATCTGCAGCTGCATTAAAGTACACGTGATGATGAACTATCATGACGCTGAAATTAAAGAAAAACCTGCAGCGGTTCATAAGAAATGTTAAGAAATCCTGGAAAACATTCGACTTTTATATGAAAAACTACTAATAAACTGTTTTAAAAGTCGAAATCCTTGGAAAGTGTTTAAAGGAGGACATATTATTTTACATTTTTAAGTCTTTGCACTGAAGAATCACATTTTTAACAAAAACAGTTCTTTAAAAGTTTAAATCCTGCTGGTCTGTTTAAAGTCTCTGAGATTTCACACAAACGAACAAACTTTTAGTTCAATAAAAAAAAAATTTACCTTGCAAGTGATGTTTTCAGCAGGAGACTGAGTATCAGCTGAAAAACCAGATAAACATTTTGAATATTTGACACTTCTTCACCACAGCTGCAAAACAGAAAAACACGGAGAAATAAAAAAGCTTAAACATGTAGATCATCTGTTTAATCCTCCACTTTAACCTTCATCAGCACATCACTGCTGAATAATGACTAAATCTCTCTGAGTGCAAAACACTAAACAGAGAAATAAAAAGTTCCTTTTTAAAAAGTTTTGTTTCCTTCATCTGATATTTTCCTCGTTTGTGTGAAGAAAGTTTTTCTTTTTTATTTGCACTCACTGATGTGACGAACGTTTCTTTCATTAACCTGCACTGCTTTTTTTTTGTTTTTGTAAGATGAACAAATTCACTGATATTTTCACGGTGCCAACCATTTCATTTGATAACTTTAAGTGTCTGTTTTTTCTTTGTGGACGGATGCAAACTCGTGTTTTTGTTTGTTTTTTCCTTTTAGGTAGAATTTACTGTTTCTTTAACTCATCGTGTTTTAATGTTCTGTCTCTCTCTTTTGTATGAACGTGAAATAAACGTGTTTGACTTACAGTTCAGCACTCATACCATAAAAACCATTTAACATTCGTATCCTGGTACTTTTCTGTGTTTTTAGTTAATACTGACAAGACCCGACGTGACGATCACGCCTCAAACTTACTGAAAAATATTTTAGAAATGAGAACATTTTCAAAACACTTCAAATTTCCACCTCGAGGTACAGATACGTACAGGTAAAAGAACAGATACGGATGCACCGTCGTCCTTTTGTTAAACTGCCTCGATGTTTTAAATTCATTAAACTCAGCTGAGCTTGTGATGATGGAGAACAAACATTTCAACAATCGAACCTCTTTTCTATTATTTTAATACCAGATGACAGCAGCATTTACAAACAGAGAAAAGGTACAGTAAAAAAAAGATAAAAGAAAAACAAAAATTTGGGAACATTTCTATAAAATGAAATAAAAACAGCTGTTTGATACAGCAGGAAATGTCGAATGCTACGGAGATTTAAACTATGAAAGATGGCACCTGGACTATCACACAATAATACTCGATTACTCCTTTGGTTACTTCACCTGCAGATCATTCAGAGACACGAGCCGTCACGTCATTTCAGATTTTACACACAGGTCTGTTGTGATTTTCAGATTTGAAAGATCCAATGTTTAAATCACAAAGTGAAAATCTCTTCACGGCTTTTTTGTGCCTCCATAATCAAGATTTTTAACGTCTGTCAGTGAAAAAGTCGATCACATGAAGCTCCCGACCTTTCCAACATCAAACCACCAAATCTAAAACACAACTCTCATATGAAGAACTTCTTCTAACAAAGTGAAACTCATAATTCATTTAATAATAATCACTACATGGGCATTGACGACCTTTTATCGTGTAAAAAATCATTTATCTACACACTCTTACAGGCAGCAAAGCAGACACGCTGTACTGAAGACGAGAAAATAAAGGTTTGATCTTCAGTTTTACCAACAACCGACAAAATCCTTTCACGCAGAGTCGCGACACCCTGAGACGCCCTGTGCAACGACAAAACCTCGAAATCATCACCAGCCAGCCTCACTTCTCCTACGTCTGCACTAATTTAAGATGATCTTCACTCCAATAACTCAACCGGATGTTTGGTTTAATACAGAGATTTAAAGCAAAGAAGCCCGAGGTCGAACCTCTGCGTTTGGCAAAAACAGCTGCAGGTACGAAGCAATTAACTATTTCAGACAGAGAAAATCAAATCTGTTGTTAGAAAGAAAATCACTTCCTGATGATCTTTTTATTTACAATCAATAATCTGATGAATCTCTCGTGAAGCTTCGTCCGAGCACGTCGACTGTTTGGACCGACGTTTCTACAGAAACCCTTTCACGTGAGTAAGTCACCATCAGAAGTCTCCTTACGGACACTATTTAAGTCTACGTGAGCTGAACGGGGTTTCGGGGGAAGAGTCACTTTGACGAAGCGTCTATAAAGCTGAAGTTGGATCAGACCAACACATGCAAGGCTGGAAATGCAAACGCATCTCAAAGGAAAAGCAGCGTCGTGCTGCCGTCACCGGACTCGCTCACTCAACGTGAACGGCCTCACGGTGGCAAACATCATATTCAATAGAATAAATATGGCTGTGCAGATGAGATATTAAACTCTCAACAGGAACACAAATACAGTTGAACTAAGAGCTGATCAGATTACGATACCGTACAGTACAGGAAGTTGCATTTGCAGTTTTACACATTTGTTCTGCACTGAAAAGATTTTATTAGCACAGTTTTGTTTTTTCTTCACTGAGTCTCATCCAGAGGTCTCCTGCAGACTTTAAGGGTTTTAAGACAGAATGAATCATCTAAAAAAAAAAAAACACAGACATATCTATCTATTATTCATCTATCTATCTATTTATTATCGTCTCTGGAGGTTTTACCTCAGTGAGTCCAACATGAGACTGACTGCAGGACACACACACAAAATCAAACAAATTCAACATTTATCCAAGTCGAAGAACGACTCGGACTTTAGATGCTAAATGAAAAAAATCATGTGCACATGGATTCAACCTGCAGGTTAAACGTAAAGATGATGAACCCGCAAGAAAGGACTGTTATATCTCTGAATAAAGTCCAGTACATTTACCGCGCTGCATGAACAAAGTGATTCTCATTTTAAACAGTAAAAACAAAGCCAGTCTTTTTTTTTTTTTTAATGGCACTTTACTGCAGCTCGACCTGCTTCGTCTCCTCTGTGCAGCAAACAGTTCACACCTGAAGAGTCCGATCTGAAGTGTGCGTAGATTTGAAATGAACATCAACGTGTTAACTGCCTCGTAGAAAGAGAACAAAGCTCTGGTTTCTCAAAAGCATCTTTACTTTTATTCAGAGCAGCTGATTCTGCATTTGGCACAAACCTGCAGACACACTCGGATGCTTTTGAGAAACGTGGCTCAGTCTGATAGTACATTCACTTTAGTACAAAACAGAAATTAAAGACCTTCTGGAGCTTCGGGTTTACATTCAGTGTGTCAACGTACGACGGTACGCCGCACCAACACCTCACAGACAGACTCAGAGTTAAGACGCTTCAGTCTGCACAGCTGGAAACGAAAGATACTCGGAGTCCGTTTTTTCTTCATGACCTGCTCAAACATTTGGTTTTTATCGACAAGAAGCACAGAGAGTGAAGGTGAGTCGTGTTTTTCTGCAGCACAACGTCGTCTCTGTTTCTCTTCTTCCTTCTGAGGTTGAGTTTCTTGAACAAAGTCCTGCGAGCTCGGCTGGCGTCCAACGAGATGAAAATGAGCATGTCATGAGTCAGATTACAGTGTGAAGATGAGCGGCTCCTCTCCGTCCCTGATGGCAGATCGGTTTGTTTTGGAGGAAGAGGAAGTGGAGAAAGCCGAGAGAGGCGGCTGTCTCACTTCACTTCACTTTTCTCTGTTCATGAGAGAAAATCTGTCCGATGTTTTACTCTCAGTGATGAAGATGTTCTGCCAGTTTGGGTTTTTCTTCACCGGTTTGAAGCAGACAGAGAATATTTAAAAGAGGCCATGACACAAATTTAGCAATTATTTGGATCAAACTGTGATGAAACATCCAGATTTTGCTGTTAAAGTCTTAATAAATGATCACTATGAATTTCCTTTAAATGACTCGATTGTTGCTCGTTTGATTTGAAGGTTTTCGGCAGCGTTAACGCTTTCTCTCCCCGCCTCTCTTGATCTGTACCTGTCTGTCTCTCCTCTCTCTCTCTGTCTGTCTGTCTGTCTGTCTGTCTGTCTGCCCCCCCCCCCCGTCACTCCTCCGTGATGGTGGGCAGCTGGGGGGTGCTGGGCGAACTGGGCACGCTCCGTAGGTCAGGCCGGACGTTGACGCTGGAGATGGACCACACGTCGCTCAGCTCTGCAAAAAGGGGGTGCAAAGGTCAAACAGTTTTACCCTGAAGAGCATCGTGGGTAATATCAGAGAGGAGTCAAGGCGGGGGGGGGGCATATAAACAGGTGGGGGGGGGGGGCCTTTTCTTTTTTTAGCAAAAACAGGAAACAGAAGAGTGTTGTGGGTTCGTACGAGCTTCCTGAAGGCGAACATGCAGGGCGAACATGCAGGGGGGGTCAGGGATCGAAGACCAGAGGGAGGGAGACGAGGCCTCCGGCTGGGGGGGGTTCAGAGTGGAGGGGGCTCCAGCGAACACAGATGACCTCTGAGGAGTCTGACACACACACACATATATATAACACACACACACACACACACACGGCTGCATGCAGACGATGATCAGCAGGTAACGATCAGATAAACAGGAAACAACGTCTCTGAGATCATCAACATTTTAAAACAAAGCTTTAAACCAAGAGGACAAACTGCAGCTCTGTACTGATCAACAGGGATGAAAAATCAGCAGTTTTTCCAAAAATGTCATTGAAGACGTGTCTCCATATATTATTATATTAAATGTATATTTGTTGATTTAGTACACAGAAATGTTTGTTTCCAGATTTACCTTCTTTATCTTTTATTAACAAAAAAAATCTCTTTTGATTGTGTTTATTTATCTCTGGCAAAGCCAGAATGGAGACAAGACGTTAAATCACTCGATCAAATGGAGCTGATTCGTCTGTAAATCTGTTCTTTTATAAGTTTTATGTGTTTTATATGTTTGCAGAGACACAAAGAGGAAACAACAAAGAGTGAAGAGAAGAAGAAAACGTCCTCGTACCCGTCCTGAACTTGCTGTACGGGCCGTTCTCGTGAGTCTGACGGCTGCCGGACCAGAAGGGAAGGCCTCGCTCTCTCCACCTGTGACACACACACACACACACACACACACACACACACACGCACAGACACAGAGACACACACAGAGATCAGAGCAGCAGAGAGTAACCAGGTGTGTTTCTGTGAGAGCTTTGATGTGTTCACTGAGCGTGTGTGTGTGTGTGTGTGTGTGTGTGTGTGTGTGTGTGTGTGTGTGTGTGTGAGATGGGGGGTCAGGTGAGTGTTGACCAGGTATGAAAAAGGAGAAAAAAACAGGTGACGATAAAAGAGATGATCAAAAACAACAACTACAGTCAAAGTAAAGCCACATCGTCTTTCAGGTTTTTATTCATCCGATCACGTTTGTTTGGATTCAAACTCAGAGCTGCACATGAATAAAAAACAGACACATCAATAAAACCCAGAAAGCGTCTCTGTATTCGTCTGTCTGTCTGTTAAATTTACCCTCAAATTACCCCGTAATTTACCCCAAATCGATCAAAATGATCCCAACTTTAGTAAATCGTTAGTCATCATTAAATCAGCTTTTTCTGTCGCATATATGAACTCCAACGAGTGAAACAGATGAATTAACTTTATTTATTTGGCACCTTTTAAGACATAAAACGCAGCTCAGAGTAAACAAACGATCTCTCCAAATAAATTTCCAAGACATTTTAAAGACGTTGCTGCTAATTGTGTGTTTTTTGTGTGTGAAAAGTGCCATAAAGATAAAATTCATTCATTTATTCTCTCATTCATGTGGTGAACTTTCTAGGAAACATCACAGTAAAGAGTTGATTTAGTTTTACTTTCCTGATAATGTTTTCAGAAATGAGCAGATATTTATTGCCTCCATGTTGGGAAATGGCAGAATAATTAATGATTTACTCAAGTTTGGGTGATTTCCAATAAATGTTGGGTGAATAATGTGGTAATTTGGAGGTAATTTCAAAAGAAATGACAAATTATCACCTAATCACCATGAAAAGTGACTAAATGAAGCGTCAAACCTTCATGTGTCTGTGTGACACTGTTAATAACGAAGCCTCATCAGCAGCCAGGATGAGAGCAGAGTGTGTGTGTGTGTGTGTGTGTGTGTGTGTGTGTGTGTGTGTGTGTGTACGAACCAGTGGAAAATGAAAACTGCAGTGATGAGGAGGGCGGACACGGCGTCGGTCAGAATCCACATCAGACTGTATTCCTCCGGAGTCTGCGGACGGACAGGAAGGTGAAGTCGTCACTTCATTCATCGCTCAGACTCCAACACTCAGATTAAAAATATAATCAGACTCATCTGAATTTAAACGGCCGTGTAGGCGCCGAGAGAGGCTTTTACGTAACAGACAAAGGTCGCGGTCTCCATCTTCAAACACCCACCACACCTGCTGAAGAGACTTTCAGAGCGACACCTGAACCTCTCTGTGACCTCTCTCCGGCTGTCTGAAATATAAATGTGGCTCCTAAAGTGGCTCCTGAAGTGGGTGAGTTAGTAATAAGTGGAGTTTCTCCAAAGAACAACTAAAAAAGGGACTAAAAAACTAAAACCTGCTCAGGGGCTCTTTGTAAGTTTTACTGTTTAAAGACGTCCTCCATCGATTTCTAACACAAAGTTCACTTCACCTGTCACTTATAGAACATCTTAAGATGTCATATGATACTTTAAAATAATTATTTGTCTTTTACTTTGCCTCCATTTTCTTCCCACAGAGACTCATCAGTGACTGTTTTCTCGTGATTCGACCACAAAGAGGTGCCGACAAAAAGCTTCAGGTAAAGCTCGATCATGTGCTCGTAGCTCTGAGGAGAAAGACACGAACAGATCCGATCTTCAGGTAAAAACGCTGTGAAAAGAGACAGAAGAGGACGCTCACCATGAGGAAGAGCGGCCTGCGGATGTTGGACAGGATGTGGACGGAGTTGGTGGTGACGGACTGAGCTCCGGCACACCAGGCCAGCGTGTAGAGCCACGGCTGGCTGATCACATACAGGTTGGTGCTGATGTTCACCGACTGGTACTTACTGCAGACAGAGAGGAGAGAAACGTCCAGATTTTAATCTATAACACCTGAACAAACACTTTTTAAAACATCACATCAGCACAAAATATCCAAACCAATCACGTAACAAACAATAACAAACACCTTTCTGTCTGTACAAAGCCCGAAAAAATCCATCAGAATCTGCTCTAACACAACCAGAGACGATCATCTTACAATTTAAAACTACTAACACTTCAGCTCAGGCGCACACTCAGTAAATATTCTGTCTGTCTTTTAGTTATTTAAAGAGGACATTCGTCACTGAGTGGAGCTTATTTTGATCATTTCCTCTCTAATTCGGCCTAAATGGCACCTGGCAGCAAAGAAAGTGTTTCATAGAGATGAGTTGTGTTAATAAAATATTATCGACGTCATTAAAGTTCAGTATCTGAGCTGAAAGATTTCAAGATTTCAAGAATTTATTGTCATTACACAACAATTTCAGTAATCATTGGTAATGAAATTCTTAAGTCTTAGGCTCCCCAAACAATGCTAAAATATATAAATATATACACATATATATACACATAATTATTAATAGAAATAGAGACACTTAACAAAAAGAAAAAAAAGAAATAGGTTAGGCAAAAATAAATAATCTAGAGTAACATATATGCAATAGAAAAATATATACAACAAGAAGTGATGGATGGATGATAGTACGCTAATCAGCAATGGTGAAACAATCACCATGTAAAAACACTCTGACTTTATTTATCACACATGCAAACTTGGAAACGACCGTTAGCACACGAAGCGGCGGCGTGATTCATCCGAGCGGCGTCTGTGGTCGGTGAGAAAAACGGTGCCATCAAAGCTGAAATCTCCACATTTCAATGAGACTCACAGAGAAGATGAATCAACAGCAACAAGGGGAAACTATTTCTGTGTTCAAACTGTCCTGTGTGTGTGTGTGTGTGTGTGTGTGTGAGTGTGTGTGAGTCACAGCATCTCTCCAGATTGTTCTCTCATGAACAAACCTCCCACTTCTTTCTCTTGTACCACTTATCAGCCCCCCCTCTTCTCTTCAAACCGCCTCCTCTGAATCACTTCAATAAACCTCCCACCTGTCTGCGCCTCCTCCTCCTCCTCCCCCTCCGACAAATCCTCTCCTCGCCTCAGTGACCTCATCTTTTCCCAGCTTTTCACTTTGTTTCGCTCCTCTGTCGTCATGAGTTTCTCCCCCACCCGACCTTTCCCTCCCTCCTCTCACTTCCCCGAAGAAACAAGATGGAGTCACCGAGGACGCGGCGGCCATCTGTACCTGGACTTACGTAACCACGCGAACACAAACACTCTCAGTTTGAAGAGCTCGCAGAGAAATGTCACATTTCCCTCAGTTTTACAGCAAAGTGGATCTGATGTTGCATAACCGAGCGCTCGAGTGTACGAAGTGTGTGTCATTTTTATTTTGAAAAACAGGGTTTGGTTTGCACATTAAAACAAAATGTGTTTTCCTCTTTCCTGACACAGAAACGTGCAGAAAATCACTGTGACCTTCAGTTTCAGTCGAATGGACAGTAACTTCTGACAACACCTGAATGTTTCAGGAACATAATCATCAATCGTGAACATAAAACCTCCATGAAACAGTTCTATAAACAACAAACATAATTAAACACACCTGTATATACTGTGTTAAATAAAAGTTATATTATGTTATGTTATGTTATGTTAGTTTCTTTGTTATATAATTTGTGTTTATTTATTTAAATTTCTACTGCAGGATACTGCAAAATACCAGAGTCAAATTCCTTGTCTGTGTTCACGTACTTGGTAAAATAAAGGTGATTCTGAATGTTTTGTTTTGTATTAATGTCACATATCAGTGCTCATAGTGGAGAATAAAAAAAACTTTAGTCTTTTCTTTTGTCTGTTTCTGTTTGAGGTTTTACTTTCATGTAAAATCTGGATAAAATCATTCAAACTCTTTTTAGGTTAAACTCTGTGATCCTGAAAATCTGATGGCTGCCAGTTGCATGAATGTTGTTTCCATCATGGCCGTCGTTTCTTACCCCATTAATAAATGACTGTGTGTGTGTGTGTGTGTGTGTGTACCTGATCTGCTGCTGTGACATGCTGCTGTAGTGCAGGTTCAGTCTGCTGATGTGTGCGTCCGTCAGCTCCTGGATCGAGGCTTTTTCTCCAGACGTCTGCTGCAGCTCCGGATCCGAAGCCTGGACCAGATCACGGTCCTCAGAGGGCAGCCACAGCACCTACACACACACACACACACACACACACACACACACACACACACACACACACACACACACACACACACACACAC
>JBAJHX010000049.1:518557-528941 GCA_037176925.1 Amniataba percoides | reverse complement strand
TGGTGGGGGGGTGTGTGTGTGTGTGTGTGTGTGTGTGTGTGTGTGTGTGTGTGTGTGTGTGTGTGTGTGTGTGTGTGCAGGACAGTGTTTGGGCCTGTGAAGTGAGTTTTGTCCCCTCGCTCAGGCCCCCTCAGCCGGGAGCCGAATTCCAGACAGGCGAACAAAAAAGGGGCGGCCGAGGTGGGGGTGTGTGTGTGTGTGTGTGTGTGTGTGTGTGTGTGTGTGTGTGTGTGTGTGTGTGGGGTGTGTGTGGGGGCTTTGGCACAGGAGCAGAGACCCTGAGAAAGATGCAGAGTGTGTGTGATATGTGTGTGATGTGTGTGTGTGTGTGTGTGTGTGTGTGATAAGATGCAGCTCCTCTCTCTGTGCGTCTCTTTTGTCCCCCGTGTGTCCGTCGCTGCTGTTTGCATTGTTGTTATTGTGCCGGTGCGTAAAAGGGGGGTGCGATTAGACAATAAAGGGACGAGAGGGCGGACAGAGCGAGAGCAGAAGCTTTTCCCACAAGCTCGTCTTCAAAGCGTCGTGAACAGAAGCACGTCGGCCTCTCGTGCTCCTTCACTGCAACATCTATAAAACTTATATCTACTCCTTCTTATTTAATCCAGCTGAGTCAGGCTGCTGATTAAACTGCAGCTCCTTCATCAATGATTCAGCTCCTCTCCTCCGCCTGCTGTACATTAAGGGCGTTTTTATCGGGGTAGCGTAGAAAGGGCAGCTCTCCCAGCAACAGCCGACAAAGGCACGAACGAGGTCAGAAGTTCTTTTCAAGCGTTCGAGGCGAATCCCTGAGTGACGGCGCTCGTTAGAGCAAAAACATGCAGCAGTTTGCATCTAAACGTTTCACTCAGGATGAGTTTGTGCATCGTAATTCAGACTGTTTGTGTGTTTGGCTGGTTTGGTTTGGTACGAAGGGGTTCTGTTAGAGGGCTTTTAATTTGAAACACATACAGGAAATGTGGAGTTAGAATAAATAGCACAACGTGGGGCAAACAAAGATCAGAAAAAGGATTCAGAAAATGCAGCAGAACACACATCAAACTGAATTATTCCTGGAAGTGGCCTTCTCCAATATGAATAATACAATAAATTGAAAATAGTTTGACTCAAATAAAAGCCTGTTTGTGTTTTTGTTGACACACATTCATTTATCTTTAAACACATATCTAAGAAACCTCATCAGTTCAGGAGCGAGGACGGAGGAAGTCGAGCTCTGCGGTGAAGTGTTTTAAATGTTTGAGCTGCGGCCGTGATGGGGTGTGTTTGTGTGTGAACTGTGAATGAGGCTTTATTCAGCGGAGGTCCTGTGATGTGGGAGAAAGAAGGAGGCCTGTGTGCTCGCTGTCTGTGCTTTTGTCTTTCTCTTTCTTCCCCTTTTTCTCTCTCTGCCTCTCGAGTTTCTCCGGTCTCGTGATTGGCTCATAAAGAGGAAGTGCTGCCGAGTGTTTGTGTCCTTCAGTCGGCCAGACGAGCATCATCGATTCCTCATTTCTCTGTCTTTTCTTCAGCCTCTCTCTCTTTTCTTTCTTTGAGTGTTTGTGTGTGAAGGAGAGAAAAAAACAGCCTGGATAAAGAGGTCAAAGGTCAACAGACCTCGGCATGAATCCACCCCCACAGCTCCGCCCTTAAAAGTGAGAGAGGGAAACCCAACGGTCGCTCATGAGGCTGCTTTGTGTGTAAATCCAGCAGAGAGCTCAGCAGCTGATTAATAATTCCTGGAAATGCTCTGAAATGTATTACTGCTGTCTGAGGGGAGGAGACGTGATGAGAAAAGAATCACAATCGGACAGAAATTTAAAAAATCTGTCTGAGAAAACAGAGAAAAGAAGCTTTAAAAATATTTGTTTCATCCACAAGAGTTTGAATAATGCCTTCCCTTAATCCCCAAAATCTGCATAGTGTGTAATATGATGACCCCCCCCCCCCCACCCTCCCCATCCTCAGGCTGCAGGGATTAATACCTGGGTTTCCATGGCAACCGTGACGCGGGGCGTTGCCACGGGAGACGATCAGGAAGAGACAAGCTGCTCTGTCGGATCAGCGAGCAAACGGCAGAATCAGACGTTCAGTTTGTCCTGAAAACGTGACGAGCTGATCGATCTGCTGATCAATAACGGTGACTCGACAACTTCCTGATCGGGGAGGGAGGGGGGGGGACAGAGAGGTTAATGAGTGTGTGTGTGTGTGTGTGTGAGAGAGAGAGAGACAATAATTCTTCTTAAAGCTCAGATGAACAGCTGATGCACTTAATTCAATTACACACACGCTCCCAGAGGACGTGTGTGTGTGTGTGTGTGTGTGTGTGTCCATGACGATGCACTTTCCCATTTTAAGAGCAACAATTAGAAAATGTATCTCTGATCAGTTCGTCCTCTCGTCCATAAACACTGACAGAAATCAATCAACGGCTTCTGCTAATCAATCTTTTTTTATCAACCATCAGCGTGTCAATAATCTTTCCACAGAACATGTTTGGGTATAAACACAGTTTATAAAGAAAAACAAAAAGAAAGTTTCATCAGATTAAAAATAATAATAGATGATTAAAAAAATAGTAATGAGTTTAACTTGAATGATGATAATTATTATAATAGTTTATTAGTTTTTATGTACGAGTTGTTTGTTATTTTAACGTCTTCAGGTGTTCAGTCTCTGACAGTAAGGCCACGTCACTGTGTGTGTGTGTGTGTGTGTGTGTGTGTGTGCGCGTGTCTGCGTCTTTGCTTACGTCGGCGTAAACTAAACTGGTCCTCGGGGTCCATTAAACACCAGGAATCTGTCTCTGATATCTGTGAAAACACACACACACACACACTCACACACACCCTCGGGCGATGGTTATGTCACGGTGACGCCGTCATTGCTTCACCGTGAAAAGAGAAATTCCTCGCACACGTGTCTGCAGGAAAACTGATTTAAAAGGAAGACAAAGAAAAGAAGTTTGTTTGTCGCTGCTGTCAGATCAGAAAGATTAAGTGTGTGTGTGTGTGTGTGTGTATAAATAAAGGTTAAAACATGGAGCACTGCAGTCGACACATCTGACATCTTTCTTCCTCTTTTTCTCTTTAAATGTCTTTTTTCTCAATATTCACTTCCACAAAACGATCTGAATTCTCCAGTTTATTGAGAAGAAAGAAAGAAATTACTTCAACCTAAAGTTTGTCTTTCTGTCAGTTTGACTTCACTTCCTGAAACGCAGAGTTTCAGAGCAGCTCGTCACTTCAGGCTGACAAACAGACAAACTGATGCATTCAGGAGCGTCGTAAAATGGAAACACCCAAAGCTGCTTCACTGACTTTCATTTTTGGATGTTTGCATTTCTGTTTGCATAAAGGCCACAAACTAAATGTCACATATGAATCCAGCTTTTCATCGTAAAAGCACCGTCGGTCTGTTAAAGCTTCTCCTTAATCTGCAGATGAGTGTGAAAACGTTTCAACCGAACAGATAAATGTGAAAGATAAACAAATAAAGATCATTCAGAATTTGTTTGCTTTTGTATCTCAGTGCTTTTGTGCTGTAATTTATTCTGAAATCATTTTAAAAAGCGGGACCATCACCGACGTTAACGTGAGTTTTACCTCTCGCCCTCCTTCTCTCTCATTGTCCTCCTCTCTTTCCTCCCTCGACGCCCTCGCCTCCCGTACATTGTTAATTATGCCTCATTTTCTATTTCTGCCTCGGTTTCCTGCTCTTTGTTTTGAATCTCACACACACACACACACACTCCATCAGCTCTTTTTTCCCCTGCAGGGTCAAAATGTCGCACTTTGTCTCTAATAACCAAACCAAAGCCTCTGATGATGGATGACTTCTGCTTCTCTAACACTTCACAGTTTGTTTGCAGACCTTTAAAATCACGTCTGTTTTATATCATAAATATAATTTGATGTTTTCATTTCTGTGGTGATTTTACAGTTTTATTCACTTTAAATCCACCTGCTGTTAAAAAAAACATCTTCATCACGTTGGCGCTTTTCTCTGTAAGCTTTGAAAATGGAAATCACAGATACATTACTTTAATTAAACAGAGACAGACAGACAGGCAGGATGAGGCAGCAGTCTGGAGCTCGGTGATGGATGGAGGGGGGGTTGAGGGAGAGCACACCCAGGGGAGGAGGCCTCTGCGTCAGCCGAACACCGTCAGACACTCCCCTGGGTGGTCCTGTGTGTGTGTGTGTGTGTGTGTGTGTGTGTGGGGAGAAGATGGATGAAGGAAAACTGAGTCTATACACCAGCTGTGGATCGAATGAATTATCTGAATAACAGTTTATTTGATGAATGAATGAAGATTGTTTTTCTTTTTCAAAACTGAAGCTGAGCACAAAGAAAAGAGACTCGTGTGTATAATTATTATAATAATAATAATAATAACAGTAATAATAATAATGTATTTAACGCTGATTGTGTCTCCATCTCTTAATTTTAACGAGATTCTTCATAACAACAAACCTCATGTTGGGCTTTTATTTTGAAAAAGTTCAATTCTTTCTAAATCGGTGTGACATTAAATACTGTAGTTGTTCATTAAAGCATTTTGTTCTTTTACAATTAACGGCCATTTGATTTCAACACTTTTAATGGTCTCTAATCCTGCATAAATTTAATTTATTTGTCAGTTTGTCTTTAAATAATCTGTACAGTCTGTAATCTTAATCTCCTTTTGTTTGTTTGTTTTCAGCTGTTTCGAGAGGTACGCATCATGAAAACGCTCAACCACCCCAACATAGGTGAGTCACGCTCCTCACACACACCTGTTCAGAGTTATCGTGTGTGTGTCGAACTCTGAGTTAACACCTGTGTGTGTGTGTGTGTGTGTGTGTGTTACAGTGCAGCTGTTTGAGGTGATTGAGACCGAGAAGACTCTTTACCTGATTATGGAGTACGCCAGCGGAGGTGAGTGACCTCATCATGAAGGGATTGATCGGTGCTGATCAGATCGATCACTGACTGGTTTCACTTTGCTCTCCTGCTCCGCCGTCGTCCTTCGTGCTCTTTCACATCGCTCGGCAGGCTCACATGCTCTCTTCTATTTTTGCAGCCTCTTTATTTTTCTCTCTGGCCTCCTCGCGATCCTTTAATCTGTCTCTGCTGCTCGCTGTGTGATCTCACTAATGCCTAATAAGGAGGCAGCCGCTCGGCTCTGCTCTGTTTTTACTGTTTAAGATCTGCAGCGTCACACAAACTGTGTAAAGACACAAAACATTTAAAAGGTTTCACTCATTTCACTCATTCATTTACAGTCATGTGTAGTTTGTTCTCTTTCCCACACAGACACGTGACCATTTAAGCTTTTACTTTTTTCTTATATCACGTTCACCTTCGAGCTTAAACAACTTTAAACGCTGACAGACTGACCGAACACTGAAAACATGGAGAAACTTTCAGGATTCACACACACGAGCTGCAGCTGTCGGAGCAAGTCGGCATCACAGAGCAGAAAGAAAGAATGAGAATAACAATAATTTAATTTAATGATTAGTGTGGTTATCGGCCGTATTTAAGTGAGCAGCTTCACGTTTGCAGCTCGTCTTCACACCGTCTGTTCTTCCTCCAGGCGAAGTGTTCGACTACCTCGTGGCTCACGGCAGAATGAAGGAGAAAGAGGCCAGAGCCAAGTTCAGACAGGTGAGTCCAACCTCACAGCTCACCTGTGTCAGGCTGGGAAACCCTGAGCATGAAATGATGGAGAGTTCAGACGATCGCACGGTGAAACCTTCAGTCGCCGGCTGCGTTTTATAATCTGTGGTGATGGAGGGTGTGTGTCTGGTTTTGTTCTTTAAACATGAACGTTGAGTGTGATAATCGTCTGGTTTGATCTTCCTCCTCAGATTGTCTCAGCGGTGCACTACTGTCATCAGAAGAACATTGTTCACAGAGACTTGAAGGTGATTATCAAAGTGAAAAGTTCACGTCCTCCCGGTTTATTAACTCATTTTCACATATTAATGGATGAGACTGTAATATTTCCTTTAAAAGAGACTGAACTTTCTGTGGCATCAAGAGTATATAATGTAGTATAATTTTATATAAAAGCCACCAAACACACATTTTCTTCACATCATCCACTACACTGCAGAAAGCATCACTTCCTGTATGACAGCACTGACACTAATTAAACAAAAAATGATCACTGTTCTCTCGTTTTCTCTTCTTTCGTCTCGTGCAGGCGGAGAACTTGTTATTAGACGCCGACTCCAACATTAAAATCGCCGACTTCGGCTTCAGTAACGAGTTTTCTGCAGGCAACAAACTGGACACCTTCTGCGGCTCGCCGCCTTACGCCGCCCCGGAGCTGTTCCAGGGGAAGAAGTACGACGGTCCAGAGGTCGACATCTGGAGTTTGGGTGTCATCTTGTACACGCTCGTCAGCGGGTCTTTACCCTTCGACGGACAAAACCTCAAGGTGGGTGACGAGGAAGAATTAAAGTCTACAAGATGAAGAGATTCTTCTTCTTTTAGCTGAAAATGGACAGATTGCACAAGAACTGGAGATTTATTTATCACTTTTTATTCTCCATTTGAGAACTTATACGTTCAAAAGTGACATTATAATGTATTTCTGGCACAAAACACAACAATGAGCAGCATCATAATAATGTTCCTTCACTCGCACGTGTGTGTTTACAAGATGAGAAACTAAATCTCTAAATAAAATGTGCATCACATGTTTTAAGCGTCTGCAGCAGAGACTCATCGAGCCTCCGTGTTTTGTCGTGTTTTGTCGTGTTCAGGAGCTGCGGGAGCGTGTTTTGAGGGGGAAGTATCGCGTGCCCTTCTACATGTCGACAGACTGCGAGGGCATCCTGCGCCGCTTCCTCGTCCTCAACCCGGCTAAACGCTGCTCGCTGGAGGTGAGCGGGAAACTTTACGGCAGCTGCACAGTTTGATAGTTAAACCAGTGATGGACAGAACAATCAAAGTTACGTTTGAAGAAGGTTTCTGTGTTTCCTTTATGAGCTGCAGAAGGTTTCAAAGGTTCTCTCTCCTTTCAGCAAATAATGAAAGATAAATGGATCAATGTGGGCTATGACAGCGTGGAGCTGAAGCCCCACACGGAGCCTGAGGAGGACTTGAGCGACGGCGCCCGCATTGGTGAGAAACTTTTTATGATGACTTTATTAAACCAACGATCTGGCCATGAAATCAGAGGGCTCCTGTCTGAACTCTTCACTTCCTGTCTGCTGTGGTTTCTGTCTGCAGACGTGATGGTCGGGATGGGTTTCACCAGAGAGGAGATCCGAGAGTCGCTGAACGGGCACAAGTACAACGAGGTCACGGCCACGTACCTGCTGCTGGGACGCAAGAACGACGTGAGAGTCTTTCTGTTTCCTTTGTTTGCTGTTGACAGATCTTCCTCTTTATTCAGCCGGAATATGAAGCAGATGAGCTCGTCTGCTAAATAAAGTTATGACAGGAAGAGACGGTTACCTTTAACCTCCGCTCACCTTTCCACCTGTAAATCTTCTTCTTCCCCGTCAGTCGGACGGCAGCGAGTCTCGGTCGGGCAGCAGTCTGAGTCTGGCTCGCGTTCGGCCCGGCACCATCACCAACGGTACCAGCAAACACTCGGCGTCCTCCTCC
Organism: Amniataba percoides; assembly: GCA_037176925.1. Classification (NCBI taxonomy): domain Eukaryota; kingdom Metazoa; phylum Chordata; class Actinopteri; order Centrarchiformes; family Terapontidae; genus Amniataba; species Amniataba percoides. The sequence goes on along the minus strand of JBAJHX010000049.1, from coordinate 521,360 downwards.
TCCTCCGGGGCGGCGGCGTCCTCCTCAGCCCACAAAGCTCAGCGCAGCGCTTCGACGTACCACCGCCAGAGACGACACTCCGACTTCTGTAGGGACACGCAGCTCTGAATCTCAGTCCAGCATTCATCTTGTTTCCGCTCAGTTACAAACTCTGTCCTCTCTCCTCCAGGCGGTCCGGCGGCTCCGGGGGCGGCTCACCCCAAACGGAGTCCCAGTGGCGTCGGCGAAGGGGCGGGGCTTAAGGAGGAGCGGCTGTCGATCCGCAAGCCGAGCACCAACGCCGTCGGCTCCCGTAGCATCCCGACGCCCTCCAGCCCCATGGTTAGCTCCGCCCACAACCCCAACAAGGCCGAGATCCCCGACAGGCGCAAGGAGGCCAGCTCCACCACGGTAAGAGATCCGTCACCGCTAATCAGCGATCGGTGCAGCAGGTGGCCGAAGCCTGGCGGTAATCCCATCTGCTCAGATTACAGCTCCCACTGCGATTCTATGGAGACTGTAAACAGTGACGTCCTCCAGAGATTACAGACGAGCTGAAACACTTCCAGACGAAACTGTAGATTCACCCTGCGGGGGGGCGACACGGAGATTATGGCTGTTCAGTAAGAGTTTAGAGAAAACAAAGAGCAGCCGGATTAAACTGAGATTAACTCTTTCATGCTCTGCACGGCCCAAACGAAGAGTCACAGCACAGAGAGACTTTCTGACTTTCTGACCTGCAGGAAGGGTTTGTTTCAGATCATCTCTCAGAAGAAAACAAAACAAATTAAAAAATCTTCCTCTCGAAGCTCTTTGTTCTGTGTCGTGTGGTGAAACACGAGATTAAAACTCTGACAGACATTCAGGACTTGTTTCTTTATTTTCAATCAGTTTTTTCTTTCTCCTCCAGAACAACATCCCTGCCAGTGCCATGACTCGCAGGAACACGTATGTTTGTACGGACCGATCCAACACGGACAGACACTCACTGCTGCAGAACGGCAAAGAAAACAGGTGAGAACAACCCAGCGTCTGCTCACGTTTTACAGTCTGATGACTCGAGATTTATCTGAATGTGAATAAACAAAAAGATTCTGAAGGTTTCGGCGTCAAACTTTATTTATAGAGCACATTTCGAGAACAGACGTCACAAAGAGCTTCACAATACAAAGACAAAATAAAGAGACAACAAAGCAAATAAAAGACGAGGCAACAATGAGATTTAAATCATAAAAACACGAAACAAAAAGAAGAGTTTCGCCTCACGTTTGTCTCTGATCTGAGCAGATTCATCTGCAGGGTTCAAAGGTCGCTTTAATATAAAAACATCAAGAGGAATAAAGTTTGAACTTGAAATTAACCTGATGTAGGACATACACTGATTCTCACTGTGTGTGTGTGTGTGTGTGTGTGTGTGTGTGTGTGTGTGTGTGTGTGTGTGTGTGTTAAAGTCTTGTTTAACAGAGACTGGTTGAACTGGTGCAGCTGGTCTCTCTTTGCAGCCTGTTTGTCCCCGCGGCGTTTGTCTCACATTTTGTCTCTTCAAGAGGGGATAAAGGGCTTAAAGCGTGCATGAGTGGGCTGGTGTGTGTGTGTGTGTGTGTGTGTGTGTGTGTGTGTGTGGACGCTGTGTTGTTTGTGACAGATGGTTGTCTGCTCGTCAGTCTCAGAGACGGCAGGCAGCATCTCCTCTCTCCCCGTGGTCACTCTCTCTCTTTCAGTCTGCTCCTGTTTCCATCCCTCCGTCTCTTTATCGCTCTGTAAGTTCCCGTCTGACCTGTAAAGTTTTCCTGGAAGAGTTTTTAAATCCAAGAATCCACCGAAAGCAAAGAAAACATGAATGAGTGAATATTAAAAAAAAAAAATCCTGTATGCTGCACGAACATGAGACAGATGGAGGAGCATGACGACACACGCGACACTTCCTGGATTCACATTCGCGACAGATCAGATGAGACAATCCGTCACTGCAGCAACACAGAAAGTCAGAAATATAAAATACAGCAGGTGAAATAAAAAGTACACAAGATGAATGAAACTGAATAAGTAGAAACAGCTGGTGTGTATGAACTGCAGTAACACCACCAAGTGACCGAGCCGTGCGATTAGTGAAAGGATGAGCAGGATGAAGTGAGGACGGGCGTCGTGCCAACTCAACCTCCCACTCGCCTCAGAGGCCGCGTCAATGTGGTGCCATGCCAGGGTGGCTGATGGGACACGTGCATGGACACACACACACACACACACACACAGTTTCAGTTAGTCAATAAAAATGTCGATAAAACTTGTGTGTGTACTTCAGAAGTGCACCACAGAGACAAACTGTGATTATATAAACGACAGCATGTGTGTGTGTGATCATATTTAGTTTGTATAAAACACACAGGTCTTTGGGTTAAACACACACCTCTGTGTACACACACACACTAACCACACACACACTAATCTGCGATGACAGACGAGGAAACGCACCGTGAAGCAACAAACACACGCTGCTGTCCTGCTGAACTGACTCGTGTGTTTATGTGCTTCATGTTATAATGATCCGTCCTGCAGAAACGTGTGAGCGGTGTTTATCTGAAGGACTCGTTCAGTCACTCGCTCCTGCTCAGACTCGTCATTTTAATGATTTAACCACATTCACGTTTGTCAGCGTCGCGCTGCAACCGAAGGAAAAACACAGACGCCATTTTAAACTGTGAACACCTGAGAGTCAACATCAGGAGTTTGGTTGGTTTCTACACTTTCCCCACATTTGCACCGCTTCTTCACCGCTGCTTCCTTCTCGTTCTCCTTCTGATGAGGGGGAATGAACACGACAAGG
>JBAJHX010000049.1:499376-512237 GCA_037176925.1 Amniataba percoides | reverse complement strand
GATTGATTGATTGATTGATTGATTGATTGATTGATTGATTGATTGATTGATTGACATAGCCATGCTGCTTACTGGTGCATAAGAAGCGGGGGGGTTGTTTGATTGGCCGATTGATTCCTAACAGACTCGTTTTTCTTCTTCTTGAGGGTCACAGACGAACCTGAGAGAATCAGCAGATCTCCGGTCACAAGGTGAGAACATCTTTTTGCTTCCCTGCTGAGAAAAATACAAATTCAAGGAAAAATCTGAATCCTCGTGTTAGAAAGTGCTCCACCGCCATCATCCAAACGCCGAACGAGGGAATATTATCTTTATTTTCCACGATTATTTTTATTATTATCAGAGTTTGAACTTTAATTTATCACCCATCTGTGCTCAGCCAGAACAAAAAACACCATCAGTGATCATTTTAACTGGAGTTATGTGCCAAGAAATATTGTTATGTGCCAAATAACCTCCCATAAAACGAGATATAACGTGTTTATTAGGTCAGAGCCAGGCTAGCATTTCCCCTCTGTTTCCAGTCTTTGTGCTAAGCTAAGCTAAGACAGAGTCAATCAGCAAAGCAAACAATAATAAAAATTATATTTTACTATTTCTTTAGTCTGTTTGACTGCCTCAGGTAAATTTAATCAGAAATCCACTGAGTGGGACTGACAGAAAGTTTTTCCTGTGATCAGTCAGAGGAAAATTGATGGAAACTGGATCATTTATCCAGCTCAGATCCTGAGTCTTGCTCACATGTGAAGATTAGATTTTATTTCTCCTTCATGTGGTGGACACAGAAAAATCCAATAAAAGACAGACACTCATTAATAAAGACAATAATGCACATACAGTCTTATTATTGGCTGCAGAAATTCAATGTTGCTGTTTCACATCGTTCATCTGCTTTTATTTTACTGTACATCACTTTTCTCTTTACATGCAGAAGAAATACAAAACAGTGGAAAGAAAAGTTTTTTTAGAGACACTTTGATGAGATCCAGGCTCAGAAATGAACCTTAAACACACAAATCTCTTTCATTTACTGTCATTTACTGTTGCTGCAGTCGTAGTTTATGTCACTAAAGTTTATTTCCTCTCAGCCTCAGCTGCTTCAGCCCAGTCTGAGTCTGAGTCTCAGGTTAAAATCAGGTAAACGCGCTGTGGCGGCTGTAGATGATCCTGAAGTAGAAACTCTTCCTGATGTGAAGTAAAAACTGTGAAGTCCCCGTAAAGAGAGATTCAGACTGTTATGATTGTTTTTTATTTGTACATTTGATTTTAAACTGAAGTATTAAAGAACAAAAGTGTGTTGGAGGTGGTTTGATCTGTAGGTCCCCTCAGTGCTGTGTGTCGTATGAAAGTAGAAGAATATTTACCTGTCAGGTGTTGTAGAGAAATGAACAGACCAATAATGTGTGATACTAATCTTTGTCTTTCTCCCCCCCCCACCTCTCACCTTCACATTCATACAAACATCTCACTGAAACATCCATAAACTCTCCCATTTCTCCTCAATCTGTTCATCTTTACTCCTTCATTTACTCCCCATCTCCTGTAAACATCCCCCCTCACCCTCCTTTCATTTCCCTTTCACCCCCCCCCCCCCTCCAGTCGCCATCTATCTGGGCATCAGAAAGCGGCCGAGCCCCGGACCCCCCGATGCGGCTGGGATGTGAGGGTGCGCAGCCCCCGCGACCCGGCCGAGGTGGTGCTCGCGCTGCGCGAGGCGGCGCAGGGCTGCGGCTGCCAGGTGCACCTGGCCGGGCCTTTCCTCCTGTCCTGCACGCACGGAGCGGCCGGCGCCCGCGTGGCCTTCGAGGCCGAGGTGTGCCAGCTGCCCAGCGGGCTGGGCCAGAGCAGCGGCGTGAGGTTCAAACGCCTGTGGGGGGCACCGTTAGCCTTTAGGGACATCGCCACCAAAGTGTCCAAGGAGCTGGAGCTCTGAGGGCAACAGGAGGCGGGGCAGAGTGCTGACGGACAGGACGGTGAATGAGGAGGAGGAGGAGGAGGAGGAAGAGGGCGGCGCCTCCTCCTCTTCCTCGCCGGGCTCCACCTCATCTGAAGCGGCTAGCGATGCCTCGCCTCTGCCAAAGACGCTCGTCCTCTGATGCCACCAGTCACAGCCAACAGACAGACGGAGACTTCTGATGACCTTTGACCTCGGAGCTGTCAGTGACCTGCGACCCTGCTTACGTCACCACCTCCTCCGTACTGCGGGAGCCCACGGAGGCCACCTTTCTTTTCTTTTTCTCACTCGCTCATGTTTGATGATGAGGACGCTTGCTGAGGAGGATGGAGATCATTTCTTCTTGTTGTCGTCGACATTGTTTTTCCTGTTGTATCATATTTGTCATCATTCCTTTTTAAAGAGCTGCTATTTAAAGAAATGTTTTAATTTTTGTCTATTAAGTTTATTTTCTTTCTTTGATGCTTTTAAAATGGGCAGAAGTTTGACCTTCTCTGTCGCCGACGTCACATATTGAAGAAGCGAGGGCGCAGTCTGACCTCCGGCCTCTAGAGGGAGACATGCAGAAATGCAGACTTGTGACAGACTGAACGCAGACTTCCTGCCGCCGACGCCGCTCAGATACTCCCACTGTCCCTCGCTGCCTTTATGAACCAGCAAAAGATGTTCAGAAATGTTTGCTCGCAGCGTTTTGTTGGTTTCAAGTGTAAAATTCAATTTATTTGAAGGCAACTTGATCTCTGAAATTTCAGTTTGATAAAACTTCAGTCTGCCCAGTTTTCATCTTTCTGATCCGAATGTGCAAAAAGGAGCCACTTTACGTCATTTCATTGTTTTTAAAAGCAGGTTTCTCCAATCAGAATGAATTTTTCTGAGCCCAACACACACTCATTTAACTAATTAACAACATTTAATAACAAAACAGAAGTTTTTCAGCACATATCGTATATTTTCACTGATTGTCCAGTCACATGAAATCTGCCTCCAATAGTTTAAAAAAAAGATTTGACAAATGAATATTTGATCACGGGTCAAAAGACATCAGCTCCAAACCACATCCAACATGAATTTAGTGACTTTACTTGTTGGTTTCTGTCCATCTTTGAATCCCAGTGAAGGATTTTCATGTTTTATTCGTTAAGTTTTCCCGCTCACAGTCGCTCTGCAGGTTTCTGCTGGTAGCACTTAAACAGCATCAGTCTGTCACGTCGCCGTCGCTCCTCTGACGCAGTGCAATACAGCCGCAAAGCCAAGAACTGAGACTTGAATAAGCATCGATTAAAACTTAATAGGGCTCCTTGTTTGATTTAGTTTGTAAGTTTTGATATTACTGATTTGTTATTAAAATTCATTCAGCACTTTTTATTTGCTTTTTAGCCAGGTTTGCTTTGTACTGCGCTGGCAGGGTTTTAAATTAATCTGTGTTTTTCTTTTGTAAATCGTTGTCTCACACATTTGAGGCCCACTGAAGCGAATCGTTGACTTTCTGGATGCCTTCCTGTCTCGTCATGACTTCAGGTGCCATTCGGTTCCTGTGACGTCGTGTTAAAGAAACAAAAGTACCGAACGTCAAACAAAACGCCGACCTGTCTGCGTCCACTTCTCTCTCGTCCAGCATCACATTTCTTTTGTGTTGTGAAGCTCTGCGACACTCGATAGAAACTGTAGACTTTTTCCCGTCGACCAGTCTGAGACGTGTACGACTGTTAACCAATCAGATTCCTGCCTCATCGAGCCGCCGTTTCAAAGCATGACGCGGTTTAATGACGACCCCGAATGAGAAACTTTTCTAAAAAAAAAAAAAACAGATGTTCAGAGTCCATGTAATCGCTCCAAAATGGTCGTTGGTGTATCGATAAAGCCACGCAGCTCTTCTCCTCTGAAGTCTGCAGCTTCTGACTGATGCGAGAAAGGAAAAGTTGTGAACTTTTCGGCCGTCAGGTCTCCAGGAGGCGACGTGTGTGTCGGGAGATTTCAGCGGCAGGTTTCCAGCACCGTCTGAAAATGTGAAGCTGTGATTTTTAGGGCTAGTTTTCTGTGTGGGGCCGAGCTGTGAGGCCGCGGTCCTGTTGTGTAGTGTGTCTGAAGCCGTCGCTGTTATCAACAAAACTTAACTTATGGGCTGAAATTACCGAAATGATCGACCTGCAATCCTGCATGTCTCCTAGGAAATAATGTGTGACACAAAAATAAAGACTTTCAACCTTCTCACATTTGGATTTAATGTCTTTGACGTCCTTCTCAGTTTCTTTCTGCTGTTGTTGTCTCTGTTCATCCAGTCAAAACTAATATTTCTATTATTTCTCTCTATTTGTGTAAATTCAAAGGTATTTTATCCACAGAAAGACGTATTCTCTGACTTCAGTAAAAGTTCTAGTAGAAATATTTTGGTACAAGTAAAAGTTTAAAAGGTAAATGTACTTCAGGTATTATAGTAAAAGTTCAAAGTTAAATTATTGCTGATTTAAATGGAGGAGCATATTTGAATCACTTCAGTATTTTATGTAAAAATCACGTTTTGAGTTATAAAGTCGACATCTGAAAAGTAACTACAGCTGTCAGACAAAGTTTAGTTTAGTGAAAGTAGAAAGTGCTATAAGACTGAAACACTTAACATGAATATTACAGATACTTTTAAATTATACTCAAGTACAACTTGAGTAAATGTACTTAGTTACTTTCCAGCAGGACATTTCACTGTTTCCGGTTTAAAAAGAAGACATGAGAGGATTTGATTGTCACATGGGGCATGGTTTAATCGTCCAGTTACATTTTACAACCAAAAAAAACTCTTTTCTTTTGGTGCAGATACATAGCCACGAGCAGACTATGCACGGATTGATCCCAGGATGTTACAGAGAAGATGGGGAGAGATGATTAAAGTGACGGGAAGTCAGAAAGACAGCAGGAAGGAAAGAGGTGAGTGAGGTTAACAGAAGTCAGGAAGTAAGAAAGGAAGGAGCAGAGAGGAAAGTGGAGTGTCTTCTTGATGGAAAGAAGTAATCAGGACGTAGCCAGTAAAATAACTTTACAACGCGGCTACCTGTTCATTTTTTATCATATAAAAAAACAAACACAGACAGTCACTCGGTCATTGCTTGTCTGTCCGCTTTACTTCTGGGCGGGGATCATGCCATCGATGGACTCTCCCTTCTCCAGCTTCTTCTCCATCTCAACCATCAGCTTGACGCCATCAACCACCAGCTGGACCTGGTCCACCTCGGAGGAGCCCAGACGGTCGGCGTTGGAGATGTCGAACACGCCACCGACGGAGGCTGTGTCCACACCGCCTGCGGGGGGGGGGGGACAAGAACAAGAGTAAAAACTCGAGACGCACCTCCTGCCTCAGAAGATGAACGTATAGAAAGAGTTAGATGATAAAAAAATATATCTGCACTTTATTATAATCCTCTTTTCTACCACAAATACTTTTCCAGGAATATGAAAGATACGAGGCGACGTGATGAACAAAACTACGTGGATCTACTGAACTTTTTTCATTTTAGTTTAGTTAAACCTGCTTAAAATGTCTCTTCCTGTATGTTTTGGTGAAAACAGGTAGAGAGAGGAGGTGAAGAAGCTTGTTAAAGAAGCTCAGTAGTGAGACAAATAAGAAAAAGTATAAAATGTTGAAGGTAAAAATGCAGTGACAAGTGAAGTTTCTGCCTCCAGAGTAAAGAATAAACTGAATAATTTCCAGTAAAATTTCCTTGTTCAACATGTTCATCTTGTTTTTGAAGTTCTTCTCGTACCTGTGCCACGCTTCTGCAGACGCAGCCTGGTCAGGATCTCCTCGAACTTGGCGTGCGTGCTGAGCTTGGGCAGCTTGACGTGGACGCCACCACGCAGGCCGGTTCCCAGGTTGGAGGGGCAGGTCAGGATGTAGCCCAGATGCTCGTTCCACATGAAGCCGTGGTTGTGCTTCTTGAAGATCTCCTCAATCTGACGAGACAGTGACATAAGTTATGAAGACATGTAAGGATGCAGTTGGGGGAGGCTGTAGCTGTGTGTTTGTGTGAAAGTGTGCGAGCATGTTGTTGTGTGTTACCTTCTGCAGACCAACGCAGAAGCGTCTGAACACCTCCTTCATGTTGCCTCCCTTCTGCATGGAGATGACACGCAGGTGATCCTCCTCGTTCACCCAGACCAGGAAGGTCTTGTTCTCGTTGTGCCTGGAGGAAGAAAATCCAGCAGATTGTTAGTTTGAAACTAAAGAGCTGTATGACATTTTACATTTGTTGGCCTGCCAGTCGCGAGCTAATGTGAATGATGTGATCTGCTGCTGACACACTCTAACACATGAGACAGATGTTTTAAAGGTCCACAGAGGAGCCTCTCTGTTTGAAACATCTGGAATAAAAGCTGTCTCTCTCCGTGCGTCTCTCACCAGATGCCCCTGGCGTCGGGCCAGTCGCGGGCCATACCGGCGCAGGTCAGCAGGGGGGACACGGGCTTGTCAAACAGGAAGTGATCAGCGATCAGCTGCTCCTGCTCGGCGTCGGTCATGCCGTCCAGGGGGTAGTACTTTCCCTTGAACTCGCCCTCCAGGCTGGACAGAGCTGAGGGGGAGGGGGGGGAGAGTCAGTCTCTGAAAAGACATCCTGCTTCCACATGTCTTTTGTTGTTGATTGATTATTTCATGGCACACGTCAGATGAGACTCACCCTCGATGGACAGCTTCTGGATGCCTCTGCGCTCGCCACGGCTGTTGTGGGGGGGCAGGGTGAATCCCTTGATGCTGCGGCCGGTACGAACGCGGCTGGACAGCACGTAGTTGGGGTCCAGGTCATCGCCTCCCTGAGAGACGAAGGCAGGACGGAAAACACGAGACACATTATTATTATTGTTTTACAGACATTTTTAAAGTTTCATCTCCAGGTTTGATCAGTTTTCTCACAGGATAACCAGTCAGTCAACTTAAGCTTTAACTAATTAGTTAATTAATCAATTATTCAATTATCTGATCCACTGCTGGCCATGTATTTTTTGCAGGGTGGTTTTCATACTTGTGCCACAGTAAAGGAGTAAATAGCTCCTCTGATTTCTAACATCAGCTCACCTTCAGGTTCTCGAAGTTCAGGTCGGTCTTGTGCTTGTCGGTGGGCTTGTATCCACCATGACGGTCGGAGATGACGGGGTCCAGCAGATCCTTGAAGACCTCGTAGGACTCCTCATCGCCAGCGACGCAGCCAACGGTCATGATGAAGGGGTGACCTTGGAGACGAGAGGAAGAGGAAGTTATTATTTAGTTTGACTTTAAAGCTTGTTGTGCATGTTTGTTGATGTGTCTGGCACATTTCTAACACACTGAGATGTTGGACGGGTGTCGGCATTGTCTGGTTTAAGAGCAGTCCACAATAATATACGTGTATTTGCAGGTGTGTGTTTGTCTCTATGCAGACGACTTGCTCCTTCTTACCAGGGTTGTCAACACCGGTCTGGATGACGTCATCCAGGGTGAAGCCGCTGGGGGTGGACTTGCCTCTCAGCTTGCCGTAGATCTCCTTGGTCAGCACCTGTAAGAGACAAAGAGGAATGAAACGTCGATGTGACCCGGTGCAGAGAGGTGATGTGTGTCTGAATGATGTTTCTGGTGTGTGACAGCGTTCGGACCTTGGCCATGTGGTTGTTGTGCAGAGACAGATCGGGGAACTCTTCGTCCACGCTGAACTTCATCTTGTAGTCGTTGTGGCAGTTCTTCGCCATGGCTGCGATTCTTACTCCGTCTGAGAAAAGGTGAGAGAAAGAGGAGTTTTTTTTATTTCTCAGAGAGGATGATGAAGAGCAGGAGGAGCGACGTGATTTAGTTTTCAGATGTTATCAGATGTTTTTTGTGACAAAGCAACCTCAAACACAACATGATTAATACCCCGCTGCTTTTCTGGTATTTCTCCAAGTATTTCAAGTGTCTGGTCAATGAGCTTTCTGGTGAAGAGGAGGCACCTTCTCATCCTGCCTGTCTGTCTCTCTGTCAGCTGTGCTGTCTACGTGCCTCCCCCGCCTGTCTCACCACCTGCCCCCCCCCACAGCAGAGGTTATTAATAGCACAGCCGCGTCCCTCCCACCTCTGTGGGAGCTGCAGTCTCCTGAACATTACGATGAATGAGTTTCTCTCTCGCTTCATTCAGCCTCAGTTAATGCGCTCACAGCTCGAAAACTTTTAAACAACATCGACATTTTAAAGACTGAAACAAACAAGTAAAGCTTGAAGCTTAATCTGCTTTACTGTAACTGTACTGAAAAAGCCTCTTAAACTACACACACATATTTAATCTGAGAATTTGCACTTAAAGACAAATGACTTTAATATAAATGTGTAAATGCAGAGCTGGATTAAACCGAGCAGCAGCTGTCGTGTGAGGCCGGAGCTGTTCGGTGTCCCTCCGTCGCACAGAGGTCAACGCTCAGCTGCTTGAGGTGTAGTTGATTGATGACACCTGGTAAAGGTCAAAGCTCTGCATGCCTCTGAGATGGCTCCAGCAGCTCCCTGACTAAATCAAGCGCTCCTAAACTATTCGAAGACACATCTGAAGCCCTGCTGGCGTCAGCAACAGCTGATAGCCACAACTGTTTGAGTGACACTGCACCACCGCTCGCTTAACTGTCCCTTTATCAGCAAACTGCTGCTGCCGATATCCCAGAAACCAACTGCAAAGCCTTTCAAAGTAAAGTTTCACTACAGTGCACATGATCAGAGTACATTTTGACTTCCATATCAGCAAAAAATGTGCAAAGTTTTAGAGGAATCCAGACAAAAATGCAAGAAAAGAAAAATTTTTCACGGCTCCAGATATTTTTAAGATATTTGGTTAAAAAATATTTCCCACTTTTAGAGCGGTTTTGTTTTCAGGAGGTCTGTTGAGGCAGAGAAAACACTAATTAAAAACTGTTTTTTACCTGCTTAGGAGAAAAGAAAGAGGGAACAGATCCCGGGATCAGTCCTGTCCACCAAATGTAGGGGTTGCCCAACTCTGCCAGGTGATGGACTTTAGTTTTTATACCCAGGCCTTTGTCCCGATTGGCCGGCTGGACTCGGGATCCCCTCGTTTGATTGGTCACATGGGGTCGCCTGTGCCCGGATGAGTTTCTAAAAGGCAAGAATGAACCTCACACAACACTCGAGATGAGAGACGAAGCAACAGCTGCAGCTGCTCGGTCCAACGTCTCCACCTGCTCGCAGCTGCAGCCGGAGACAGCCACAGGACGGGCGCGAATACAAGCACATTTATCTTCACACCTTTATAAATTATCTTCATACCTTTATAAATTACATGCATGCACAGTAAACTGCACTGAGGTTAGATTGTAATGTTTTAATAAATGTGAAATATTGGAACATGCAATCAAATATTCCAGCACATTTTATGTCTAATGCAGAATAAAATGACTTGGAAAATAGAAAAAAGTTTTACATAAACTTCACCTCATGATACTATTTTGATGTAATCAGCAGTTAAAACCACAACATGACTGTAAGAGCATTTGAAAGATTTTGCACATAAATATGCCATTAATCAGTAATTATTTAGAGGAGGTGTGAGTGTGCAGCTCTGTGTTAGTAAGAGGCCACCTGGTGGGATAAAGGATAGCAGGTGTCTCTGAGGGTGTGTTGGCATGTTCGCTCATGTTCTGTACTGAATCTGTCCTCCAGGTTTCGTAAGTGTCCCGGTGAGTCCCTGCAGCAGAGTAACAGGAACTCTCCGCCTGTCATCGTATTGAGGAGTTAAAATCACCACTTTGTCTTCAGTTACATCATCGTAATATTCCAGATTTCAGATTGGATTTCACTGAGTTTCCCTCTCGCCCGTCGGTGTGAGTTTAAACATGTTCCTGATCTGTGTTTAATGTCATGCAGGAACAGTGACAGGCTGTGCAAACTTAACAAGTCCGAGGAGGGAACAGCAACTCCTGCTTCCATCTTTTTATTTACATGAAAATGTGAGTTTTATCTTCAGGTATCATTTTCAGAGTCTGTTTCAGACCTGAATCTCTTTGTTTCCGGTGTAAACGTCTCACAGAGGGTCTCACTCACAATCAGACCTGACAGTAAAACCTCGAGTCCAGCTGAGCGCTGAACGGCCGCCAGCATCGTTGCCCCCCTCTGGAAATGTGATAGACCTCAGTAATCGACCCGCAGACAGATATTAAATCATCCACACGTCATGTGACTGTGTGACGCAGACGGCAGTCTAACATCAGATCCAGGTTTCCCCCGAACATAACAGAGGACCAGAGGTCAGACTTCACTGTGGCTTTACAACTTACAACTTTTATTTATTTCATACTGATGTTGGGTTTTATAAGACAGGTAGAGTGCACGTACAAACTGAGTTTAGTACTACTTACTGTTTGCACACGATATTTTATCATAGTCCAAAAGGCTTCATCTCATCAGGAAATTCTTTCAGGATTCTTTTGTCTTTATGTTGTTTTTTTTTCAAAATAAACTAACAGATCCAAATTCTTCAGTGCTGTGCTGTGATCATCTGATAACTGCAGGTCCTCTTATTTAAATCAGGTAAACCTAAAGAGTGCAGACTTTCAGTTTAAAAGTCACAAACTGGCCTGACTCCAGTTTCACAGTTTATTTAGTTTAAGCGTTGAAATCCCTGCAGACTGTGATAGATTGTAGAAAAATTGTAATATGGTGAAACTGCAGCAAACAATCCACCCTTTTGTTTCTGCATTATATGAATAAAGGCCAGTTTTTTTACATTTTAACATGCACTCTCAATATGCTGTAAAGCTTGTGGAGAAAATAAAAGACCTAAGTTGTATTTTAATCTGTGTATCTGCGACCTTAAATCTGTGATTTCGATGCTTTGCTGACGATAATCACCTCTATATGTCAAATGACCACTTTTTAAACTTACAGATATCTCTCTTCAAAGTTCAATTCATTTAGCAAGTTAAGTTGATTTATGAAAGAAATACCTTAAATCAGTAATCAGTGTGCAGTAAACATCCTACAGGTGTGTGTGTGTGTGTGTGTGTGTGTGTGTGTGTGTGTGTACATTTATGACTGTATTCATCCTTTAAGTTTTAATTAACTGCACATTTGCAGATAGCTGTTGCGTTCATGAGCGTGGGGATTCAGAGGTCTTGGATGAATCCAAATGTTCGTCCTCCTCATACTCCAGCTGTTTGTACCGTGATGTGTTCGCTGTCATCGTGACAAGTCTGCGACGGCTGCAAAGCTGCCTACAACGGCCCGACTGCGGCCAAATAAACTGAATGAAACTTACACTGGAAGAGCATCTTCAGGATTTTTTTGGCCATTTTCCTTAGTTTGTATATTTTACATAATACTGCACAGCTGTAATAAGCTACCATCACTTAAAGACTGCTGTGATTAAATGCATTTCACTTTCCTCTTTATCCTGAACTTTCACATGTTTCTGCATCAGAAGTGCTTGAACATTATTTCTGGCTAATTGTTTTGTTTTTGGGTCAGCAGGTGGAAAACCTGCAGTATCATGCCCATATTACAATGAACTGTGTGTAATGAAATGAGTGAAGCAGAGACTGAAGTCCAAACATTTGGATGAGGGAGTCTCACCTCCTTCGCTCTAATTCAACACTCAGGCTCCAGTTTCACAGCTGCGGCCGCACCGTCCACAGACATGACTTTCCAAATTAGTCTTTCTCCACGTTGCTGCATCTTTCCCTCTTCCAACACACGTCACATATGGACGAACACAAACACACACACGACTGCTCGTTACTGTGACACTCAGCAGCATCGACGTTATATTATAAGCAACTGAAATCACGTAACCTTTAGTGATCAGAGATCAATCAATGCAGTTAATTCATGTGTGAGGTTAAACTCATGGAGGATGGAAGGTAAAGTGAGTCTTTGTCTTCAGAATCTGTGAAAAGTTTCTCTATTCGACGTATAAAAGTGCAGTTTTGCCCTCCACCCCTTCGTTCTCCACAAATCAATAAAGCTCAAAGGTCACGCTGACTGACGTGTGATATGTGCTGTGTGTGTCTTCTGCCCATTCAAACCAGTTAGCTCTGTAGCTCGTATGCCTCGGTGGCACAGATCCAGTATCCCAGTTTAGCCTGTCATTGTATCCCCCAGCACTTCCCACAGCCGCACAGCCGTCCCACCGCCCGACAGCCCCGAGCCTGCAGCTGCCCGCGGAAACAGCCACCAAGGACAGTTATGTAACCAGGAACAGGCCGAATCACTTCGAGTGACTCCATCTGAATCTCATGAGCAGGAAAAACTGATGGTTAAATTCCTCGTTGGGCTGTGAAACTGAATGAGAGAAATATTCTGGTGTTGGTTTTCTGATGTTGTCAGGAGAAGTAGAAAATCAGAGTTTGAAGTCACGTGTGAGACTGCAGAGTCGATCGCAGCGATCAATCACAAGATTTTTATCGTCATGTGCAGATCAATCACATGGAGCAGTCTCATGTCTTCAAATTTCTTCTTTTCAGAGTTGCTGGCAATCAAAAATGTTTAAAAAGCTTCACATGAAATACAAGCTGAAGTTTGATTTTTGTTGAAATTCAGCTTTTTGAAAGTTCCTGCTAACTTGTCTGAACTTATAGCTGAAGAAATGAAGATGATGTGTGTTTTGATGCTTCGTGTGTGAGGAAGCAAACATGCAAACAGGAAGTTGTGATATCCAAGAAGTCGACATAGTTATGACGCGCTGAAGATAACACGCTCATGATTTCAGCATCACATCTTCCAAGTTGTTCGCGACGTATCAGTTGTGATTCCTCGATAACACTTTACATGCTCGGAGACTTTTCCATACAGTATCTTATAAAGCGTCTGATAGCAGATTCGTCTCCGCGGCGAGGCCTCGGGGAGCCGTTGAGGGTTACATGCATTCACACGTTCACACATGGGTGTTGCCAGGAACAACTGGCAGTCTCGGCCTCTGACG
>JBAJHX010000049.1:469787-488536 GCA_037176925.1 Amniataba percoides | reverse complement strand
ATAAAAAATGTTGGTCAGTTAGTTTCAAATGACAGAAAACACTCTTATTAACATTTACTGTGAAATAATGGAAATCACATTGAGATCATTTATCTGCCGTTCTGTCTCACTGCAGGATGACAAAGACACGTCGTCCACCAAAGAGTCTCTGGACGACCTTTTTCCCACCGAGGATGAGGAGCAGTCACAGAGTAAGACTTTCTCTGACCTGCAGTAACCTTTTCATCCTCAGCTGAATAACAAATATTAATATCTGGCAACGACATTTCAAGCTCCCGTGTCAAATTCAGCGTCCACATCACGAGTTTTTGTCACATGACGGAGCCTCAGTTTCAGACCTGTTCATCTTGTTTGTTTTCTTTTGTAACACGAGTGCAGTCACAGAAACTGCAGTGAAATAAAACCTGACAAAGTTTTAAATGTTCTTTAAGATGAAACTTAACTCAGTTAATGGGCGTGATTTTATTCATTTCCTGACATCAGTTAAACTCAAAGCTGCATTAACAGGAAGTGGTTCACACCTTGGTCTGATCTCAGAGGACTTTACAGGTGAGTTTGTCTTCACGTTGTCTCTTTGTGTCTCAGTGTCTCAGCCTCACCACAGCAGCGCGGCGGCCGCAGCTCAGCAGGGCGGATACGAGATCCCCGCCCGCCTCCGCACGCTGCACAACCTGGTGATCCAGTACGCCTCGCAGGGACGGTACGAGGTGGCCGTGCCGCTCTGCAAACAGGTGAGGGGGCGTGTCAGCTGGCATCGCGTGACTCTTTGTCCTCAGATCAAAGTGTGAATGTGTCTCGGGGTTAAAATAATGTCTCTGCAGGCGTTGGAGGACCTGGAGAAGTCGTCGGGTCACACCCACCCTGACGTGGCCACCATGCTCAACATACTGGCGCTGGTGTACAGGTGAGGCTGTTACCGTGGCAACAAAACGAGGAAGGTCGCAGTGAAAACATCCTCTTCTTACCTGCTTCGCTTCAGTCATTCAGGTGTGAAATGTGAAATGTTTCATCTCTTTTCTCTGCAGAGATCAGAACAAATACAAAGAAGCTGCCAACCTGCTGAACGACGCGTTGGCCATCAGAGAGAAAACCCTCGGGCTGGACCACCCGGCCGTACGTTAACAACGCAGCCCACACTCACCAACTAACTGCTCCGGATTAGTCTGATTTGACTTCTGCTGATTTACAGTTTAAAACTTTTCAGCTGTTTGTCAGAAGGAGAAACGTCTCATCCTGTCGTGTTAACATAAAAGATACCTGAGCCGCTGCTGTTGTTGCTGCTCTGTTTTATCCTCATTGTTCCCTTTGACTTTGTTCAGTGTAGCTTAGGTCAGACTCACTGAGCTGGTGTGTGTGTGTGTGTGTGTGTGTGTGTGTGTGTGTGTGTGTGTGTGTGTGTGTGTGCGTGCAGGTGGCAGCGACACTCAACAACCTGGCAGTGCTTTATGGGAAACGAGGAAAATACAAGGAAGCAGAGCCGCTGTGTAAAAGAGCTCTGGAGATCAGAGAGAAGGTGAGAAACACATTTCTGTTTGTGTTAACGAGGAGCCGACGTCTAATCCTTTAAACCAAACTGAAGCTAAACTTCACACTAATCTGATCTAATCCCAGTTTGAAATCCTGACTGACTGACTGAATCTTTAGTTTAAAGTTGCTCAGATGCATTTCTTCATCACAGTTTAGTTTTCTTACCTGGATGAAGACTCGGTGTCTCCGCCTCCGACCCGACTCGCAGCCCTTCAGCGGCGTTTCGTGCGGTTCGTTAACGCTCGCTGTGTGTTGTGTCGAAGGTTTTGGGCACCGACCATCCAGACGTGGCGAAGCAGCTGAACAATCTGGCTCTGCTGTGCCAGAATCAGGGGAAGTACCAGGAGGTGGAGCAGTACTACGAACGCGCCCTGCACATCTACCAGAGCACACTGGGCCCGGACGACGCCAACGTGGCCAAAACCAAGAACAACCTGGTGAGAGCAGAAGCTGAGAGCTCAGCAGGTCGCGGCCCGTCACTTCTCTAACGTCTCTCTTCCTGTCTGCTCGTCCTCTCAGGCGTCGTGCTACCTGAAACAGGGCAAATACAGACAGGCCGAAGCTCTTTACAAAGAGATCCTGACCAGAGCTCACGAGAAGGAGTTTGGATCTGTAGAAGGTACAAAACTGCAGCAGAAACCACAACCCACCAGTAAGACCTCATTTTACTACAAAACATCCATCATAACATCCATGATCCATGATAACATCGCTGCGAGGACATTTGTTAATGAGTGCACAAAGAAAACTCATTTTATCTTTACAGGTGAGTATTAACAAACCAAAGTCAAACTGTTTCACTTCCATCAAACCGTCAGATAACGACGTAAAACCAGAAAACTCGTTACCTCGACCGGTGCAGATTTCCAGTTTTATCCATCAGGTGTTTGCAGAGATTCACTAACAGAAAGCTGCAGGTCAAACAGAACAAACACAGAGAGTCAAATCCAAGAATGAAACTCAGTTTAGTAGAAATGTTGAAATTCTTGACCTGAATGAATGAATGAATGAATGATCTTGTTTTTTGCTTCCATCCGTCCTCCAGGCGACGGTCGTCCCAGCTGGTCGGGGGCCGAGGACGGCGGCTCCGCTCAGGACGGACTCAGCAGCCTGAAGCGAAGCGGCTCCTTCACAAAACTCAGAGAGTCGATCCGGCGAAGCAGCGAGAAGCTGGTCCGCAAGCTGAGAGGAGTCGGGATGGAGGAGACGAGCCCGAGGAGCGCCGGGTAAGATTGAGCCAGCGAGGACAGGCGGTCGCTGCTCCACTTCTCTTTATTTTCCTCACATTATAGTTAGTATTCAGATGAAGAACTCTTTAGATTAATTAATAGTTGGAGGTTTGGTCCAGCTGTTTTATCCTGAATCAGTATTTTCTTGTTTTAAGTTGTGTTTCTGGAGGCAGTATTGTTGTGGCTTTTTGAGATGAAGATGAAGATGATGTTCTGTTTTCAGGATGAAGAGGGCGAACTCTCTGAACGTGCTGAACGTTGGAGCCAGAGAGAGTCAGGACGGCGCCCAGGTGAGCTGTGATTTAACCCGAGTGTGTGTCCAAGCAGCTTTTAATTCAGCCGTTCAGTGTGTGAAACTTACTGAACGTCCACTTTGTGTTTTTGTTCCTCAGTCGAGCCGTCTGACAGACGTGCGAGCTCTGAGCTCGAGCACACAGAGCCTGACGAGACGAGGCTCGCTGGGCGGGAACAGCTAACACACACACACACACACACACACACACACACACACTGCACCACACGTCCATATTTAATTATTTCTCATTTTAAAAAGTCAAAAGAAACACACCCTTTGTTTGATGTTTCCCAGTTTGTCTCATGAAGTCACAGAAACGTGTGGCTCATATTTACATTAACGTGCACTACAACATTTTGTTCCTGTTCACTTGAAATGTAAAATCATTCCTTCCTGGTTTCAGAAACAAATTCAGTTTATAAGTTAATGTTTAACCTGACAGAGAACAGAAAACTTTTACACGGTGTAACGTCGGCTGTTTCTGAAAGGTACTGAACCTTTTTTATTGCTAAGACTTAAAAAATACTGGAGTTATTTATGTTTTAAAAGAAAAGCAGGCACAGTTACGGATTTTATTTAAAAAAAGTTTCTCTTGAATCAGGTGAAGGGATGTGAAGTTAAAATGTAAATGTTACATTTGGTTTTAATGGAAGAAGTTTGTTAAAGAAGTTATTTAAATGTGTTTTGCCTTGTAAAATGTGCAGGTCATCCTAAATTATATTTTCATATTGATGAAAAAAAAACAACTAATTTGTTTACTTCAGCTGTTTTTGCACCAAAGTCGAGAAGGACCAACTTTTTATATCGAAAGAAATCCAAAAACAAACAACACCAGCAGGAGAAAACGACACATCTGATGTAAATCAACCAATCGGACTTCATTCAGTATCCAACAATGTGTTTGTTGCATTGTGAGTTTTTAAGTTTATTCAGAAAATAGTTTGAAGCTTTGGATATCTGAAGTTCTCGTTGTGTGCCTGAGTTGAAGACTTTGAACTGGCCTTGGACTGAAGGAGACTGCGCACAAAGAAGGGAAACGTGCTGGCTGGTGAGTTCAGGCGAAGACGTGTCTCTGAATGTTTCAGCAGACAAACGAGCCAGAAGCCGACGTGCAGCGTCGGCCGAGCTGTGAGGTGAAAAGTGGACGACCGCTCCAGAGAGAAACATCTGCACGAGACGAAGAAGAGTCCAGATGTTTGTGCGTTTGTTCTGCAGCACGAACGAAGAACAATCACACAGCCGGCCGACCGAAGTGTGTCCATCTTTTCATTTTACATCCATGCTTGTTCACTGAAATGCCTGAAACCCACAACTTACTGCAAATCTCTACTATTAATAGTAAACTAGCTTTTAAAGACAGGTAGATTTCTTTGTGCTCTTTTTTTATCTTTTCATTTGTTGTAGAAAGAATTCATTGAAGTAGACCGGACGGATGTGATGAGATGATTTCAACACTGTTTATGTTCAATTAAAAAATAACTATCATGTAAAACTCAGGACTGTTTAACGTGAGGACACAGAAATGAGAGAGCTGCTCCCTGAAACTGAAACCAGACACTCGTTTGTTTTTTTTTGTTCCTATTCTTCTTATTCTCCAGCGATGAAGAGCTGCTGACTCTTTGCTGTGATAGAAAACGTCCCTGCGGTTTGATTCAAGGGCTGAAAATGTTAGTTAAAAATAAACACTGAGTGTTACACATAAAATGGGATAACGTGTAGAAACTGGACCATATCTCCTCTGAAGCTGTTTATTCTTTTAAATATGAATGTTTGTATTTTATATATTTGAAGACTTGAGATGAAATAAATTGCAATGAAATGTTAAAAGTCTAAAAGTGTGTGTTTAGTGTATTTAAATGGAAATATTACACTTTGTGTTGAAAAGCAGACGAGAGAGGAAAAATCTTAAATATTAAAACACTATTGACCTTTTTAAAAATGAAATTCAGATTTAAAGAAGCAGAAAAAACACAAGCCAACGCTGTTAAATACAAACATTTATATTCAAACGTCCATGTGGAGTATAAAATGGGAGTATGTACACTTGCAGTGCCTGTATGACAGACGTGAAACGAAGCCATGTGATGGAAAACGTTTCTGATGACTGTTAAAGAAACTAAAGATCACATCTCCTCCTTTTAAATGTGTTTATCACGTTTGGTTCACAAACTGCAGCACTCAGAAAATGTTTTATACTTTAATGTTAAAGTCTGTTTGTGTGTGAAATTCTCTCATAGTTCTTCTGAGACTGTTCAGAAATACTGAATACGAACACTAAATGTTCAAACTGTCTCCATAAAACTGCAGGATCCTCCCAACATGCACCATTTATTAGCTAAATGAGTCGAATTTTTAACAACTTCAAGTCGAAGTTTACAAAATATTTCAGTTTTGTAAATGATTTTTTGGTCTTTTTATTTCCAATGCGTAAACGACGTATTGAAAGTTGAACATGATGTAATGATGAAGAAAACAAAGTCCTGCAGTTTGTGTCCTCTCAGTGAAATGAAATACTGACGTTTGGAGGAGATTTCTGATGTAACTGAGAACCAGCCTGAAATACTTCTCATGGTTTGTTTGCCCTGCAGAGAAAAAGAGCTTCTGTCTGAACTCGACAGAAACAAAAAGTTCGAATAAACGTGAAAGTTTGACGACGTCTGACCAGAGAAGCGATGAGTCGCTGTAACCTGGTCGCCGTGGTGACGGCAGCTTCAGGTCTGATGAGCGAGCTGAGTGATTTTTTGCAGCATCTCCTCCGACTCCAGCTGCTCGAGAGTCAGCAGAGACAAACCCAGCTGGTCCTCCTGGGGGGGGGCAGATGGACGATTAGAGGGGAGAGGAAAGAGAACAAGGTGACGCTTCAGTTTATCATCCTGTTCACCAAAATAACTCACAATCTAAATAACTCACAACTCAATAGAGGAAAGTGGGAAAAATTTAACTGTGTTGAATCAAATTTAAACATCTTTTTGTCCTTTTTCTCACTTTTTCCTCTTGGACAGCAGAAGAAGAAGAAAAAGGACAAACATGAAGCTGAGACGTGACGCCTGAGTGGCGCTCGGCAGGTGAGTCGTACCTGTCTGAACGGCTGAGCCATCTGCCGCAGGAAGTGTTTGGACAGCTGCACGGTCTCGTCCACGGTGAGGTTCAGGCTGCCGTCGCTGATGTGCTCCTGAATCCAGCGAGGAAGCTTCCCACGTTTGTCTGCTCGGGCGTAACGCTGTGGACGGGAGTCAAAATGAACAATGAACGACCTGCACTGAAACCAGACGGGACGGGAAGCACACACACACACACACACACACAGAAACACACACACACACACAGAAACACACACACACACACAGAAACACACACACACCTTGTCAGCGAACACCATGATCCCGTAGTCGGTCTTTCCTCTGATGGCTCTGCCGACGCACTGAGCAGCGTGACGCATCGCGTCGAACGTCAGGAAGTCGTTCTCTCTGATCTGAAACTGATCCCGAAGGTACTCCAGCCGAGCCTGAAACACGAGAGACCGTCAGACTGAAGAGAGAAAACATCTCTGCCTTTTCTCACACTGTGAATATTCAGAAACACGGCCTCAGTTACGAGTTTATTACAAACACCTATAAAATAATCTACTAAATCCAGCTGTAATGAAGACTATAAAGTTCACTTTGTGTTAAAAATGTTTTAGAGACGTGCTAATTCAGCTTCATTGTTTGGTGTATTTTGTTTAAAATCTTTCGACGTGACAAATAACTCAACTTTGTTTCAGTCGTGAGGTTGTGGGTGAAGTGAAGATGTTCCTCGTTGATCTATAATACAAACTCAGCAGCCAAATGAAACTTCAGACACTTAAAATGCCGCAGCGTGGAAGTTTTATCTTCTGATGCATTGTGGGATTGTTTACCACGGTTTTGTTATTCTGAGAGAGTGAAATGAGCTCTGACCTTCAGGATGCGGCTCTGCGTGTAAACATAAGGAACCCCGAACATGATGACGGCTCGGCCAAAATGATGCACTGAACAGAAACAACAAGATTATTTTAAAAACTACAAACACACACGAGTTTAACTGCAGCTGCGTATCACACAGACGCATGAAGTTTACCAAAGTCTATCCCTTCAGACACCTTTCCTCTGGCCACAGACAGCAGGATGGCTCCTCTGCCGTTCTCACACGCCTGCACAGAAAAGGTCAGAGGTCAAAGTCTGCGACTCACCACGGCAACATCACGTTTGATAATCAATGAAAGTGAGTCTCACCTCCTGGTACTTCTCTAAGGCCATGCTCGTCTCCGCGGCGTCCGGAGTCTCAATGAAGATCAGTTTGTTTCTCTGGATGTTCTCCAGGATCCCCTGCAAACACACACACACACACACACACACACAAACACACACTTTAGGACTCAACAAACGTCTTCTTTCCAAACTAAACTCAGGGGTATCCATGAAGGCGTCTTCACACACTCACCTGTTCGTACCAAGACGCCACGATGTTCTCCATGTAGACGTAGCTGGTGAAAAACGCCACGATGCCGTCGGGGACAATCGCAGACATCTCAAGAAGCAGGTTGCCATAGTTACGAATCACAGCTGGAGAAAGAAAAAGTAAAGTTTAAATTAAACAGAATAATTAGAGAATAACAGGTTTCATTTTCGGATGTTATGTTCTGAAAAATAAAAAGAAGAAATTCAGTTATAAGCTGCCATTTTTCAACGAGTAAACATTTTGCTCTAAAGTACTGAAAGAAACGTTCACACTAACCAAAGTCCTCTCTGGTCTCAAACTTTGAGGACAGAGCCACCTGATCGTTTCCTCGGCCAACAATCTGCAACAGACGACAGGAGAAAAACGACTTTAACAATCGGTGATCGATCGAGGGGAGGAGCCACAGCCTGAGAGTGTGTGTGTGTGTGTGTGTGTGTGTGTGTGTCTTAGTCACACACCAGAGGACAGAGGCAGGTCCGTGCCAGCGTCATGGTGAAGGACGCCATGGTAACGGGGCGGAAGTCGAGGATTCTGGGATAGATGTCCAACGGAGAGAGAGTCTGAAGAGTTTAAACAAAAGGACGAGACAACAAAAGGAGAGTGAACGTCAAACTTCACTGACCTGTGAAGTTTCCAAAGACAGAAATCTAAAGATATTTAGGCCAATGTGAAAAAATACCAATAATCTGCAGTGCACAAGATTATAAGAGACATTTCATCAAAGCACATAAATGAAAATAAACCAACAAACAGGCAGAAACTGATTCAAACTTTACATGAATGAAACTGCAGACAGATGATTTGGGAATCTGAAGAAAATTTGCACTTCATCAGAGGGATGAAGGAGGAAAGGTCGCAGCAGGAGTTTGAACTTTTCAAATAATATTGACTTTTGAATTTAAATGTCTGTGAGACAAACAGGCTGAGATGAATAAAGAAGAAGCGTGGTGACCAACTTACCCCCGAGGTGATGATGACGGACTGAAACCTCTGAAACACAGGTTTGATGGCTATAGACGGGTCCATGCAGCTGAGAGGAACAAAGACTGACTTTAACGTGGTTTCACAGTTTACGTCACAGCAGGTTTCATCCTGCATCATCTCACTTTGACCTGTCAAATAATTACAGCTCAGATCCAACAGAAACATCTGATGAAGATGTTTATCTGGTAAAACAGTGTAATAATAGAAAACTATAGAAACTATAGAAAAGGGGCTTCAGATTGAGACTCCTCAGACTTTGTAGCTGACAAACATCTGTGGATTTACATAAAGATGTAAAGAGAGACGTGAATCAATCATATTTAAACTCATCATTTGTCAGTTCACACCTGAAGTGCAGCACAGGGTTGGCGATGGTCGGAGTTCGGTCTTCAAAGGGCTCAATGATGATGGTGAAACCTTCAGACAGAGGAAATAAAACACAAAAATATGACCGAGAGAAGAAGAAAAGATGTGATGAAGCAAAAACACAAACCACTCTATTAAAGAACAAAACAAAACAATGATTCTGAACATCTGAAAGATCGAAAAGTCAATCTGACTTCTTCCAAATGTCTCACAGAGTTTGGTTTGAGCTGTTAGAAGAAGAAGAAGTGCTGTCGTACCTTGGCTGTAGGTGCTGACCAGGGTGGCAAAGTTAGAGATGAGAGTAACAGCTGAGAAATCTGCGATGTCGGCGATCTCCAGAGTTCGTAGTAACGACTGTAACCGCTCTGCACAAAACCTGAGGGATGAAAGTTTAGGGAGAGAAACTGTAGTAATGAAGTCATGAAGTAAACGAGGACTGAAGAATCTGAGAATAAAAAGGACGCCCACCTGAGGGGCTTGCGGTCGATGCAGACTTTGTCGAAGATGTCTTTGAGGAACTGCGGGGCGCTCTCCTGAACGACATGCTGGACCCGCAGACGCGACTTCAGATACTCTAAGAAACGTCTCAGGAAACCAACGAAGTGCTCTGCTGTGCGAATCGTACCGGGGACGGCCTCTGACAGAGAGAGAGGGAGCACAAACTTTATTTACTCAACTGAACTCTCTCTGAACTCAGCATAATGAGAGAATAAACCCAAACACAAAATCTGTTCAGTGTTGACGTCAAACCTTGAAGGATTTCGTCCGGTAACACTGGATTTGAGAGGTAGACGTCTGTTTCTCTGGCCACGTTTGCTTCCTTCAGCCCCTCCACCAGTCGCCTGTACTCCTGCTTCAGTTTGGCAGCGTCCGTCTCCTTTATCCTGTCACAGCAGGTTCATCTCAGACACGTCCTAATTCACTTATTTTGTTCTCTTAATTTCTTGCTTATTGAGCAAAAGGTTGAAATAAAGAGTTCAAGATTTGAGTGAACAATCAACAAAAACAACTAAAGAAATCTGTTCCTTTTTAAGAGCTGTTATTTCTCCTTTTAACTTGTCATGTAAAGGACTTTTCTGTTAATTGCTGCATCACATGTGAAGCTAAAATCATCTGGTAAAAACTACATTTATGTGTGAAGCGGATTTACACACAACTCTGTTTCTTTACAACTTGTGTAAAACAAGAAAGGGCCTCAATTTTTTCTACAAATTAAGAGACATTCTCATCATCACATGGATTATAAAATGAACAAACAACATCAACACTCATATTAAAAGAAATAAAGAGAAATCAGTAGGAATGTCTCTCTTTCACAAACTGGTTCAAGTCAAAGAAACGTTCCCATCGTTGCTCTCTCATCACGTTCAGACTAAATGCCATTAAACTAAATAAAGTGATATTCATTCAGTGTGCTCACAGTTTCAGTACTTACTTGTGAATGGTGTTTTGCAGCGTGTCCACGTTGTTCTGGCAGCGGTCGAGTGTTCGCCTGGTGATGTTCACACTCATGGAGTCGATGCACACGTTGTCTGAAGAGAGAAGACGACATGAGGAGAAATAAGCTTTTCTTCACCCCCTGTTCAGATTGTTTGACTGTCACATGACTCTCTTCACCTATATTGTGAGCTTCATCAAA
This sequence comes from Amniataba percoides, assembly GCA_037176925.1. Taxonomy (NCBI): domain Eukaryota; kingdom Metazoa; phylum Chordata; class Actinopteri; order Centrarchiformes; family Terapontidae; genus Amniataba; species Amniataba percoides. The sequence continues at coordinate 478,017 of JBAJHX010000049.1, read as the reverse complement.
CACCACCACAGACTTCTTGGCCAGCTCTTTGGACACCAGGTCAGCAATCTTTGGGTCCAACAGGTAGTGATAGCTGTACACCACGATGTTAGCATGAAGGATCTGAGAAACAAAGACAGGACGAGCTGAGAGCGACAGCAGCAACCTTTATGAAACAGGTACCAATATCATGACTTTAATGAAGCCTCGGCGGGGAAACTGCAAAGACTTTTATCACATTCGTATTTTAAGAGCAGTTATTTTTCATGTATTATATATTTTATTGTGAACAATCCCACTACAAGCTCCTCTCGTGTGCAGAAGAGGCCTCAATAAATGAACTATTAAAAATGCCAAACCATAAATCAATCTTTTTAGATTTTCCCAAAACACCAGGACAGTTTTTTCACATGGTCTGCAGTGACACGTACTGCGTAGCGTGCCAGATAGTACGGACACCAGCCTTTCCTCCTGCCAAAGTCCTTCAGGTCGTCGAGGTTGTAGACGCCAGCTGGGAGAGGAATCTGTCGGCCGACCCCGTCAAACTCCTACAGACACAAACCAGGACAGACATCAGGGGAGGTTTAAAAAAAGCCGATGAATCACATAAAGTCTGGATGGATTTAAGGACTGTTCAGTGTGAACTGTCCTTTCGCATTAAAAAGGAGACTGTAGGAGGAAAGACTGAGACGACAAACCTTTTTAAGGTCACTGCTCTCAGTCGGAGCTTTGCTGGGTGTCAAAAGGTTTTATCTTTATAAAAAGGGACACACATCTTCACTGATGTTGTGTAAGTTCATTCAGAGGACAAAACCTGATTCAGAGTCTGGACTGTTGTTACACAACATGTGATGTAATGTGAGAGACTCTCATTGTTTCTTTGACCCATTTAGAGTCTGTAGCAGGGGGACAGAGCAACACATGATGCACAAAAGATGCATAAACACACACACACACACACACACACACACTCAATAATCACAGACTATGTGCAACTGAAGCTCAGCAAACATCTCACTTTGATATATCACAACAATAAATTGTTGGTAGCAGCTTCTCAACTATAATTTCTAATTATATCTTTGAGTGTTATTTGTACTCCAGGTAGCTGTAATGGTCAGTTGCGTCTCACCTCATAGAAGCGACACATCGGCAGGTTGGGGTTGCTGTGCCGCTGAGCCCGAATGTACGAAGCCGTCAGACTGTGACACTTCCCGTCGACCTCCTTACCGAAGCGCAGAGAGCTCACCTGGACAGACGCAGACTCTGGTTAGTTTCCAGCAGACACAGTGACGTCTCTGAAGTGTTTAAAAGAAAACGTCTTTGGCTTTAACAGTGTTTGTTGGTGTGTTTGTACCTCCGGGTGGATACAGAGGTTTTTTCTGGAGGAAAGAGCCAGAGCCAGGAAGTTGTTGCTCTCTCCAGTTTGCTTGGAATAAAACTCCATCAGCTTCCTCAGCTCCTCCACCACCTGACCACACAGCAGATGGTGATTTCTCTTGCCAGCAGAGATCGTTGATACAGGACCAAATGAAAACAGACTTTACCTTCTCGATCTCTGGAACCGTCCTGGAGCAGTAGATGAGCTTGGTCACCTCCAGAGGAAAGGCCTGAGAGCGAGGAGAGAGCAAACAGAGGCGTGATGCTGCTGGGAAAACACAATCTGAAGGCCACGAGAAGCTCAGCACATCCACAGGACGGCGTTTTGAGTTATTGAGTGTGGTTAGTGTGTGACTTCAGAGTTTTATTATGTGACTGCTGGTGACAAATAAACTGTTGGATGTTGACTGTTGCTTTGATTCAATGAAGGAAAGTAGCTTGAGTAAAGAAACTCTAATAATAAACATCTGTTTATACATATTTACACACATTTATTACTACAGTTACATCTGCAATTAAAACTTCAGCACATCTGACTCAACAGTATTATAACTATATTTGTTTTATATTTCATCTATATTTAAATTTATATTTTGTGTTTTCTGTATGTATTATATTCTGTTCCTGTATCTTTATCTTGTATTATAACTTAAACTAATATTATTTACTCTTTTATTTTTTACTGTGACTTCAGAGTTTCTTACTGACTGCTGTGACTGCTTCACACATGAGAAATAAAATGTTGAATCCTGAATCTTGAAGAAACTCACACGCTGGTAGGCAACGATGAGAGACAGCAGGGAGATGGTCTTTCCCGTCCCTGAAGGCATTTCCAGGACTCCATGACCCTGAACACACAAAAATATTCACTATAGAAAAGAAACAGGTGATCATTTAAACCTTTGACTCTACACAAACTGGTAAACTTTATTCCCTCTTTGTCTCTGCGCAGTAAAATCACAACAGAAACAGATCAGCAGAGGAGGAATAATCACAGCTACTTGTTAAAAATACACGTCAGCTTCTCCTCCGATTTAAATCCACAACAAATCTTCTTCTTTTTTCTCTGTTACTGTTGAGCTGTGATGAAGCAGAGCCACAAACTTGGTCCTGGGTCTAGTTGCTGGTTCTGGTCCACACCGACCCACCTTGGCATCCAGAGTCCTCTTCAGCTCCAGCATGTAGGAGTACTGCTCAGGATAAATGTAGTCATACGGAAAATACACCAACAGGCCCTCGATGTTTAGCCTGCAGGAAACAACGACAACAAAATCTTTTTAACAAAAGTTTATAACCTGCAAAAAATCTATCTATACTGACACAGCAAATGTGTATTGTGTGTATTTTCACTGTGCTATTATACTTTACAGACTGTGTATTTGTCCTGTGTAGTGTATGTGCTGTGTATTTATATTTCAGAGTGTGTATTTGTACTGTGTAGTGTGTGTGGTGTGTATTTATATTTCAAAGTGTGTATTTGTACTGTGTAGTGTGTGTGCTGTGTATTTATATTTCAAAGTGTGTATTTGTACTGTGGAGTGTGTGTGGTGTGTGTACTTTGCCCTGAACACTTACACACGTTAGCTCCTTCACATCTAACTACTTTTAACACATTAATAACACTTATTCATTTGAATTCATTGATAATATTGCGCAGCGGTGGTCGCCATGTTTGCTAATGAAACTCTGTTCAACATCCCATAATGTCTCCATGGAAACACTCACTTCATCTTCAGCTGCTCCTGTTCTTCCTCACTATGACCTCACAGACTCATCGATAAGTTTGATAGTAGAAATCAATCTGAAATCGATCAGAAAACACACTCTGCACACACACACACACACTTCTTCTTCTTCTTCTTCTTCTTCTTCTTCTTCTTCTGTTGTTGCTGATTCTTCTTCTTCGGTGGTTTGTGGCAGCTTCAACAGTCTCGCGCGAATCAGCGCCCTCCACCGGAAGAACACGTGACCTCATCAAACTCCGCCGGAAGTGCTAGTGTCCACCAGAAAACGGAATGATGTCATCACTGCGCTAAAAACAATCAGCTGTTTTAATGATTTATTTATATAGTTATTGATTTATCTATTTTGTTAGTTATGTGACATATTTTTATTGATTTGTTAAATATTTATTTGGCTCTATCTGTCATGTAGGGGGGCAGATTTAGTTTTATTAGGGGTGTATTTATTTATTTATTTAATTTACTGCTGTTATTGTCACAGAGCTGCACGTTAACTAACACAGCAGTATATTAACGTGTCTGAAATAACACACACTTCAATTAAATTAGTGTTTTTAATTGTCTTTAAAGTGATTCACTGTTTCATTTCCACTATTGACCACCAGACGGCGACAAACAGTAATAAATCAAACAGCACAGTCAGTTCATGTTTGTACGTTTCTATTTCAGTTGTTGTTTTGTTTACATGGAGAAAAACAAACAGGAGATCAAATGACATCACAAACGTACTGACTCACTCTATTGGAAAAAGTCATGGAAACATGGAGGGGGCTCATTTTTGCCCCAGATGATAAAAATAATTACCATAAAAGACATTTTAAAACAAGAAAACATTTTCTCCCTGCAGCTTTTTATCACATTTTCTGCACCTTAACAAAAACAAAGAGGCTCAAAACTACTTCCACATAGTGGCTTTCATAATAAAAGTGCTTGCAAAAGAATGTACTGACATAAATGACAAAACTGATGAGACAACAAAAAGTTCTTTTTACTTTAAATTAATAATCAGTTTTTATCAAGCACAAATATTTCTGTGCTTTGGTCTAAATTAACAGAACGTGTGTGATTATGAATCTCATTATGTAGCTTCTGATAGCTTTTGTTTGTGTTTATGTTCATTAATGTGTTTATATTTATATTTATTTGTTTGCATTTATGCTTGTCATGCTCATGTTTGTTTGTGTTGATGTATATGTTTGTGTTTTTCATGTTTATATTTATTTGTGTTTGCTGTGTTTATATTTGTTTGTGTTTATATTTATGGTTGTTTGTGTGTGTTTATATTTGTGTATGAAGAAAGTTTCCATAAAGTCTCATTTTTCTTTAAAGTAAAGTTTTATTCTCACATTAACAGTGATATATTATATACAGCATAAATGACATCAGAATAGGCTACTGTGATAATGCAGACAGTGAATGTTAAGGAGGCCGACAGCGAGCCACAACCAAGTGTTATAAAAAAGATCAGTATCTGAAAACGATCTCTGAAGCAGCACATTTCTTACATTTGAAGCTTTTTATTAGTTAAACTACGGAGTGAGCTTCCTCAGTTTCCCTCCAACAGGTCACATGGACACTTTTAGCTTCTTGGTCTGTTACAGAACAGTAAAATCAGAAGTTCTTCACATTTCATCTGGCATTGAAGCGTTACAGTAAACAAGTGAAGATAAGATCCTCTGAAAGGACAGAATATGGCCTTTAGCTTCAGCTTAGATCGACTGAGCTTGTTTAGTTTGAACTCTGCTGCAGAGATGTTGTAAGAAATGACTCATTAGTATCTGCTGAGTCCTCCCATCGTCCCTCAGTCTTTATATCCGCCTCGGTTCGTTAACCTTTAACGAGCAGAAAACCCTCAACAGGCTGAGAGATGATAAAGTGGACAGTTTCTGCTGATTCGAGGAGGAAGAGGAGTTTTAACGGCAGTTCTTCTTTGTTTGAAGCGTCTCTGAGGTTCAGCTCTGATAAAGGCTCATAAGGACCAGCCTGTTGCCTCGGAAACATCGTCCATCATCGTGCTGCTCACTCGTCTTTTAATGACCTTTAACCTCTGCTTGAAAAAGACGCGTCCTCCATCTTCCCTTGTCCTCCTTTAGTCTTTACAAAGGTTTCATTAAACACTGTATAAAAATATCTGTACATCACGAGTCCTCTGATCCTTCACAGCTCACAGCGGTTGTCCTCAGTCTTGTAGCGGTCCATGATACTCAGGACGTCCTCCAGGATGGACGGGCCCAGGTCCAGGTCTAGTCCTGCCATAGAGTCTGACCGCGACACGCCGGAGGAGGCGGTGAGTCCGGCCGCGTGGAAGGTGCAGGGCGACTCGCTGCGTTCGCTCCTCAGATCCTCGTTGCTCAGGCCGGCGTCGGAGTCCAGGCTGAGGCCCCGGCGAACGTCCAGGGGCCCGCAGGCCTCCGACATGGAGTCCTCAGAGGAGACCTCCGAGAAGGAGCCGGAGGAGGGGACGAGCCGGCGGACGGAGGGCGAGAGGGAAATGTCTCTGCAGGGCTCCGACGCCAAGCGGCCCACCACGCCGTTCTCAAAGAGCGACAGCGCCGCGTGCTGCCGGCCGTTGGCCCGCTGCTGGCTCCCTGCAGGCTGCTGGAGGTGGAGGTGGTTTTGTTGGGGGGGCAGAGAGGGAGGGGAGGGGTCGTCCAGGTGGAGGCGTGGGGGTTTGGGTGGAGCCTGTTCGTGTGCGATGAAGACGGGCATGGAGATGGTGGTCTTCAGGAGGCCGTTGGCGGAGTGCTGATAGTGGTAACCGTTGTAGGCGTAGCTGTGCGAGTCCTGCTTGGTGGTGAAGTCGTCCTCCAGGCGTCTCTCCACGCTGTGCGAGCGCGAGTGTCCGTTCTGCGCCCGGCTCAGAGACGGCAGCATGTTCATCTTCCCCTGCAGGAAGCCCACGTCTCCAAACATGTCGCCCTCCCCTTCAGGCCCCACATGGGCGCTGTGACGCACGTCGCCCAGCGGCGGGCTGATCATGTCGCCCGACAGGACGTCGCGAAGCTTCAGCTTCTTTCCCTTCTTTGGAGTTGTAGTTTTTAAGTACATCGGCGTCTTTGCCGGCATGGTGCCTCTGACGGGTGAAGAAAACTGCTGATCTGACAGCTGATCAGCGTCTGAATCCGACTGTAAACCTCCGTCAGCTCCTCCGGCTGAGGGATTCAGTCTGTGCTGCTCCAAGTCAGTTCACAAGTATTTAGGTCGGTCAGCGTAGCGATAGCAACCCCGGGGTTTGCGCCTCACGCTGACATGTGACTGGGGGGGACGAGGAAGGCCTTGACCTCAGCTCTGCTCCCTCTGTCTGCCTCTCATGCAGTGGAGAGCCATGTCCAAGCAAACACTGGCTCCTCGCTCTCTGGTCTTTGTCCCTGCTCAGAAAAAGGGGGTGAAGGATGAAGGGTGAGACCTCTGTCGCTCCTCTGAGGTCGCCAGAAACTTCAGGAATGTGACATCAAACCGCTGCAGATCTGTGGGGAGAAACGAGAGAAAAGCGAGTCAGAGAGAGGCTGAAAGGGATGAAGAGAGTGGGAGGAGAAACGGGGGGAGATAGATGGGGAGGGAGGAGGCAGGAGCCGGAGGGGGGAGAGAGGAATGAAGGCGAGAGGAGATTTACGACCGAGCCGGAGGACACACGAAGGAAAACACTCGGAGAATCTGAGTGTTTGCTGAGAGGGGTCGGCCTGCTGCCCCGACAGAGACTCTGAATCCTTCACACACTCACACACTCACACACTCACACACACTCACACACACTCACACAATCACAAACTGCAGGAGAAGCTTTTAAAAGACTCCTGGTCCTGTTATCAGAGAAACGTCTTTCCACACAAACACCATGAATTATGGTGCCTGAGGGCTCTGTGATCTTGTGATCCGTCGCCGTCCTTTGGTATTTAACCCTGTAAACATGAAGACGAGCTCTGTGTGTCCTGATCTTGTGACTGTGTGATAACACGGATCCAGAAAATATAAAACATCTTAAATATATTTGTCCCTGCTTCTTCTAAAGTCATCTGAATGATTTCACAGCCTCATTTATTCAGCTGCTTCATTTCAGGTTTCTCCCTCTTGGACTCGACTCCTCCTCATCAGATGACCTCATCATGGATTTTCTGCAGCTTCTTTGGAAACCTGCAAACACAAACTGTGTGCTGGTGTTTCAGACTCTTTTCACATTTCAGCAGAATTTCATGATCATCAGCAGCTGGCAGGTTTTAAGATAAGGTAACTCTGAATTTGTTCCACAGAGGGGAAATTTGCTATTTTTCCTCTGTGACAATCAACATGGAGACAAAAAGAGACTGAAACTTCACAACTTGAGCTGCAGAGCTTCTGTTAGAATAACCGTGTATAACAAAACATGGACAAACAGAAAAATCTTGATTTGATTATTTTCAGGTGAAAAGATATTTCACGTTTCTAATCGTCAGTTTAGTTTGGAGGAAACGTGTCGGAGCTGTTTTGAAACTGTTGTTGGTTCACGCCTGAGATCTGCTCACTGACAAACACTCAAACAGAGACGAGAGATCAGCTGATCACCACAAACATTTACTGTCACATCCGACTGTCCTGACAGCTCCTCTGATGATGAATTTGTAAAAATACGACCCTGAACTTTGAAAACTGGGTGTTTCTGTTAAAAGAAGCAGACTTGGACAGCAGCCGTTCACACTGAAGAAATAAGAAATATGAGTGAAGCCTCTTCACAGAGACGGTCTGTGCTGTTCTTTGTGTTTATGGGACCTTTTTCACTCGTTTTATTTCAGCACTGTCCGTCTGTCTGTCCGTGCTCACTGGAACATCTCAGTGCTCACAGATGAACTGAAATGAACTTTGGTTCAGATCGTTTTGGTCTCCAGACGATGAATCGCAACTTCATCCAGTCAACATTTCATTTCAGCTGATATTTATTTAATGAGCAAACACCTGCAGGGCTTTTTATCGCCTTTTCCTGGAACGAAAAAGATGACGGACTTCACTTTATCTGATTTATACAGTGAGCTGTAGTTTATTAACTGTGTCCTTCAAGTGGAAACCTTCATTCATTCTGCTGTTTTTCTTTCCAACATCACCGTCCAACAAATGAAGTGAAACACTGAGATAACCGGTCACTGCCGGCTCCTCTCAGC
>JBAJHX010000049.1:432229-450304 GCA_037176925.1 Amniataba percoides | reverse complement strand
GTGTCATCATTGAGAGCTTCGTGGGAGAACATGCACTCGTCCCCGTTGACGCAGTTTCCTGTTGTGTGGAACAGCTTACAAGGAAACTCACGTGACAGACAGCAGAGTCAAGGAGAAACTCAGTTTCACAGTGTCCTGGATATTCTGAGATTAAAACAAATCCATCATTTTCTGCCTTTAGAACTTCATTCATTTTCTTACTCATCAATATACCCAGAATCCCCCTGATGAATAAGGAGTCTGTGGACAGTGTTGAAGGATATCATGCATGTAAGGACAGTGGTCGGCCCGGGCACAAAACCCGGTGATGTAGAACTTGCACAGCTCCTTCTTCTTGGGCAGCTCGATGTCGTGGCTGAAGTTGCAGTGGTCCCCCTGAGAGAAAAAGCACAGAATGAGATCTGTGTGTCTGTCTGGTTCATGACTGATCAGAGAAAACTTAAAGATCAGAGAGCAGATTAAACAAGAAAATATCAACTATTGCCTTTGAGTTTTGTTGTCCAATATTAAACAGGGTTTTTGTCAGCTTAACTTGCTGATAAACTTTGCTTCTTGCTGCCTGGTGCCAAATTACATTTTATTTCATTTTATTTTAAACCACATGAAAGTTTGAAGTAGCTGTCATTCAGTCCAAACTGTGGCTAAAAAAGTAAAAATACCAAACAGGTGTCGGATCTTACCCAGGTGCACCTCCCCTCGATGTAGTACTTGCAGATGGCCTTTCCTTTCTTATCCTGATGTTTCTCATTATGATTCCTCCTCCCGGGTCCTGGTCCGTCACATCCTCCACCTCCGTCCTAAAGTACACAAACCAACATGCACACAGGACAGAGTGAGAAAGAGAAGAGGCATTCATTTCATCGCTGCGTAAACATAAAAGGATTTCTCCTGAAGCCGCCTTTTCTTTTCTCTGTTTGCACGAAGCCTCTCTGGATTCTCAGATTTCTGTCAGTGTCAGGAAACTGAATAAAGAAGCCGTACCCCGTTGTCCATGTCTCCATGGTTCTCGTCGTCCATCCCCATGTCGCCTCTTCCTCTTCCACGGTTTCGACCTCTTCCTCCTCTCATCATACCTCGCCCTCCTTTGCCCCTCCCTCGCCCGCGGCCACCTTTACCTCCTGGGGCAGAAATTGGAAAGAGAGTAATTGAAGTTCAACACTATCAGGCACAGACAGAGCAAATTGAACTGTGCATAAAGATAAAGATGAGAAACAAACTACCTGCCCGAGTCCAGACTCACCTCTGCCTCTGTCTTTGCACTTCTTGTACTGGTTGAGCTCTTTGGAGTAGTCATCGTAGTCATCTTCCCCCATGTTGTCGTAGTCATCATCTCCATACTGTAAGACAGATTATAAGTGTTGTTAACTCTCCTTCATACTTACTTCAGCTTGGAACACTTTTCCTGAATTTTAATTATTATTGTATTATTTTGCAAATAAGTCACTTTTAGTAAATGAGATCACAGATCAATGACAAAGACACTAAATTTGATTGGAGGATTTTCAGCGAGTGTCTCCATGTAAAACTAAAATAAACCAGCTGTGTAAATACACAAGATACAGCAGGAGAATAACTGTTTCCTGGACTTGAACCAAAGAAAACAGATTTGACTTCATTATAAATCTCACCTCCATCTCATCTCCATAGCCGTCTCCATCGTCGTTGTCTCCCATCTTTCCTCCACCTCGGCCTCCTCGTCCTCTGCTCCCTCCTCTTCCTCCTCTCCTCCCTCCTCTCATTCCTCCTCGTCCTCTCAGGCTCTTCATGCGACCTTTCCCCCCTGCAAAGACACAGACTAATTAAACCAGGAGAAAAGTTACCTGTGAAATTTTGTATTAAAACTTTTTCCTAATAAACTCATTTGTCTGTCTAGAACTCTGCAAAGGGAGTGAGTTGTTAGTAAAACATACTAATAAATCAAATCATATCATTGCCTTAATAAATAAATAAATACACGTTTTTATGTAATTAGTTCAGAAAAAGACAAAAGTTTCCACAATATCCTTTAACGTCATTCTGCCATCTGTTTGTTGTGTTTGAGAACCAGATTAAATGTCAGCTGAGCTCATATTTAGCATCAGACTGTGCAAAGAAACCAGTTTATATTTCATCTTCTGAAGCTTTAACCCGACTTCCACGGCCCACCTCGCCCGCCGCGCCCGCCGCCTCCCTCCTTGGCTTTGCGGTACTGGTTGAGCTCCTTAGTGAAGTCATCGTAGTCTTCCTCCCCCATGTCCTCATCATCCTCTCCCTCGAAGTTGTCGTCATCGTACTCGTCGTAGCCTCCGTAGCCCTGCTTGTCCATCTTCATGTAGCTGCCCTTCTTCGAGCCGCCGTAGCCTCCATGAGACTGGAGACGGCAAACGCATCAGGTGAGTTTCCACATTTAATAACACTGAATACAGAAATATCGGGACTAATTTACTTAATGAAAATCTTTTTTTGAATTACTTCAGTTAAGTGTGGGCAGCGCTCGTTCTTACCGTGGGGGGGTACTGTGGACTGTACTCTCTGTACTTCCTCTTCTCGCTGGGACTGTAGTCCGACTCGTCGCTGTAGTCCGAGTGGTCGTCATCAGAGGACGCGTGACGCTGAGACAGAGCAAACACAGATGATCAGAGTGGAGACGGACTTGACAGATGAGTGCAAATAACTGTGGGTCTGTTGCAGTTTAACAGCTGTCAATATTCTCACTTTGTGTTTGGATTTGCGTTTCTTCTTCGACCTCCTTTTCTCTCTTTCTCGCTCCTTCTCTTTCTTCCTCTTCCTCTTGCGACGGTGAGACCGCTCTTCGTCCGAATTGCTGCTGGCGTGGCGCTCTCGACTTCGCCCGAGCTTCTCGCCGGCTCCTTCGCCTCCTCCGCCTCCATCATCGCCCCCGTCTCCGCCTCCACCTCCTGCAGACGCACCTCCACGCATCTCCTCCTCCTCCACGTCTCCCCCATCGTCTTCCAGCTCGCCCTCCTCCAGCTCCCCATCCTCTGGCCTGCACAAGTTAACAACACACGTGTGATCTCCTCATAGCTCAGTCTGCAGGCCACCTCCACAGTTCACGACACATTAAACTGAAAAATACATCTGCTGATTGTGAAACATTCTGTGAAAAACAAGAATAGGTTTGACAGGTTTTAAAATCGAAGTTTAAATACGTAGTTTTCAGACACCATTATATTCACATTATTTGCACTGTCAGTCCAACGAGGTTTGCAGGAGTAAGAAGAATCAATCACACTGAGGAATAATCCTGTCTGAAACATGAGACAGCCTGTTCACCTTAATATTTAAACTATTACAACAGAAAAGCAGACCAGATTATGGGCGATGTGTAATTAATATAATTTATAGCCTTGTGCATTCTGCCAGTTCTTTGCATGTCCTTACTGCTCATGGAGGCTCCTTTGAATTTTAAGAGAACACCTGACAGACTGTTGGAAGAACAAAAAGCTGGTGTGAGCTCATAAACCGTGTTAGTTTGATTCATGTCAGGACACATAATGTGCCAGAGTGTTTTTTCTGTGAGGATGTGACTCTGCCAGGTGTTTTTACACAGCACCACCGTTTCTGTTTGTCTGTTAAACCACGAGTGAAGTTTGCTCACGGATGCCACCACACTTCAAATTTTAACCCTCCTTTACATGTGCACATGAAAAATAGAGTGAACAAAGAAATTACCTTAAAGTCAGGTCAGTGTGGCACTAAAATTTCATGCATCACTGAAAAAACCTTTCTGCAGTGTAAATCATCTCCTGAATAAACAAATATAAAAATTAACTGCAGAGTGGTTTTAATTTTTACCAACACTGTTGATATCATCAGTATAAGTCAATACAGCGACTGGTGAGTAAAAATGAACTATTCAGAGCTTTAAAAGGTCCTCTTTGTTCAGACTGTCAGTGCAGGCAAAATCCATATGAACCTTTCTAACTCGATTTAACTAAACGACATGAAAGACAAACTGCACACACCATCGAGACAGGTTCAGTGTTCCCATTTTAAATAATGTAGAAACTATATCCATCTAGCTGGGGGTGCTGACGGTGTCGGGGGGGGGGGGATTACTTATGTGTTGTTTCTGTGGTCAACTGCCAGCGTAGGATGTTCACACGAGGCAACGAGAGCAAAACCATGAGATCCTAATTGACATGGATCACATGCAGGCCTCTTCCTGCAGCTACTGCTAGCTGTGGGGGGCAGCTGGAGGCAGGGGGGGCAGGAGTGGGTGGGTGGGGGTTACACAGCAGGCAATACACAGTAAGGACAAGTGAAGGGAAGGACATGGTTTTAAAAAAGCTACACAGCAATAAACAAGCTGCCGATAAACACTTTACTGTTAAAACTGATTATTAGCATTTCCTGGATCCCAATCAACTACCAAACAAACATGTTCAGGACACAGCTGGACTGCTGTGTGTTTGTCCTGTTGCCATGATGTGATGAAAATAACAACAGTGAAAACTATTTGATGCTCACACACAAAGAGCCCGAGCCAAAGAAGACAAGATCCACCGACACAACGGCTTACGTCTGACCACTGACACACCAGTTACTTAAGATAAAACACTCATTACACTTCTCATTAGTTTAGTTCATCTGTGGAGCTAAACTTAACCAAACTTTGCATTTTCTGAGAGAAAACTGAGAAAAATCACCCGTCCTTCAGAGAGTGAAACTATCACGTCTGTTCTCCAACAGGTACAAACTCATCGGGACAACTTTTCTAAATTAAACCCAGAAAATATCTTCTTTTGTTCGCCCTGGTTCAACACTGGAGGAAGCTTCGGGTTATCGCAGCAAAGTCATGAACGTTATTGAATCGACCACAGTCTGGAATAAAACCTGCAGGACAAACTCCCGTTATCTGCTGTTTGCTGAGGAGCACAAGAACAAAGCAAACGTTTGACTTTACTCGGGACAAAACACCAGACTGAAATGCATCACTTGCTATGATCTACCTGAAAAATGAGCCTCAGTCACTTCAACAATCTTCCCTCTGCACTTCTTTAAAGTAGCTCCAAAACATGAATAAAAATGAGGTGTTTTCGAAAAATATTGTCTCTGCATCAGACACAAAAGACTTTTTAATCTCCCTTAAGCAGATGCTTTGACCATCAGCAGCTTCCAGCTTTGAACCCAAACACCACAAACTGAGGAGCACCATCGTCCCAACAGACAGTCACTCCTCTTCATCACTACTGTGCCGTGAAGCTGGAGGGAAACTGCTGACACGCTGCCTGACAGAACATGGAGACGGTGGAGGCAGGTCGCTGTTGAATGAAGACTGGATGGGATTAATTTTGTGCAGATGATGAGGACCTCTGTGGGCCCGTAAAGACAACATCACCTGCATCCATCCACTCAGACGTCTACCTGCTGAGCCGCTACCTGAGCCAACCTGTGCAAACTTAATAAGTTTAGATCTACCAAAACAAACTGTTTCCGTAATGTTATTGATTATAAGCATCAATGAGCTGCAGACATCAAACTGCTCCAAAGAAATCTCTGCTTGAATCCCACAGACAGACAGACAGACAGACAGCGGAGAGCAGATCTGAAGGTCGACAGAGCAAAAGACCACTGAGGTCTCTGAATCCAGGATTAACCACGCACAGGCCACAGTTACTCCAACCAGTCCACAACTTACTGACTGCTAGCAGCAAAGGGCCAGGATGAAAACGGGGAATACTTACTGTGACAGGCTTTCTTCACATTTTGCACTTGTTCCTAACTTTTCTGGGACTACAGTGTCTCTGTGGGACTGAGGGGGGTAAATTACAGCAGATCTGCCACCAGCTAGGGAGAGTGGTAAAAAGGGAAACTTGGTGTTTGTCTGGAAACACTAATGGGATGCTTTGCAGACGTTTTTACACATTTTTGTTTTTGAAGGGGGAAACTTTTGTGAATGTTTGGGACGAGTCACTGTGAATAAAAGTGATATGTTAGACAAATATGCACATAAAAACAACTAATCACTACATATTCTAAGGGTAATTGCATAAAAGACGTAGAGAGCAGAAGTCTGGGGGTTTCGGGAGCTGTAAATAAACGTATTAGCGTGTTTTCTATCCGCAGAAAGACGAAAACTCGACTTTAATTAAAAGTGCGTAGCGTTAGCGCCCAGGCTAACTGAACTACAAGTGGCTTCAAACTAATGAAAGAATCGATTTAAAATTAAGTTCAAATTTAGTGGCCCATATTGATCGATTAACATTCACAAAGCAGATCTGACAATATTAGTTTAATCTAAATTTAAGTCAACGGCTGAACAAAATAAACTCATTAGCCATTAGCTTAGCCTCGCTGTCTAGCTTGCCAACGGTGATCAACGGTAAATTAGCCACCGAGCTAATGTGGCTAAGTCAGCCTGAAACTAGGCCCACCGTTCATAAAGTGACAATAATTTGATAATTTTTGTTTGCACTAGCGGCATAACAACAACTGTCAGCACACCCACACAATTAATTTAATTAAATTAAATTAGTCAGTCACACTGGGAGAGACAATCACAGTCGCTTTATAACCGCTGAATTTGCAGTAATGGCGGTGAAAGTATGATTGATCGTATTTGTTCCTTCAGACGGGCTGGCTGGAGTCGCTGATTGTGGAAACGTTAATAAAACAAAAATAAAATAAAAGGGAATAATAATGGTAATCGTTATTCCCGCTGCTATGTGGCCTCCCAGTTGGCGCCGTCGTGTCAAACATGGCGTTCTTTACCTCTTGGACTCGTTTTCCAGAAAAAAAGGCGAGTTTAATCCCTTTGACAGAAAAAGAAAAAGAAACCCGGGCTTTTTGTGTAAAAGCACAGGACAAATAAATAATTTCATTTAAATATGACTGTAGAATTACTCGACCTTTCGTCAGTCAGGAGACTGTTGTGTTCGTGGTTGGTAGTTGGGGAGTTTGGATGGACAGTCATGCTTTCCACGGCCATTTCCTCTACCTACATTGAGGAGCAGAAAAATTACAACTCGACGCTGGAATCTACTGGCTTGTGCGTCACTTCACTAGGATCTACTTGTTTTTGGTTTTTAGGAAGAGTTTCTGTTCATAGTAGGCAATTCTCCACCACAGTTGTAAGAGAAATATGATGAAATTGAGTCCTGACGTGCTCCGTCCTACTGTAGCGGTGTGAAATGACGACTGAGCAACATAAAATGGCTGCCAGTCTTCTCCGAGGAGCGGGAGGGGGCGGAGTCTCCCGAGAGTGACGCCACGACGTATTACGTCTCTGCACATCTTCGGAAATTACCGAGTAAATATTACGATGTAAATTTACCCCCCGAGTTTGACTTGCAGGTTCACTTGCCGCCCAAAAAAATTCTATAAATATGTTTGAAAAAGAAATACTCAAGTCTTTCATTTATAATCAATTAGTGATACAACCGTGTAGATATTCTCAGTAATTTGTCGTGTATTTAATACTTTTTACTTCAGTAATAGGACAGTGTAGAAATACTATCAAACTACATCCAAATCCTCACTTAAGCAAAAGTACAAAATTCATAAAAAAGTACTAGAAGTCATTGCACAGAATGGCCGTTTCAGGATAATACATATAATATTATGACCTGGAGGACAGGTAATGTCACGGGATAACCATTTTTCTACATCAGGAGCAGCAGGCAGCAGGCCTGTTAAAGATGGCCGTGTCAGTCAAAACTCAGGGAGAACTTTGCCCAGTGTGCTGCTTTTAGGTTTCGCGAGTAAACAAAACTTTAACGTTTCTTAAAATAAGTTATATTACAAAGGGTAATTATACTGCCCAGAAAATACATTAAATAACAAATTATAACAAAGAGTACCTCTACAGGTTCCTTAGTTGAAATGAGGATCACAAACAGTATAAATTTCAAAACGAACACGACGACAAAGAAACATCAGATGTTGATAGAAAAATGTTCATTAATCAGAAAATAACTAAATTAGAATAAAGTATGAAATAGACAATAAATCAATAAAACAACAAAGATATAGATATTAGAACGCGTCTGCTTGTGACGTCATCACAGGGCGCCCTTTCAGCGGGAGCGTCGCGGTTCTTGAATCATCATCATTCATTTTCCCCCTCAGTTAATCGATCCCTGCCTCCTCGTCGCCGTTCGCACACTGATCAGAAGTGATCGATATGATCGAGAAGGAGGACCCGGTCATCAGTGAGGAGGAGGCGGCTCAGTACGACCGACAGATCCGACTGTGGGGTCTCGATGCCCAGAAGAGGTGAGCTAGCTCAGCGTTAGCTCTGTGTTAGCGCTCTGTTAGCTTCCAGGCTAACTGTCTCTGAAGGGTTAGGTAGTCACAACAAAGTAAAAGTCTTAATACCACACTGTACAAATACTCCAACCAAAGGTGCAAATATCAGCATTACTAATAATCATAAAAATAGTATTGTTGATATTTAATCAGGATTTATCTGTGTGTTGTTGCTGAAGTTTTGAATAAGCATCTCTGCTGCAAAGCTTCTTTCTTGAATGAGATTCAGATTAAAGTGGATTATCTAATTAATCTCAAACCCATCGTGGTTTCATCAGCTTCCTGTCTGTGTCCTCTGCAGGTTGAGGGGGTCCCGTGTGCTCCTGGTAGGATTAGGAGGTCTGGGTGCTGAAGTGGCCAAGAACCTGATCCTGGCCGGAGTGAAAGGTCTCACCTTGCTGGATCATGAACAGGTACAGGTGCTCTGTCGTGTGCTCTGCTCTCCAGACTGATCTCCAGTTTACGTGTTGAAACTTCAGGGGGATTTATTTTTATATCAACCCATTAATAAAGTAGTTGATGGCAGCTTCACTCCACTAGATGGTGCCTTTGTTGAATTAGAGGTCTTCACTGATTCTCACTCCTCAGTCAGGGCAAACCAAATGTTTTAACATCATTTATTGTGGTAACGTGACTACATCAGCTTCATTCTGGCTTCATATACAGTTTTTTGGACCCATGTCATGAGTCTGAGTCCTCACCCAGCGCTCCCTGTTTGTGTGCTCCAGGTGTCTGAGGAGTCCTGCCGAGCTCAGTTCCTGGTCCCGGTGACGGCTCAGGGTAAGAACCGGGCTCAGGCCTCTCTGGAGCGAGCGCAGAACCTCAACCCGATGGTGGAAGTCCACGCCGACGCAGACAGAGTCGAAGACAAACCGGACGACTTCTTTCTGCAGTTTGATGCAGTGAGTGGACACCAACGTTTATTCAAGACAGTCAGACACAAAATAAAAAATAAAAAGGCGCTGTGGCTGTCAACAAACAGGAGGAGAGCTGCGTTATTTGATTTTAAAGTAGAGGTTTGTCTGTCCTGGGAGAGAGATCATCCTCTGTTGTTCTTTCTGACGTTTCCCTCCTTTTTTATAGTAAAATGTTGCTTTTGGAAGGAGTTTTTTCTCACTGAGTTGAGGGTCTGAGGACAGAGGAGGTCGTATGTTGTACAGATTATAAAGCTCTGTGAGGTAAACTGTGATTTATGATACCACGTTATACAAAAAAATTACAAATCTGTCTCCTCTGTAAATGATACTCGTAATACAACACGTGTGTCAGTGACGTACATCCTCACATTTATGGTTTCATCCTTTTGCATGTTTGTGATTTTCTAATTCTTCCAAACTTAGACATGATGTGACACTGATACTGTTCTTACAGTCGCTTTGATTCCTCTCAGTCGCTTCACATTAACGTGAACAGTCTGTGTGTAACATCCAGTCTGAACACTAGATGTCGCTTGCAGCCCACGTTGATCATCAGAGGCTGTCCTCGTTTCCTCCGTCAGACCTCAGGACCAAAACATGATTAAAGATTCAACATTTTAGTTGTCATGTGCACAACAATTACTCAGAACAGTCGCTGGCAATGAAGTTTTTGGGTCACAGGCTCTTTCTGACAAAAACAGACAAGTAAGCATTTCTAAAAGTTCAACAAGTATAGGAACTGGATGAAGTATATAAACTAAAACAATTAAGGTAACAAAATAAAATATTGTCTTTGAATATGAAATATAAAACTATATCGAACCAAAATAGTTGAAATGTAAAACAGAATATAGAAAAGTTGATTTCTCTAAATGCTGCTGCAGTAATGACATCGTTCATTCTTCAGGTAACAGAAATAACGACGTCTTGATTTCATGTCAGTTTCCTGTTTAACTGGTTTGGTAATTATTGATTATATGTTAATTATAGCCTGTTAAATATGGATCATTATACAGTGAGTTTACAGCAGTGTTCAGTGAGCAGAAGATGGTGATATTTATACTTTGACTTGTTGGTAATAAAACATTGCGCAGCCTTTGATTGGGTATTGATTAGTGATTAGTTTTGTGTTCATGTGATACAAGTACCCTGATTATATTTTCATTGTGAAGCCAGTGTGAGAGTTTAAATCGAGCGTTAAGTTGATCACTGTGTTAATTTCTCAGGATTCAGGCAGCAACACACACAGGCTGGATTTTATCACTGCTGACGGCAGGAATGTGTTTGAACATCATCAGAAGAATAACAGAGATTTTTTCCCTCCTGTTGTGTCTGAATCGTCGGCAGTCTTCCTCCCTGAGGGGGTGTTAAGGGAAGGACAGCAGGAGGGGGGAGGGAGAAAGACGGAGGGAAACTGAAGTGCGGAGAAGATGAGATGGATGTTAGTAGGACAGAGGGAGGTGAGGAGACGGCGGGACAATTTGAAAAGCTTGAGATAAAATAAGGGAGGGGGGGTCGGGTGCTGTTCGTCTCTTTGATCTGTTTCCATGGATGTGACTGCGTTTGGCTCAGCGGGAAGATGGAGGCTGATTAAAGTGGAGCAGTTGGACTGTGGTCACAGTTTCATATGAGAGGCCTAATTACTGAGAGATGAACACAATGAAAACACAGAGTCCATCTGGAGACTCGCTGCTGACGCTCGCTCTCTTTACAGGATTAGATTTTATATTTCTGCTGTGGTTTATTTGAAAGAGGAAACAAAAATACATCAGCATCTTCTGTTTCTTACACATTTAAGTCACTTGATTATTATTAGTCTGTTATTCTCGTCATCCTTCATTATATTGTCAGATGGTGATTGGTCCATCACAGTGTGGCTCTGTCAGGTCTTCTTTTATTTTGTGCCTTTTTTAAAGGAGACTCCAGATTTCCTGCTTTCCTTCCATTACTTCCTGATTTTTCTGTGGCTCGATCACACGCCTGCTCGGGGTCAAACAATGTTCACAAATCATAAAGAAGCAGAAAGTTTCACGTCTCCACCAGAATGTGAGAGGAGTTCTTCATCTCCACATTTTTATTTTAATTTGATTGTTTCAGTCTTATATCTAGTAAATTTATACTTTATTTGACCTGATTTCCTTTCTTACATATTTTTGGATCATTGTTAGAAGAAGCCGGTGACTCATTGGTTGTGACTGTTTGGTGTAAATGTCGTGAACATTACAGATAAAATCTTAAATTCTCCACATGCTGCTGCGAGCAGGCTGAAACTTTCTGATGGATTTTTTAAAAGCAAGTTTTCAGAGATAAAACATGTCTGTGTGTCTCGGGGGATTGTGTCCAAGACAACAATATTATTTGATATTACTGTGAGCAGTTTTAGTGTTATGTTAATAGATGGAAATGAGTGGGGAGACAAAAGCGGAAAAACAAAATATGTGAGGTGGAAGAAGGCGTCCAACAGACCAACACAGTGGGAGCTCAGTCTCGTACATTTTGCTGTTTTCGATTTCAAAATGGGAGGAAATACAGACCTCATAGTAAAGATCATCTCTACTCGAACAAGTCAGCTGTAAAATATTTGCAGAAACCAAAAAGAAAATTTTCTTTCCTTTAATTTTTTGGATCATTTGTGGGGAGCATCTCAAACTTTCTTATCTTCAATCCTTCTTCAATCCTCTCAACGAAACATCATTGGGACACAGAAAATGATCAGACTGATCAATGATCAGAGTTTCTCTGGTTGTTTTTCTGTTTTATCTCAGGGCTTCTGGGAGGATTGAGACTCGGCTGAATTTTCTCTCGATCTGTCGAGCTGAAGGTCATTTTCCTCAGAGACAATGACCTTCAACAGATTGCTGTTATAAAAGTGCTGTGTACGACATGCTCGGTAAACACGGAGGAAGAAACAGCTTTGTTCCCTTTAATGGTGGTTAACTTTTATCAGAACCTCCCTTTTCTAATCTGTTTGTTCTGCACTGTGAATATCTGTACTGTAATAAACCAAACGTGGTGAAATAAAAATAAATGCATGATATGAAATCATTTTTAAATAAGAGGATGTTTTGTGTCCCTCAGGTGTGTCTGACAGGCTGCTCCAGAGACTTGATGGTTCGGATCGACCAGCTCTGCTCTCAGCGCAACATCAAGGTCTTCTGTGGGGACGTCTACGGTTACTATGGTTACATGTTCTGCAACCTCGGACGGGAGCACAGCTACGTGGAGTAAGCATGGGCGGCCGTTCAGAGTGTGTTTGGCTCCAGTTTGACGTGCGGGTGAAGTGCCTTGCTCGAGAGCACTGCACGACGATATCAGATGAAACTTTTCATTCATTTCATTCATCAATCAGGAAAAACATGAAGTCAGTTCATCCCTCAGATCGACTCTTCACTCTGCTTTGGACACTGATTGATTGAAGTTTTCAGTTTAACAAACACTTTCACTGATTTCAAAGTGATAAACTTTCAGGGTGTTTTCTGATGTTTCATTCATGAGCACAAAAGAGCGTCATGCTGCTCTTTTATGTTTTTATGTTAGAAATCGAGCTCTTGTTTTCCAACTGTGTGTTAAGTTACTGAACTTTGAAAATAATGATGATGGACATTTTATCTTCACTGTCTCTTTTTAGGGAGAAACCCAAAGTGGTGAAACAGACTGAAAACTCTGACGGTCCGGAGGCAAAGAAAGCCAAAGTGGACCCCAACGAGACCACCATGGTGAAAAAGGTAGACGGACACTGACTTCATGTCCAAAAGTCAAATTAAAAGTACCGCAGCTTCACCTCCTGTTGTTGTGATTTTTTTCTTTAATGTCGAACAATCAGACGGCCAGTTTCTGCTCCCTGAAAGAAGCTCTGGAGGTCGACTGGACGAGCGAGAAGGCCAAAGCTGCTCTGAAGCGAACACCAGTGGATTATTTCCTGCTGCACGGTACTGAAGATTCATTCATGAAACCTCATGAGTGAAAATACGAACCTTTTTCAGATTAGTGATTATCAGAAACAGTCAGCGCAGGTTTCAGACCATTTAAGGCACTTTGATGGCTGCTAACTGCTCAACTGTTTTATAATTATTTTACTTTTATATAAGATTTGAATGATTTTTAATGAAGTGAGAATATGATCAGGCTCCACTGATGAATAACTTTTTTAGGTTTAGAGAAGTGATAAAGTTTAAGTTTTATATTAGTTTAGTTCTTAAGATGTGTTTTTTTAATTACAGGCAGCAGAAACTTGCAGTAAAATTAATTTCATGTCTTTTTAGACTTTGTAAAAATTTAGTAAGGTTTCATTTTTATTGTGAGATCATTTTTTTGTTTTAGTGAAACTGACATTGTGTGATTAACACATCCATCAGTGAAACGAGCGGAGGAGTGTGTGAGACGTCTTCTGACACGTCTGTGTGGGAGGAAGAAAAACAAACAGAATTTCCATACAGAGATCAAACAGAGCAAATAATCCTGAAAGCTCTAAAAAAGTATAGAAATTTGAAACTGAAAATGCGTAGGATCCCTGCAGCGAGACTGAAACACGCAGCAACAACATGCAAAGTCACTGTTTCTTATTTGGCTGAAAAGTCATCGTTATATGAAAAATTATATTCAAGAGATTTGTTCTGCTCATTTTGGAGCAAAGTTTTGGAAGCTGAGAAGTTGATGAGGTTTGAAAAAAAATAATAAAGTGCCACAAAAACACAGAAAATTTAGTGAAGATGAAAATAAAAAATAAAGATGAAAAATCGAACAGTCGGATGTTCAGGAACCGGCAGCCTGAAGGAACTTTTAGTCCCTTTAAAAGTAAATCTGCGATGCGCCTTCCTGTTTTTCAGGTTATTTACAGCGTTTGCTGACCTTCCTTTCAGTGTTGTTGTGGTCCCTCCTGTCACCTGGCCCCGCAGCGTCCCCACACTGCGTTAGTTTCCATCACAGGCTGTCCATGGCCAGTCATGTGCACTGAGCAGAACGGCCCGACTCCTTCTCTGCATGACAACAAGCATATCAGAAGAGGAAACAACCACAAACCGCGTGTTGTCATTTACATTCACATGGAGCAAATTAATGAAATAAAATTAAACTTTGTCAGGACGCATCGCTCACAAATACGAAATAGAAGAAAACAAGTTTACATGAACATGAAATAAGATATTCTTTAAAAACGAGTGATTTCGTGTGTAAAAAGTTTTTCTGGGAGTCACTAAATCAGCTTCGTTACCAACTAAAGTGGCTAAACATAAATGTTTATTAGCTTTATTATTCTGTAACACCACTGTAGAAAGTACAGAAACAACTTTGCTTTAACTTTACTGTCCACCTCAAATACACGACAACCCCGAAATCACTGCAAATCTTTATGATATTATACAGCTCCCCATTTAACTTACAGAGAATAAAATATATTTATAAGTGTGTGGCAAATTATCTCAATTGGGAAGGAAATTTGCAAAACAAACCTCCACAAAATAAACCTCCTCTTAAGATTTTTCAGTATCAGCGCTGACATTCGTTTAGCAGCAGCACCTTTCGGGTTCCTGATATTTATTTTATTTCAGGGTGCAAAGAAGCTGATTTAAAATGTCACGAATGCGTCAGAAGCTCTCAGGTTTCATTAGCGACACACCCGAAGCTGCTGTAGTTTAAAATAATGTCAGACAGAGGGGTCAAAGTGGGCGTCTGATTAATTACGAGCCACCGCCTGCTTCACCTTTCTGTGGCCTTTTAATTTTAGCCGCCGTGGCCTTTACTCGAGTGACTCCCCTCCCTGAACCCCCCCACCCCACGAGGCCTCAGCCGTCCTCAGAGTGGAAACACCGCCTGGTTGTTGTTTTCCTAATCGAGTGAACGTGAAGCAGCAGGCAGTGTTATTATTCCTTTTGCCGTTTCTATAATTGGAGCCAGCGGTTGTTGTTTTGGGCGACAGATGAGGAAGTGGCTCTTCCTCTGTTACAACTGCTTCCTGTCTCACTAGGAACAGTCGGGTGATCTGAGCCGCGGATGTGTGTTTGTTATCACGAGTATCGTTCATCTTTTTAAATTTAAAATATAAGCAGAGGAAAGGTGATTGTCACATGTTTAATGTTTGAATAAAACAGAAAGAGAAGGCACTTCCTGTCAGTTTACAGAGTAAAAGCACGTGTGTTTTATGTGTTGCATTAATAAGTGGAAAAATCTCGTCTGTTTGACCTTCAGGTTTCGACATAAAGGGCCATCTCGAATATTTCCCCCCCACTTTAATGTGCAAAGACGCGTCAGTGCGACCTGTGGAGATGCTATCGTTGTTCCATCCATTGCACATTATTATATTCTCTTATGAAATTTGATTTCCTGCCGGCGCAGGCCGATGTGTGTGATGCCAGCCTCTGACTTTCTGCTAACAGTGTGTCTGATAAAGGGCAGAGCTGAGGTGTCGGGGACTCGAGGCACACGCTGCTCTGCTGCCTGCTGGTGGAAATGGCCGTGGGAGGATCTGACTTCCTCATGTGGTTCGTGTTAATGGACGAACAGGAAGCGCGGGGGCGGCGTGTTGAAGTGTGGCGGAGCTGGAGAAGTCAGATGCTGTTTGAGATATCGCTCATGACCAAATAAAGTGCGTTGTTGAGATTGTAAATGTCTCGCAGAGTCCTGCACAGTCTCACAGTTATTTCACCTTAATATCCCCCCCGAGGCGGCGCAGGTGTCTGAGAGCTCACGTGGGGAAACGTGGGCCTGAAAGGATGAAATGCTGATCTAATCTGCTTTCAAAGGGAGCAGCAGTGAAGATGTTTGTCTTTCCACGAGGTGATAATTCACCTTGTAAGGCGTGATGAAATTAAAATGGCAATAGATGATGTGGAAATGATTGCATTAAGAAAAATGGTTTCAGCTTCTTTCCAGCTTCTCAACTGTCGCTTGTTTCCTTCTGTTTGTGTTTCTGTCCTCCGTCCTCCCTCCGTCTCCTCAGTGCTGCTGAAGTTTCGCACAGACAAAGGCCGCGACCCCGACCCACAATCCTTTGCAGAGGACCATCAGCTGCTGAAGCAGATCCGTGAAGACGTGCTGGAGGCGATGGCGGTGAGCGGCGACCTGCTGAACGACGACTTCACCAGGTACAAAGCATCTTCAGCGGCCTTCATTTATTAGACACTAAAACAGTTCACTGAGAGGAAATGAAGACTCACAAACACTCGATGTGAACAAAATCTTCAAAACAGCACCGCGAAGCTCAAAGTGGACTGAAGCATCCGACAGAGCTTTTTCCACTCGATGCTCCTGAATGATCCCTGAAACTGATCAAAAATCACATCCGAACAACGATAAACTTACAGAGTGCTTCATGTGATTTACACAGAATTAAAACAGGAAAATTCAATCAGCCACTTCAAGAAAATACACACAAAAATACAATAAAGAGTGTAAAACAATAAAGAGAAGGTCGACACCATCGATAATAAAAACACAGATGAGACGTGTTGGAAATGAAATAAAGACTTTAAAATAGAGACGTTTTGAGAAATGATTTAAAAGTTTCTGACGTCCTCTGAATTTGTGTAAAACAGATTTTAATAAATGAAAATGATCTTTGTTCTCAGCTGCTCCAACAAACACTGATCACAACTTTTTGCAGTGTAAAGTTTGTTAGTTAACAGTCATAAAAGAAGTGACGCAGGTGAGAGTTTAACTCCACACTGACAGAAAAATGACTGAACAAAGTGTGTGAACGTTTTTTACCGACTCAGTTTAATTCTGTGAAAATGTTTCTGACTGTCTGCTGTCGGCCTTCGTGTCTTCCTGCTGTTTGTCTTCAGCTTCTGCTTCTCTGAGATGTCTCCGGTCTGCGCCGTGGTGGGAGGAGTCCTGGGACAGGAAGTCGTCAAGGTGAGCGTGTAAAGATGTGTGATAACAGAGCATCGTGAGCCGAGCGGCTTCAGAGCAGCTTACACTCGACGAGCTGACAGGTGGCCGCTCGGCCGGTTTCTGGGGCGGCTTCAGAAAGTCGGCAGCGACTCTGCTCGGAGGAGAAGCGATTTTCAGTGTGACCCCGGCGAAACGCAGCGTGGCGCTCTGGCAGCAGCTTCTGCGCCGTCCTCCAGCTCAACAACATGATAAACACATTAAAAGTGCAGAATAAAGGAACATAACGGAGCGATTAGCTGGAAATGAGGCTGTTTGTTCACACAGCGATGATCTTTAGAGCCTCATCACGGAGAGTTTGGTGAAAAATGAGGAGAGAATAAGTGAAATTATATTATATTACACACTTTACATAGTTTTTTTAAAGACAGTCGGGGGAAAAAAGTGAAAAATATGCTGCAGCAGAAAAGCAAGTTGTTCATTTATAAAACATCTGAGATTATATAAAAACACAAAGATCATTTTTATAGTGTGTAGTATTCGGTTTAGTTCAGTCTTTAGGTTCAGTAACAGACACACGTTTCTGTGTGTGTGTGAGCTGAATAGCAGTGTGTGCCGTGACCTCGGGCTGAGGTAAACAGGAGTTCAGGTCAGGGGGAGTGTGTTGTCGTGGGGGGGGCATTAAACCGGCACCAGGCCAGGCTGCCGTCTCTGATGATGAAACTCGCTGCAACCGGCCGCCTGAAGTCTCGTCGGGTGAATCTGAGTGGTTTCACTGAACTGAAGTCACCTTTCAGACAAAGCGTGACGGCCGATCGATCTGTGGTCGTTTCCGCTCCGATGAAAAAAGTCACTTTTCCACTTGTGAAGGTTCGAATCTAAAAATGAACTTTGCTTGATCACATTTCATCGGCTGTGAACAGAAAATCTAAAAACTCCTCTGTTTCCCTTCAGGCTCTCTCCCAAAGAGACCCTCCTCACCGAAACTTCTTCTTCTTCGACGGCC
The DNA here is from genome assembly GCA_037176925.1 of Amniataba percoides. Taxonomy (NCBI): domain Eukaryota; kingdom Metazoa; phylum Chordata; class Actinopteri; order Centrarchiformes; family Terapontidae; genus Amniataba; species Amniataba percoides. The sequence goes on along the minus strand of JBAJHX010000049.1, from coordinate 432,307 downwards.
GCAAAGGAAACGGCGTGGTCGACTTCTTCGGACCAAACTGAACACGTCACACACACACGCACACACACACACACACAC
>JBAJHX010000049.1:246807-256990 GCA_037176925.1 Amniataba percoides | reverse complement strand
TGGATGCATGTTGGATGCCTGTTGGATGCATGTTGGCTTCATGTTGGATGCATGTTGGATGTATGTTGGATTCATGTTGGATGTATGTTGGCTTCATGTTGGATGTATGTTGGCTTCATGTTGGATGTATGTTGGATGTATGTTGGCTTCATGTTGGATGCATGTTGGATGCATGTTGGAGAGCCGGACTCTGTGTTTTTCCCGGTGATTCCTGCAGCACAAAGATCCCAAACAAGCTTTTCTCTGTTATGAAGAAAAGTCTGAATCTTCAGTCTCAGTCAGGCCGTCCTCGCGGCCGTCCAGAGTTTGTGCATCAGCCTCCCTGTTTTTCTGTGCTCTTCATGGAGTGTGTGTTATTAGCATGTGTTTGTGTGTACATGCTAACGTGTGTGTGTGTGTGTGTGTGTGTGCTCGCCTATTAAAAGCTCAGAGGCCGAGCATCAGGGCTCCAGAGGCCCTTTGGAGGAGAGAGTCAGCTGCAGGGCTTTTTACGACCGCTGCTTCCTCCTCCTCTCCTCCATCAGCCTTCAGTCTCTTCTGTCATCCCTCCATCCTCACACTGCTCTCTCAGCATCGCCTTTAAATCTTGTCTCTGTTTTCCATCTTCTCTCATCCTGTCGTCCTTTTTCATCCCCAGTTCCTGTTTTTCCAATCTTTTGTGCTTTCTCCTCCTTTCTCTTTCTGTGGTCAGTTGTCTGTCTGTCCTTCTTACGACTCTCTTCCATCGACCAAATTGCTTTTTCTCCTCCTTCTCTTTTAACCACTCATTTGTCTTTGTCTTCATTTTCGCCACCGCTTGTTTTTCTCTTCCATCTGTCATGTCTTTTACCTCTTCTTTCATCTCCTCGTCTTTTCCATTAATGTTTCTTTTTTCTCTTCTCCTGAGAATCATTTTGGATGTTTTATCTCCAACCGATCTTCTCCTCCAGTCCACATCCTTTCCTTTCCTTCGTCTTGTTTGTTTGTCAGATTATTTTCCATCTTTTTCTCCTTTTTAAATCTCCTTCATCTTTTCCTATTTCCTCCATAATTCTTCATTCTTTCATTTTTCTTTCTCCTCTCTTCTCTTTTCCTTCCTCTGTTTTCAGCTGCTTTCGTTCCTTCGCTCCTTCATCTCTCATTCCTATTTCATATTTCTTTTTTCCTGTCTTTCCCATCCGTTCACCTCCTGTCTTGTTCAGCCCTGTCCTGTCTGTAGTAATGTGCAGCAGTGTGGTGGAGCTTTGTGTGGAGATTAATGACACAGCACAGATGCACAGATGACCCTCCTCTTCCTCTTTCTTCTTCAGCTCTGAGCCAAAGGGTTCAGAAACCTCACACGGTCGAGTCACACTTCATCCACGAACGGTTTGTTTATTCAGATGAATGTTTTGGGGCTGTGAGGAAATGAAAAAGCATCAGCTTGATTCAGGTGTAACAGTCTGAGTTTCAACCAAAAGATGCTGATTGACCCCAGAAACAGCCTCATGCTGAGTCAGCTAAACTCAGACTCCGGCCTCCGTGTGTGTGTGTGTGTGTGTGTGTGTGTGTGTGTGTGTGATGCTTGGCTGCAGATTTACTCTGGATGTTGAAGTGTTTGAGTCAGCAGAGATCACCCGTGAGCGTCTCTGCAGGAGTTGGACGCTGCGATTCAGCCGCCATGTTTCTGTGCAGCGCTGAAGGACGAGCTCGACACGGAGCCGTCACATCCTGCAGATACAGAGCCGACAAACCTGATCAGCTTTGTGATGATCATTAAGAAACCTGACAGACTGCAGGTATGCATTGATCCAAAACACCACAAGAAACAGCACAAACAGGCCGAGTCATCTCTGACAGTGCCCCCCAGCTCTCACACCACCAAACCCAGAACCGTGGAGCTCGTCTGCTCCTGGCCACGGATTATCTGAAGCTAAAGGGCAGAAACTGCTGCGAGAGTAGCTGATAATTTATGCAAGAAGGCAAAAGTGCATATTTGAAGAAACACAAAAAGGTCATGTTGAACTTAAGAAAAGAAAACAATGACCAAATACAAAGAAAAACACGTTAGATGTCCGTAAAGAACATCGAACATAAGAAGCTTTGACAGGACGTTTTTCTTCAGACCATCAATCCGTTCGACCACCTGAAACATCAAGGCGAGACACGAAAAGGAAAAACTGAGCTACGAGAGCACGAAACACACGAAACATGACAATAAACTGCATCAGTTTACCAGATAAACTCTCACTTTTACTTTGAAATCTCCCAAAACAAAGTAAAACTAACTTTTTGTTTTACGTTGAAGCCTTCGTGTAGATACGTTTGCATTTTGAATAGTAGGAAAAGGTGGAGGTGAGATAAATAAAATGTGAACTCCCCCCTCATCTTCCTCCTGCGTCCTTCAGCCTTTCCACCATCCAGCCTCTGTTTTTACCCCCCCAGCTTTGCGTGTGATTGACAGACAGGAAACGTGTCCACTCGTGCGTTTCCTGCTCACAGAAGAAGAGAAGAAGAAAGAGCGTTATCAGTGCTCAGTGACGTCAGATGGCACCGCGCAGCCTCCAGTCTGAGTTTCACCTTTTTATGTGACGCCTGAACTTTACTTTAATTATTTACAGTCATTGATTGTTGGAGGGACACGCGGGTGTGTCTGCACGGCTCGTTGGTTTGAGTCCTGCTTTTCCTGTTTGATGCTCTGAAGGTTTTCATCCCGTTAAGAGACGGCTCACACACTCGACACACACACGGACAGATCATCACGCAGCAGCTGTGTGAGACGTTTCTGTGGACGTTTTGGTGACATCCTGTGTGAAATAAGTGAATTCAGAGTGCAGGGACAGTTTGAACACTCAGAGACGTTTAACCTCCATTTGTACGAACACATGAACACATTTTGACTTGATGCTCACCTGTTTCTTTTTTTTAATTAAACTCTACACAGAATATACATTCACACACACACACACACACACACACACCATCCTTGTTCAACAGATTGCTGTGCTCAGATTTTACACATGGGAAACACAACACACGCTGAGATGGCCATCATATGCCCACACACACACACACACACACACACACACACACACACACACACACACACGCCCCGCTGGCCGCCCACATACGTCACTGGTCTGAATCCAGGAACTGTGCTGCCAGCTGTCGCCCTATTGGCTGCTGTCCTGATATAGGAAGTGTGTGGTTGTGTGTGTGTGTGGTTGTGTGTGTGTGTGTGTGTGTGTGTGTGTGTGTGTGTGTGTGTGTGTTGGGGTCTCTCACGTTCAGTCTCTGTCAGACTCGCCCTCTTTTCCTCCCTTCGCCCACATCCTGGGGCTGAGCAGCAGATGAAGCGTCCTGCGTCAGATGGTGCACAATGAGGACGTTTCAGAGGCTCTTTAAAAACCTTTTTCCTCTCGTGTGTGTGAACGTGTGTGTGAACGTGTGTGTGAACGTGGGTTTGTTCATCAGCAGCCTCTGTTGGAGAGTTTTTGTCAGATTGCAGCGGCTCATCTAAAAACTTTGCCGTGGTTATTAGTGAGGTTTCTCTCCTGTCGAGTGTTTCCTCTGAATGGAGCCTGTTCGTTCTTCGTACGTGTCGTTTAACACGACATAAATCTGACGCGCAGCTTCAGACAGCACGTTGCTGTTGTTTTGTCTCCACGACTTTAAAAAGGATCGTCTGTGATTTTATTCGACGGGCTTATGTAACTGATTGATTAAAGCAGAGTATTTACAGCCGACACTCCTCAGCTCTGTAACACTGCAATGTTCCTCCTCTTCATCCTCATCCTCCTCTTCCTCCTGCTCTGCATCACTCAGTCTAATTAGATTGAGGTCACAGTCTCATTAAATCTTCTTCCCGTCCGTTTGAATCGATGAAGAAAAAACACCCAGGTGTTGAAACTCAAGGTAGAGCAAACCACACACACACACACACACTCACACACACACACACACACACACACACACACACACACACACATATATATTTACGTGTGTTTGCTCTACCTCGGTTTTCGGGCGTTTTCTTCATTCTGTTGAATGAATGAATTTTTTGAAAAATAATGCAGGATGCTGCAGATTGATGTTTGAGACTCTTCTCTGATTCTCTGCAGTTCTGGAGTAAAAAAAACATTTCCCATCAGGCCTAATTTATCCTCAGAGCTGGGGGGCAGTGATGTGGGACGTTTAGTGTGCGGACCTGTGAGGGCCGAGGGAGGAAGCTCACATGTTAGAGAACAGGACCTGATGAATAAACACATGAACGATGTTTTAAAGAAAATGCCACGAACATCAGATACAGGAGGCCGACTCATTTCCTGTCCCCGTCTGAGAGTCAGTGTTTGTCAGGGTTTGTCTCTGTAACCATGGCGACAGACGCCCCTTCCTCATGAGACTGATACCTAAACTTCAGAAAAAACCTCATCAATGTGTGTTTGCTGAAGTGTGTGTGTGTGTGTGTGTGTTTGCTGCGGTGTGTGTGTGTTATATAAGACGTAAACGCCGTGTGCAGTGAGATGTGGTGACCTCTGACCTCTGTCATGTATCGTCACATCCTTCAGCTCCTCGGCTCGTGTGGTTGTTTTCTTTGGGACTTTGTCTCGTTTCTGTTGAGTGTTGCTGTGGAGCAGTGATGGTTTGATGGACGTGTTTCTGTTTTTAACTGCTCTTATACAGAAATAATCTACAGTTTTTCTGTACATGGAGGGTTAAGAGGCGTTTTCACGGGGGGGGGGGGCAGATCTTGGTCTTCCTGAACATCCCTGTGAAGGACTTTGAATTTGAACACGTGCGCACAGAGATGCGGCCGTGATGCAGGTCTGTCGCAGGTAAAATAAGACAAGCAGCTTGAAGCTTCAGACTCTGAACGAGTTAAATGAGGAACTCATCGCTCTCCATGTGTTGATAAAGGAAAAGCACGATGTGTTTTTGGAATAAAAGTTGAGATTTGTAATAATGAAAGTGTCCGCGGGGCACGTTTAACTCATTGTCTGCTGTAGAAATGAACGTGTGAATGTGACCTGAAGGAAACAGACGTCTCCACTCTGTAATTCTTTATTCATATGGTGAGAGCCTTTTCTGGCTTTCTGCGCTGTGAATAATTGATGAAGAATTACCCCCCCACCCAAAATGACCCCGGCTGACTGATCTCGCTGTCTCTTCTTCTGTGTTTCCCTGCAGCGGGAGGACGGCTTGTTTTTTTTAGATGGCGGCGGGGTCAGAGCAGGGGTCAGCGGTTGTGCTCATTGTTGTGCAGAATAACTGACACACAGCTCACATTTAACATGGAGGCCCAGCTCACACACGCACACACACACACACACACACACACACACACACACACACACACACACACACAGTTAAACCCAACACAAACCAGCATATAAAAACTCTTGGTGGCGTCCTGAAACGAGGCCGTGAGGATAAAAGTGGACGTGACGCTTCCCGTCCTCTGACACGCTGCCTGTGTGTCGGCGTGTTTATTCTGCAGGCAGCTTTGTGTTCGGGTTGGCCGCTCTTATCTGGCCGCCCGCCTGCACCAGCGTCTGGCTGCTCGTCCTGATAACACTTTGTTGTTCGGTGTCCTCTGTTCGCCACACGGTCACATCTGCTGCAGACTCTCAGTGAACTTCACACAGATCAGCAGGGCAAAGCAAAGCGGTGACGTCATGAACTCATTTATCAAACTCAGACAAGCTTTATTAGCAGGACAGAGCAGAAACCGGTGTAATAAAAATTAAGAGTTGATAACAACAGAATAAAGACATCAGATGGTAATAAAACGGCTGCTGTAAACTATAATTAATCACTAATCATTACAAAAAGATAATTATCTAAACATTTGATATCACTATAAGTAGAAAACCTGTTTCTGTCAAACTGATCTGAAGACCTCCTGATATTTTTCAGTGATGATGCTCTTCAGTCTCCCGACGTCTCCTCTGACATTTTTATTAAAGTTTGAGTGTCTGTGGGTGATTTTCTTTGTCTCTTCAGTCCCAGCAGACCTGATCATCATATCCAAACAGGCCTGAGAGCACTTTAAACACACTCCTCATGATTAAAGCTGCACAGGATGGTTGCACTAAAGCCAATGTACATTTATGGAAAATGAGCTTTTGAAGCCCTGCAGCTGATCCTGAAGATCGTCTCAGTGTCCTGTTTTCTGGTTTGTCTTCCATGTCAGATTATTTCTCATCATGTTAAGTTTCATGTGTGTCATGTTTCTGGCTGCCTTGTGTTTCCTGGACCATCTGTGCTCTGTGTTTAAGTTTCTTTGTCACTTGTCTCCACGTATGTTGAGTTAATTCTTGTCTCGTCATGTTTCTGCTTCCTTGTTCTGGCGTGTCATGTTTTATTTTGAAGTCCACTCTCCTTCATATTTCAGGTCCCTTTACTTCCTGTCGTTGTGTGTTTCCCACCTGTCTGATTGTTGGCCCCGCCCTGATTGTGTTCACCTGTTTCCTGTTGCCCCTCGTCCTCATGCAGTCTGTGTCTCCTCTGCTCTTGTTTCCAAGAGTTCACGTTGGCCTCGTGTCGTGTGTTTCATGTGTTCTTGTTCACGTTGCCATGTTTCATGTCAAAGGATCTTCCAAGTGAGTTTTTCTGACTTCCTGTGTTTTTTTGGACTAAGTTTAGTTTTCAAATCAAGGATCTTTGTTGTTTTTGGACTTTGTTGAAGAGACTTTTCTTTAGTTGAAATCTCTGCTTGTGTCTGAGCTAATCGTAACACTGATCTACAGATGTAGGAGCCTAAATACACTTTTTATCATGTTTGAGCAGCCACACACACACACTGATGTTTTTAAGATCACATAAGAGCTGTCATTTGTCATTTGGCCGTAATATCGACAGTGTTTCCTGCACTTTAAACGTGTGAATATATTTCTGACTAAGTTTGGTTTCATGCGTGTTGGTGGGTGCTGCTTCCTGCTGCTTCCTGCAAAGTGCACTACTTTACTTTCTGATGGTGCCGGACGCTGTAGCTGCTCGGCTGGCGCAGAGAAACGTCAGCTGTCTGCAGAGGGACGTTTCTCTGTGCCACTTTAAGTTTGTGAGGTAAAGAGGAGCAGACGCCTGAGCTGTCTGAATGATGGTTACAGGTGAAGTGAAGATGCTGCGCGGCCTCTCAGGAGTTTCTGAGCACATGAAAACTGATGATGAAATGTCTTTTTGTTAATAACACAGGCTAATAAATCATTTTTCACAGGTCAGAGACAAAATACTGATTTTTTTTTCCTTTTTTTCTTCCCACCGACCTTCAGACATGATTCGATTATTCTGTGATCAAACTGTAAATCACCGTGTGAGGAGGTGAAATGAAAGAAGCAACACGCCTGAAGAGGCTTTACGTCACTTTGTCTTTCCACAGTGAATAATGCGTGTTTGTGTGTGTGAATGCGTGCATGTGTGACTGTGTGTGTGTGACTGTGTGTGTTTGTATGTGTGTGTGTGTGTGTGTGTGTGTGTGACTGTGAGTGTGTGTGTGTGTGTGTGAGTGTGAGTGTGAGTGTGTGTGTGACTGTGTGTGTGTGTGTGTGTGTGTGTGAGTGTGAGTGTGTGTGTGTGTGGATCGAATGCAGTGTAAAGAGCTCTGAGTGGGCGGAAAACTTGAGGCCGGCATTTTGTGGTTTTCTTTTCTTCAGTTTCAGGTATTTTGACACAAGATGAAACTGTCACACCTTCTTGAGTTTGTTGTGTAACGTCAAAGTTTCTGCTTCTTCTTTGAGTAAATGAATTCACATTTTACGCTTTGTGGCTTTGAGTCTGGTCCACACAGATTGTTCATCACCGACCTGCTGACCTTTGTACAACATGAAGTGATTCAGTCTGAATGTGAATAACAGAAAAGTTTGATTCATTAGAAGACAGAAAACAGACACGAATGATTTTTTTAGGTTATGAAGTAACGTGGCTCTCTTTACCTGGCTGCGTCACCATGGTAACTGATGCTGCACACCTGACCTGCTCCAACCTTCTGAGATTCACATTTTAATCAGCTGTTACTGACCCCCAAAGGTAATTTACTTCACACTCACATGAGTCTTCAGATGCAGAGAAGCGAGCTGATCAAACAGCAGCAGTAAATCAGAGACCTTTGAATTAAAGGTCACTGTGAACGTGAACATGTCAGCTGGAGACTTTTCTTCTTCCATTTCGTCATCAAGATGCTCATGAAAGCAGGATAAAAAGAAACTTATTCCTTCTGACTTAGTACAATCTTTGGATTTGTTTTAGTGTTTTCACTCGCATGTTCACTTCCATATGTGTCCCTCTGTGTGTTATAAATGTTCTTTATAAAGGTGCAGTGTTATTTTAAGAGTCAGTGTTGTGACAGACGGGTGAGAAGAGGCTGACAGACGGACTGGTCGAGTGGCCCTCGAGAGAGAAAGAGAGATATGTGGAGAGACAGGTGAGAAAGAAAAGAAAGAGGCTGGATGAAGGAAAAATCCTCTTTATATCCAGCCTTTAATCTGTAAAAGTACCTGTGTGTGAGGAGAAGAGATAATGAGAGAAAAAGAAATGTTTTCTTTAAGCTCAGTGAACTCTTCATGTTGATGTTGGCGGTCAAAGTGTTTCCTGTAACGTTGGTTCAGTTTCCTCTGCTTCACTTCACCGGGAGGAGACGGACCTTCAGTCAGCAGCTGAAGGAAGCTGAACGTCTGATTGTGATGTGAGGAAACAGGAACTGATAGAAACTGAAAACCTGCTGTCTGCTGGGCTGATTGCTCCATACAGAGACATCAGGATTAAACTGAGACTGAATCTGAACCTGCTAAAATCTCCAGAGAGCAAGTTTAATAAAAAATGTATTAATGTTCCCAAATAAAAGGCTTTTGATATGATTATACACACCTGCAGGAGGAGTAATAATCATTCAGGTGATGTAATTTTACGAGTAAACATCCCGAGAAGAGCCTGAATAACCAGCTGAATGTTAGTTTGACAGGAAATAGAAAAGTTGTCGACTTTGTGACACTCCTGCTCAGAAACTTTCAGAATTAAACCGTCAATATCTAATAATGTCAAAAAAGACAAGAAAGCACAACGAAGCAGCTTCAATTAATCAAATCTGTAATTACACACTCAACCTTTTTAACCACAGATTTCAATAATAGGAACAGACCTCCTGTTTCAAACCACACAAAGAAAGGTGAAAGTCTTTATTTCTAACAGTCTTCTGACTGAGGTCTCTGAGGTTTGATTGATCAAATGTTTTCGCTCACTTCAGCCATAAAATCAGACCACAAAGAAACGAAAGGCCTGTTTGAGCCGCAGGATTATTTAGGTTTCTTCTTGTGAATGTCTGTCACGTCGTCAGTCTCCTGTCTTAGATTTGCCGCCCGGCTCAGAGAGATGAAGGTGCATTAATTTGTGTTTCATCATATTCAGGACAGAGGTGACTTTCCTCTGAGAGGACAGGTGGACCCGAACGATGCAGATAAATGATTCTTTAAATAAATATATTGTTTTTACAGCTGGTTTCCTCGAACCTGAGCTGATCTGCTGCACGTACAGGTGCTGTTTCTGCACACAGGACAGACATGAGGAATCTGTGACTACATAACGTGCATACGTGTCTTCTTTAAAGGCTCGGTCTGTACTGTCCCACCTGGTAAAAGTAAATTACTTTAAATTACTGTATTTTCCTCACTATAGGGCGCACTGGATTATAAGGCGCACTGTCAATGAATTGTCTATTTTCGATCTTTTTTCATATATATAAGGCGCACCGGACTATAAGACGCATCACACACAGTATCACTCCGCGAGGCTCCTGACTACGGTGGCCGTAACGCTCCAACAATCCATCAAGCAGCGCAGCTTCTTACCAAAGTCGTACTAAAACATTTTGACAGGTTTCTGAGCGCCGTGTACCACATAAAATCTGTTCGAGGTCAGTAAGCACAACCAGAATTCATACACAAGGTGCACCGGATTATAAAGCGCACTGTCGATTTTTGAGAAAATTTAAGGATTTTAAGTGCGGCTTATAGTCCGAAAAATACGGTACATAACATGCATACGTGTCTTCTTTAAAGGCTCGGTCTGTACTGTCCCAACTGGTAAAAGCAGGTCAAAGATTCATGAGTCTGTTAGACTCTCTCAGAGACGTTGGGCTGCTTCCTGTTCGTGAGTTTGTGGGGGGGGGGGGGGGGGGGGGGGGGGGGGGGGGGGGGGGGGGGGGGGGGGGGGGGGGGGGGGGGGTGGGGGGGGG
>JBAJHX010000049.1:211076-225905 GCA_037176925.1 Amniataba percoides | reverse complement strand
GTGTACCTGAGTGTGTACCTCAGTGTGTACCTCAGTGTGTACCTGGTGTACCTGAGTGTGTACCTCAGTGTGTACCTGGTGTGTACCTGAGTGTGTACCTCAGTGTGTACCTGGTGTACCTGAGCTTCGTGCTGCTTCACACAGACGCTTCAGAGCAGCTTTCTGTCAGACGTGAGAAACGTGTTGCTCTCTGCTGGAGGTGAACAGGAAGCTTTTCACTGTTCACTGTTAGTGAAGGTGCGACTGCTCAGGAGGACAAAGAGCAGGATGTTTGTCTGCAGCTGAATACGAGGCAGTGACTCTGTTTTTAATCTCTCCCTCTTTACTCGTCTCGCTCCTCGATATTTCTGTCAGTCGGTTGATTCTTCAGCTTCTCCTCCGTCCATTTTCTTTTTAGCCTTTTATTTCTCCTCCTCTGTCTCACTCTCTCTTTCTTTCTCACTCCGGCTCTCTGAATCTAATCTCTTCCTTCTTCTCCTCTCCATGATTTTCTACCTGTCTTTCCTCTGACTCCCCCACAGTCTCACACCTTCTCTCCTCCTCTTTCTCTCCGTCTCTTTTCTGCAGATGTTTCTCTCTCTCTTTCTCCTCTTCACATCTTTAAATCCCTCCAAACTTCAGATTCGTCTCTGCACTGCAGACTCGTTCAGCCCAACCCAAAACCTCTTTTCCGTCTTTCTGTCCGAACTGCGTCGCAGCAGCAGAAACGATTCAAACAACAAATAAACTTCTTCTCACCCAGCCTTTACTTCGTAAAACGTAATGTCAAAGTTTTCATGAGAAACCTGCAGAGCAGCTTCACACACGGCGACGACTCGACGGCAGGTTGATCCTTCAAGAATTTGAAAATAAATTTCATTTTTTCAAGTCAAATAAAAAACTAAATCTGAATCGATTCATTGAGAAAGTGTCAAAGAAAAAAAATTTAAAGGTTCACTTACATGAACACACACACACAGAGCACAGCACAGAGTGTGTGTTTGTGTGTGTGTGTTCATTGTTATCTCATGTATCAGGTTATCTTGTTAATCACTAAATGAAGGCAGGCTGCAGAGATCACAACACGTGTGTGTGTGAGTGTGTGTGTGTGTGTGTGTGTTTTTGTTTCAGCTCAGAATAGGTGACAGCTGATGTAGAGTGTTATTACCAGGGAGCGGAGGTGGTGGTGTTTGGGTATTTGATAGCACACACACACACACACACTCACACACACACACACACACACACACACACACACACGCTCTCAGACTCACACACACACACTCACACACATGCTCTCAGACTCACACACACACACTCACTCACACACACTCACACACACACACAGTAATGAGGGAAGCATTAGCTGGCATGGAGGGAAAGCAGACCCATTGTAATTATAGAAGGTGCCTGAGGGGGGGAGATGGATGGCTCTCACACACACACACACACACACACACACACACACACTCTCTCACACACACACATGCTCTCAGACTCACACACACACACACACACACACTCTCACAGAGGCAGTAACAGCAGAAAAGGAGCTTCTCTCTCAGCTTCTTCTCTCTGCGTCAGATGTTCGTCTTCATCATCACGACCGTTTTAAATCATCGACTAAAACAATCAAATCGTTTCGATCTGAAAATGGATCCTGATCGATCTTCTTGCATCTGATCACAGCGAACGAGCTCAATTTAATTTAACACACTGAGACACTGAGAGTCTCTGTCAGCAGCACACACACAAACACTCACATTATCTGAGGTTTGATTTCTCTTTAAGAGCATCCAAAACTTCTGTTTTCTAACACTTTCCATCTGTTTGAACACTTCTGTGCTTATGATGGCGTAAACGAGACCTTCACATAGTTTCATTCATTTGAGTGTGAGATGATTTCATAAAAGCAGCACAGTTAAAACTCATTATGGAGATAATTTAATGGAGGAAACAGTTGCATCTGTGTCTGTATGAAAACTCGACATTTTGGTTGTTTGAGTCTGAACACTCATTTTGAGGGAAATCCTCGTCACGTTTTTGCTGTGAAGTTTGATGTTGGAGTTGTTTTCTTTGGCTCTTCTCACTAAAGCTGTTTCACTGGCTTCAGGTTATCAGTATTTATTTTATCTGAAGCCGTCAGAAGCTGTGATGTGAGTTTGTGTTGAGTGAAACGACATTTAGTCCTCAGAGCTTCTTAGTTAAAGTTCCTCAGTTCACCAGCTGCTGGACCCGATGATGCCGCCTGTAAGTTTGGACTCCGACGATTCAGACGAGTACAGTAAACGTCAACCATGCAATGACAGCGTCCCTGTGTGTCGTTGGTCGTCATTCATGAAAACCATCCTGTGCTCCTTGTGGAGAGATGAGAGATGAAGTCCTGTTTTTATTCCTCGGTCCTCTGCAGCTCAGCATGTTTCTGATCTCTTCTAAAGTGCTCACATGAGACGATGATCCATGATCAGCTGTTACACACCAACCAGGTTTCAGCCGTCCGTCACATCCCGGCAGCTCTGCAGATCAGCAGTGTGGAGTTAATGGTTTCCACCCAGCCGTGTCGCACGGCGCCGATAAGAGAGGAGGGTTTTCTGATGCATCGTGTTTCTGAAATGATCTGAGCGAGCTGTGAAGGCCTGCTGAATCTTTAAAACACGCAGCTCCACCTGATTATTACAGAAGGATATTTACAGCAACACATGGCCGCTTTTTATTTGTTATGTGCTCTTTTCCTTACAGATGAAAATAAAAGGCCTCCATTGAAGCTGGAGGATTGAAAACTGAAATCAGAGCAGAGACTGCTTCACGTCTTCAGTCGGTGATGAACTTTGTCTCCACATCGAGCATTTTTTTAGCTCCTTTAGTCTTTCTGGATTATTGAACTTTGATTTCTGCACGTGTGAAACCCATTCATTGTTTTTACAGCTGAGTTTAAAATCTTTGGTGTTGGTCTAACAGACCTTCTGACCTACTTTTTTCTCCATCGCGGGTCTAAAGAGCGTCCCTGCAGCAGCTGTCGTGTTTTATAAATCGTGCGTCTCACATGCTGCTCACGCCCCATGAGCCACACACACTTTGTCAATTAGCATTCATCATTTAGCTTTTAGGCGCTGAGACGCATCACGGCTTCATAGCTCATGTGTCTCGTAAATGTCAATTATGGCAGCGATCTTCGGGCCTGTGACGGCGGCGAGATGATGAGTGATGTTTGTGACGTGAGGGGGCGGAGCCTGGAGCTCAGTTTAACACCAGTCGGGTGACGATGAAGGTGTTAATGCTGCTTTAATGCCTCTTTACGTTGAATGTCACAACACGGGCTGTATGTTCATCAGTATGTTCGACATCACGTGCAGACCAACCAGAGGAGGAGACGAACGACCGCACATACAGATCGATAACATCACTTACACTCATTTACATCTCATTAGGTTTCCTCTCACCCTGCAGCACTTTGTCCCCGCTGTGAAGAAGCATCACAAAGTTCAGACTTCAGAGGGTAAAATGAAGAAGTGTGTGATGTTTGCACAGACAGGATGAGTTTGTTTCTCTGAGTGTTTTCATTGTTTTCTCTGTGTGTGTGTCAGAAAATATGTCAGATGTGTCTAAAGAAGAAGCATCTGTGTCATAGTTTTCCCTCTGTGGCTCCTTCATAAATCTTTAGTATCCTGCGTCCGGCAACTGTTTTCATTATTGATTCATCTGCAGATTATTTTCTCGATTCATCTTTTCTCTTCTGTGAGATGTCAGGGAAGAAAGAAAAAGTATAAAAATGATCATTTCCCAGAGAAGGAGGCGTCCCAGAGATATTCAGTGAATAATCACTTATGACACAAACACACCACAAACACACTGATCCAGCTGTTTGTGAGTCACATTAAAATGAAATCAGTCAGTCATTGCAGACAGATTAATGACCAAATAAAGACGAACGGTTCAGTCTGGAAGTTTTGAGATTCATCTTAAAATAAACACAAATGAAAAAGCTTGATATTCTCATTGTTTGTTTCACCGTGACCACCAAACACACTCAGGAGACGTCCGACAGTTTACTCAGACAAACTGTGAGATAAAGTCTCTGAATGCTGCCTTTAACCTGATTCCAGCTGATGGACCAATAATAAACTTTATTTGTGCAGCACTTTTCAAAGGAAAGTTATAAAGTGTTTTACATTAGTAAGACACAAAAATTAAAGGAATAAAACATTCAGCAATAAAGACACAACCGGTAATACCCACACAGCGAAGACATGATGGAAATTAGCTAACAAAAAAAGATGTAGTAAAGGTTTTTTTAAAAGATTTTTAAAGAGGTTTAAGAAGTGTTTTAAAAGATGAAGATTCGAGAGAGAAAGTAAAAGCATGAATGACCTTTTCTAGATCAGGTCGAGTGTCGTGTGTGATATTTTATGTGTAATGTGTGATGTGTGTAATATGTAGAGGACATTTTACTGACTATAAACTTCATCAGAGTGGCAGCGTGTGACCTTTTTACTGGTGATGTGTCAGTAAGGAGGTAAAAACGGATTTTTATTCTAATCTTCATGTTTGCTGTTGGGTCTCAGCAGGAGCCGCTGCCTTTTTCTGTCCTCCACAATATAAACAGAGCAGAACGTCACAGTTTAGTAACTGGCTCCATTCACATCCATTTTACAAACAAGCCATCTGTGAGGCACACACACACACACACACACACACGCTAAATACCACCCCGAAGACTCGGCGCTCACATTTGCATAAATGAGCAGACTGAATGTTGAGCTGATTTCTTGAGGAGGAAGCAGCGACGGATTAACGGATCAGATTTTAGGCTTTTTGTTGTCTGATAATCCAAAACGCTTGTAGAACAAACTGATCTGACTTCCGCTCATGTTACTGTTTTAACTGCATCTTCATCTCATTTTAATGTTGTTCTTTCTTTATGTTTTACATAATCCCTCGTTTCTGTGATCACTTTACTTTCAGGGCCTGTTGAATGTTTCCTCTGTAAATTATAGGAGACGCTAAAAACAAGCTGCAGTGAACAAACTTTTGAAATTATACATCTGTTTTATTTCAGCAAAAACACTTTGAAACTTGAATTTATATTTCACGGATGAACTCAAAGATTTATTCTGAAAAGACTGTGAGTGAGACAGTAAATCAAACCTAAAAATCTCCTTCGTCTTTTCGTGTTTCTCCTGTTTTACTATAAATATGATCGCAGGTTTGATCAGCATAACAACAAAATGTAGAATTTGCATAACATCAGCACAAAATGTTCATTTTCAGATCATTTGGTTTTAAGTGGAGCACGATGGTTGTTAATGGTCTGAACATCAGAGCTGCGACGCCACCTGCATCTTAAATTCATAAAAAGGTCAAAAACAAACATTTCTGTGTTGATTCAGGCAGCTCAAGATACTTTTTTACTTTTTCATCATTTAGAAGAAAGAGTTCGATAGAAACATGGATTCTTCGCACTGATCGCAGCAGAAACAGCAGTTTGTTCGCCGTTTTCAGTGTTGATTCTGTGTTTCAGTGTTGATATATTTCCGCTGTCTTTATGTTTGTGATGATGTAACAGAGCTCCTGATCTCTGTGAAGGCGATAACGTTTCCTAACTTTTAAATCCAAAGCTAATGAGGCTGTTTCTGCTCTTTTTATTTACACGACTCGTCTTTTATGTCAAACAGACGTGAAGCACTTTTTTCAAACAGAGTGAAGATTGTCAGTTTCTTTAACAGCTTTTAATTCCCTCGTCTTCTTTTCCATCATCACATTCACACACTGATGCAAGATAAATCCCAGACTGTCCTCTTCTCTTCTTTTCTCAGTGCAGGTTAGAAATTCATGTTTGGACGTTTTAGTCAGGTATCTTCTCTGAAAAATGATGACGATGGTGCAGTGAGTGGCTGTAATTGAATGAATCTTTATTTTATTATCTATTATTATTATTTATGTCAGTCTGGCTTCCTGGACGGCGTTCACATTGATGCTGCTGTCTTTTGAATGACTGACGAGGATGTCGAGTCGTTGTTCTGATGCTCTGAATTTGCTGGGATGATCTTTTATCTGATTTTCTTTATTGGTTTCTCTGTAAACACTCTTTTGAATGAAATGAAGCACACATCTTTAGTTCGTAGTATTTAGCTCCTCGTGTGCTGACAGCAGGACAATGAGGAGGTTTTCTGCTCTTTGTCATCAGGACTAAAGACAAACAGGGACTTTTGTCCAGTCAGCATTTAGTTTATATTGAACAGCTGAACGATCTGTGTCTGTTTTTCCTTTGTCAAGCTTTGTGTGTTTTGACAATGTTTTGTTAAGTTTAATGATCCAATCCAGTGTGTGAACAGCTGAGGTGAAGCAGCTCGTTCAGTTAAAGTTTAATCTGAAAACAGCGACACAGAGAGGCCTCAGCTTCTCACCATCCTATAAAAACTGCACCTGAGGAGGTGTTTGTAATAATCTGTCGTGCTGGCCGCGGCCTCTGAGCGGTGTCAGCCTGTGATGAAGCGAAGCGAGTCGCTCAGGCAGATCGTTGATTTATGAGCCTCCGTTGTTCCCGTCAGTCAGATCGTTACAGCCTGAACTTTACAGAAACACACCTCACTGATGCAGAGAAATAATGGAGGCACATTAAATCTAATGCACATTCATCAAACTCCAAAGTGATCGTGTTTATCTTCTTTCATTCACTTGATGAAAGGAACCAATCACTGGTTCAAAATCAATAAATGCAAAGGAGAGGATTTATAACACTCAAAGTAATTGTGTTTCTTTCGGCTACTTGTGATGGACAGTTTTGTGATCAATATCATGTGGCAGCTTGATTATAAACTAAACTACTCATGATAATTCACAGTAAATAATTCGAACTGATCGATAACAAGAACGTTTCTCTGCAGCAGGAAACTGAACTGATCGACCAACAACCATGCTGCTGTAGGATGGTGTGTGTGTGTGTGTGTGTGTGTGTGTGTGTGTGTTACACTGTTTGTGTATTTCAGGGAGGTAGATACACTTTTATTTTTTCTCTGCACTTCAGAAAAATGGAAGAAATAAAAGTCTAGTTTATCAATCTGGAGATTCAGATTCTTGATTCATACGTTCATCCATTTCATCCAGTAAACATTCATCCATTCAGCTCCTGCTCCCTCTTTTCACTTCCTGTTTTTATGTTTTGATGTGACAGCATGAACGTGACGTCCTCGTCGTGTTCGCCTCCTTTATTCTGTTTCCTCTTCATCTCTCTGCCTCACCTCCTTTCTCTCCACCTCTGACAGAGAGTGATGAACGGAGGTGAAAGAGGACATTGCTCGGCTTCACTTCCTCCTCTTCCTCCTCTTCCTCTTCCTCCTCCTCTGATCTGTAAAAGACGGGTTAACGTGCAGAAATAAGAGATAAATTCAGAGAAAGGGGCTGACTGGCTGTTTGCAGCGCAGAGAGGTCTGACTGGGAAAAGATCGAGAATAGATGCAAAGTTCAAAGAGGCTGAAGATTTGCTGGCTGTGATGAAGAGAGCTGGAAGGAGAAAGAGGTCAGAGAGACAACGGACCGACAACGTGAGTGTAATTAGGGAGAAGAGAGAGGATGAGCACGAAATAGAGAGAAACAGAAAGAGGCCACTCAGCTCGAGGCTGATTGAAGCTGAATACAATTAGCAGGAAATGAAAGAGGCTGAAGAAATTCCCTGTTTATTTACTGCGTCGAGTCGGAGAGGCCCTGATGCCGTTTATACAATCATCCCATGAGAGCGAATCCATCGGAGCGCAGCGTTCACTCCTCACAGTCATCATGAATTAGTCATTTATTGGGTTTCCTGGATGAGAAAGAGAGGGAGGATATTGTGATTTTTCTAGAATACAAGGTTTTTAACTATTAAACTATTAAACTGTCAAACATTTGATGCTTTTCTAATTTCCACCGTGAAAGGTCATGATGAACCGTTCATACCTCGACTCTTCTCAGACTGACTGACTGATACTCATTTCCAACTTTCTGTCAGCCACATCACCATGAGACCAACTCAAGCGCTGAGCATCTGAACAAATCAAAGCCTTCATTCAAACAAAGATAAAACTCAGCAGTGTTATAAACCTTAAATCCCGGCGTAGTCAGCCTACTGTCAGAAAAAAACAGTTTGTGCATTTATCTTCAGTTCACTCATCGACTGTCCTCATGGATCGAATGACTGATTCTGCTGTTTTAATGCAAGTATTTGCTGTGTGATTATATGTGCCTTGTTAAGGTATGATATTAAAACAGTGTTAGTATCATTCACGCTCCCACATCTATTTGCCAAATGTTTGTTTGCTTTCTGAAGAGTCTCACATTTATAAATGAGTTTTCCTGGTCGGCAGGGAAATCGTGTTAATTAGAGAACAGAATTAATGTAGATGAAACAATAGTTTGCATTTTAGTCTCAAGGAAGGATGCCGATGGGGAAATAACAAAACAGTTTTAAATGATTTGAAGTCAAGTATTTTGTTAAATATGTTGAGGACATCAAAGGTTTTAAAATCAGACCCATGTAGGAAGTAATGACTAACTAAACTAAACATTTTAGAGAGAAACACCTCCCAACATCCTTCATTTAACACATTATGAACTATGACGTGTTTAATGGAGATTTCAATAAAAACACATGAAAAGAAAAGGAAAAAGAGCTCACTGGTTTCTTTTTCTAACTTAACAGAAAGGAGAAAAAATGCAGACTTACGTGTTTGTTTAAATAGTTTCTTGGTTTCTGTGGCTCTTTGATCATTTCTGAATGGGGGAGATTGATTCACTGACAGCGGCTGTGATCGACTAACAAAGCACTTTCATTTTCTTCATCTTCCTTTGTCCACGGTCACTTAGACTGAAGAAATCTTCAGCTGGTGTCGGAGCTCACAGCAGCAGGATTATCTGTCGTATTGGTTTTGAACTTAAAGTTATCTGTCGATCTCACTGCTGTAAATAAATATAATGCTGGTGGGTGAACGTGATCATTTACATGAACATAATCCTCCGTGGGTGACGAGACGCTCGTAGTTTTATTTCTGTTGCTCTTTTGTTGAACGTAATGTGGACATTAAACACACACACACGTCGGTGGAAGTGTTGGAGTGAATGAAGAGACTGACGGGAGCTGAGCTTGGTGTCACAGCTGACCTGATGTTTGTGGTTTCTTACAGACGGTCGTCCTTCACTGTGATGCAGCGCAGCTTCAGCGGGGCAGCAGAGGTTAAAGAGGTGAGTTTGAGACGGGACCGTCCATGGAAACTTACACAGATAATAACTATTCATGTCAGTGTGACAGCAGAGCCAATATCAGAAGTCAAAATTCACTTTTATAATGTTGGTAAAGCTCATGTAAAGATTATTGAATCATCAGGGCACATTCTGCTGAAAGCTTTTTTCTCTGAAACACCAGGACTGATCCCCGCGCGTCACCTCATCAGTGAAAAGCTGAATTTAACACGTCTGTGCAAATATGAAATGACTCCTCTTTGGCAGCTGATCTCTGTAGTTTCCTCCGACTCTACCCCAACACAAACCCTGCAGAGAAGAGCAGAAGAAACCAAAAAAACGCTTCTTTAAAAGTAAACAGATGCAGGAAAACCTCTGCAGGTCGTCGTGGAGTCGGCACACACACACACACACTGACATTGAAGCACACACACACACACGTATCTTGGCTCTTCAGGTAATCAGTCCGTGTGTTTGTTAATGATCACAGCTGGATTGAACTTACACACATATAACTTTTATCTTTTATCGAACATGAGCAGCAGCATCACACAGACGCTGCCCTCAGTTCGATGAGGAGGCAGGAAAAATCAAACTCTTGTGTCTGTTTGAAAGCAGGATTGTCTTTGTCCATGTGCAGGTTGGTTTGGTGGTTAAAGGTCGGCCTTCAGCTTTGGTGTCAAATTAAAAAAGGTTTCTGTAGTTGGATGTAGACAGGTGGGCTGGAAAATGTTCAGGTGGGACTCATTAGAAGAAAAGTGTCAGAAACTGGGTCCTTGAAGGACCTGAAATGGGTCTGAAAATGAGGCACAGTTTATTTTCAGCCTGGAGCTCCGAGGACGACGATGTCAGGTCGGCTGGTTGATCCAGACATTTACACAGAAACTGGATTTTAGAGACACGACACACAGTTTGCGATTCTCTGACTTTTTAACTAGCGCCACCATCAGGTCAGAAATAAAACTCATCAGTGCTTTGATTAAACATCTGTCCTCACCCCCCCTTTGTGTTTAGTGATACTAGCAGATCACACACACTCACATATTCCTGATAATGCTCTGCGTAGGTTTAAAGCCTCGCAGTGACTAACGTGGCCTCTGTAACTTCACTCTGCAGACACCGTGAAGGAAAGACGACTTTTTGTGTCCCTGCTGCCTCCTCAACAAGTCACGTTACGTAACTCTGTCCACAGTGGCCGCAGAGTTCGTCAGAGATCTGTTGTTTAATGCATGTCCGTCTGGTGTCCTTCACTTGGTGACTGCAGAGGAAGAGCTGCCAGCTTGCTTTGGCAGATCTCCACTGAGAGTAACACTCATTCAGCTGCTGTCAGTCCTCTGCAGGAGGACTTTTCAGCGACGTGACCTCCTTTCCTTGTGTTCAGTGTTTTGCTTCTCTGATTAGTGAGGATGTCATTTGAAGTTGTCTGTTAGTCTCAGCTTTGTGAGGTCAAGGACTCGACGTCAGCTTTGGATCGTTGACTTTCAGCGGCTCCGGGTCAGTGCGGCGTCGCTGCGACCGAAGCAGCGTGAACAAATTCAGAGGATGGACTGGTCATGAGGAAGTAAATGAAAAGCATCTCGTGGCAGCGTCTCCTCTGTGTTTGATGAGAGTTTAGCGTCATCCCTCTCTCCATGTGGGTGATATTTTCAGATAAATTGAGCTTCGCAGGTTCTTCAAAGTGGCACTTTGTGCAGATATATTAGGACCTACATTTATAGCCGTCTCTGCTCCTGCCTGTTTAAACATCCACACCTTAAAGTGTTCACATTTCTCCTCCACCCAGTTTATATGATGCAAATATACGTCAGTCTACGTCTTTGCTGCAAGTATTTACATTTAAATGAAGGCAGCCATTGAGCTGTGTGGACGTGAGGAAAGTCGTTTTAAATAACATCTCTGCTGGACGTGCTTCTCTCCGCTCGCTTTAGACAGCTGCTATACAGATTCATGTTATTTGCTGTGTTTGATTTTTGCTTTATTTTGACTGTATTTACGTGCAGTTTGCCTCTTCTAGCCTCTTATTCTGAGTGCAAAGATGAAGAGCTACTGCTCAAACATCCTGAGACTTTTAATGCCTGTTTTTCATTCTGATAGTTCACAAGGGTTCATCTGTATCTGTGGTAATGCATTAACTGATTAATAAGGCGATGACTTCATGCACTTTCTTCACAAATAGTATAAATGTGAAGCTGTAGAGCTGCTGCACGGACGCCGGCCTGAGTCTGCAGAGTGTCTGATTAATAAATGAATGACCTTTTATGTGGCAGACATCAACAGGAGACTATTTCCTTCTCCTTCTCAGTGGATTTCATTGATTTTTCATTTTACTCTTTGCTTTAAGCTACTTAGACTGCAGCAGTAAAAAGCTGCAGGTAGGAAGCAGGAATTTAAATGGAATAATTAAATGGGAGATAAAGCCAGTGTGGTGAATCTTTTTAAAGTTGCTTAATGTTTGTGTAAGGCACCAATGCTGTGTGCTCTGATGTGTTTTATCACCATCAGCCTTTATAACATTCACTGTATCGTAGATAGTTTACAGAGGAAGAGTTTCTCTCACAAATGAATCCTTAAAAAGCAGGTTGTGCACAGACAGTGATTGATTTTTTTAACGTGGGTAACTGTAGGTCAGACTCACAGACGGACTTAAAACCAGGCGTACGTCCTGTTAGTGCAACCGACCCTGTTTACATTCAGATGGGTGGAGGCTGCAGATCCGTTGCCATGGAGACCGATCCTGGTCCAATCAGTGATCCCGGCACATCGTTCATTACGAACCGAAGTAGACAGAGCAGATGAACACGAAGACTTCAGCAGAGGTTTAAGGTTAGCGGAGTAAAAGATGGAGGTTTCCATCACGATGAGCTGATGTGGACAGAAACACCACCAGCTTGTATCCACAGCCGCAGCCCCTCCTCGCTGAAATATCACTCCAGTTTCTTCTGGGACACAAAAAGGGCTTTGTTGCCGTGGTGACCAACAAAGAGGGACGCAGTCGAAAATAAGTTTTAATGGATTTGTCCTTGAGGAGAAGTTCACCTGTCCTGAAAAACTGACATAGTTTAGTGGCTGTTTTCAGTTTGTTGTTTGACCTTTAGGAGAAGTTTGGGGGAGATAAAGAGGCTGAACTGACGGAGGAGAGAAAGGACGGAGCTCTGCAGGGTGAAACAGCGCAGCGCTGAGAGCCGCCGCTCAGAACGGGAGATTATCTGAACTTTAACGTCTCCAGGCCTGATGAAAGTGTAACGGACGAGCTGGCGTCAACCTGACAGACTTTTACATCAGCGCAGAGGAAAAACATGTTAATGTTTATTAGAGGCACAGACGAGGTCACCGCTCTCCATCTACATACACACACACACACACACACACTTTCCCTCTGGTGTGTTCTCTGAAGTAGAGGCCTCAGTGCGGAGGCTCAGCATGTAAATGACATCAGGCTGCATGTAAAGTTGTGACTCCTCCTCACTTTGGGAGTTTAGTCCTTTAAATGAAAACAGGATTTCGTCACCAGCTCGTCTCTACATTTTGTTGGAGAAGTTGAAGATTCGCTGAGATCTTCAAGCTGTAAAAGTTTTTATATTTGGTCCCACAGAGGACACACTGTCTGACTTTTCACTTTATTTATACTTTAATTCATTTTATTTCATATTTACAGTTTGTTGACAACCTTTGGATGAGAAACTTTTACTTTTGATTTGATGAGGAGCACCTGACTTTTTTTCTGATAAAAAGATAAGAAATGAATTCTGAGGTGAACTGAATATAAAGATTCAGAAAGTCTCTGTGGTGCATTGGAGACACTTAAACTGGATTAAATTCTTTCAGGTTAAAGTCATAATCTCTGTAATCTGTCACATTTCATAAAAACACATCAGCGTCTCCCCTGCTTCTCCTCTTCGGTCCTCACAGCAGCTGTTATCAGGAAAGACGACACACTCCTCAGTCTGTGTTTGTGCTCATTAACTGACACCACTGACCTGTAATGCTCCTGCTCTTCATCGCTCTTCATCTTTCCTTTCTCTGCAGCCTGCCAGCGAGTAGGAGCTCTATGTGGATCGAGTTGAGGAAGGAGATCTGGAGTCTGCTGGTGAGTTTGTTCTCCGTGCTGCCTCGTGTTTTCATGTTTCTCGTGGTCGTCAGAGGAGCGAGAAGACGAAATGTTTGAGAGGTTTGTCGCTCGTTGTTCTGGATCAGGTCCGGTCACGTCTTTTCTCCAGCTCAGCATCTCACCCTGACCCCCGTCCTGAACTCGTTCGACGTGAAGACGCTGGTTTCAGGAAACTTCCTCCTCTAACTCGACTCTGATTGGCTCAGGTCGTTTTCTAACAGCCAATCACAAAAGCAGCAGATGTTTTTGAAATGTTTCCTCCAACGAACGTGTGTGTGTTGAGACGAAAACAGCTGATGTCTTTACATCCTGCAGACACACACACACACACATACACACACACACACACACACACACACACTGAGTCACATGAGCATGTCGACTGGTGACCAAGAGGTTGAGGGCTGAAGTGATGCATTCTGGGTAACAGTGCAGCCATGGCTCATTAGTTGTCTCCCACGGCGACGCAGCTGAGTGCTGATGAAAGGGCACCGCTGGGGGGGGGCATTGCTGTGTGTGTGTGTGTGTGTGTTTTCTTTTCTCTTGTATTTGAGGGTATTCATACATAATGGCCTGTCTGTGTGGTAATTAATGTTCATGTTCAGTGGGTATGTGTGTGTGTGTGTGTGTGTGTGGGTGTGTGTGTGTGTGTCTGTGTGTGTGTGTGTGTGTGGGTGTGTGTGTGGGTGTGTGTGTGTGTGTCTGTGTATGTGTGTGTGTCTGGGTGTGTGTGCGTGTGCGTGTGAGTTGAGGGAGCTCAGAATTAATGTCAAGTTATCAGAAAAAACCTAGAAAGAAAAAGCAACACACTTCAATTACTGTTCCCATGTGGCCCACCACCTGACACACACACACACACACAGAGTCTCAAGACACACACACATACACACAGAGAGTCTCTCACACACACACACACCTATTATGGATCCACTTTCTCTCCTGCTCTCATTTGTTTCTTCCTTCATTTGTTGCGTCTTTTCATTTTCTCATTTCTCTCGTCGTTCACCTCTCAGCTGATTCGTCACCTTTGCCTCATTGCCTCACCTGTCAGAGCTTTAATAGGGTGTGTGTGTGCGTGTCTGTGTGTGTGTGTGTGTGTGTGTTTGTCGTCTGAATTGCCTCATGTGTCTTTGATTGATGTATTTATGGATGCAATCAGACAACCACAGTGCTGCTGAATGAACTAACAGTGTGAAGCATGAGGAGGGTGTGTGTGTGTGTGTGTGTGTGTGTGCATGAAATTGATGAGGTTGAACAGTCTCTGAGGTGTGTTTTCAGAAGTAGAGGGCACATGAAAAGGACAGATTAGCATATTTGAGAGAGTGAAATATTGGAGGAAGTTAAAACTGGAGCAGTCGGCTCACGTGAGATCTGAGCAGGTTTTTACACTGCTGGTGTAAAGTTATATTTACACTTAATACTGTTTATAAAAGTTATATTTACACTTAATACTGTTTATAAAAGTTATATTTACACTTAATACTGTTTATAAAAGTTATATTTACACTTAATACTGTTTATAAAAGTTATAT
>JBAJHX010000049.1:194430-206218 GCA_037176925.1 Amniataba percoides | reverse complement strand
GTTTGTGCCAGCTGGCTGCGGGTGATGTTACAGAGGTCTGTGACGAAGGGCAGCTCCTCATCTAATCCCCTTTAATTTGGTCCGTGGGAGGAGAGCGTGCTGGCAGAGGACAGAGACACAAACTGTGCACTGATCACAGTAACACACACACTCAGATTGTCTTTCAAAGAAAGTGATGCAGAAAATAATCACAGAAGAAAATAACGTCAGGAAGGAAGTCAGGACAAGAACATGACGAAGACGTCGCTGCATCGTCAGAAAACATCCAACACGTTCCTGCTCTTCCTTCCTCACTTTGTTTTGTTTCTCAGAAGAAGAACGACCAGAAGAACTGATGAAAACCAACACAGAAACTCTTTCAAACTCTTAATCTTAATCTCATCACAGTTTCTCAGCCTCAGACCTGCAGATTCAAGTCCTGAAGCCTCCAACACTTTTAATCTGGACTCTGAACTTTGGCACACACAAATCACCGACTGTCTTTTAAAGGTTTTCCAGTTTACTTCTGTTTCCTGTAAACTGTTTCATCGTTGTTGTCTTGTTACATTGCTAAGACTCTTGTGGGCGGAGCTCCGTGAGATACTCTACTCTGATTGGGTGGTTTGTTTATAAATCACCTGCATATATTGAAAACAGGATTAGATTAGATTAGATTAGATTAGATCAGGAGGAGTCAGATTTGGATGGTGTTGCTGGATCAGGACCTGCTGTGAAATCTGCTGGATTCTTCGCGTGTGATGTTTGTGGGACGTTCACACTGAACAAACTCAGAAACTTCGAGCGTTTCAGGTTGTTCGTCCATCAAACCGTCGAGGATCCGTTTGCTTCGTTTCAGTGTGTGTTGGTGTGTTTTCAGACTGACGCTCTGACTCCTCCACAGGAAGAGATTTAAAGATTTCATGTGTAAAATTCACTGCAGGCAGCAGCTGACGTGGTTTGAGAGAATCAAGATGTGAGTCACACAGAGACAGTCAGTAAGGTTTTACAGCAAACTTTCCACAAATGTAAAAGTTCGCCTGTGAAACTCAGGACATCAGTTAGAAACTGAGTTAGTCTGTCTGTTGCTGTGGAAACGTGCAGGCTGTGATAAAATCCTCAGCCAAATTACTTATTGATGAACATTGATTTGTCATTTAATGTGATTTCTACAGAGGACGGAGGGAAGAGCGAGCAGCCGCTCAACAAGAAAAGATTCAGGGAGGAAGAGCAGCGAGTGTTTGAGCTGATCCTAAACATCAGAGCGTCTGTACTTTACATATCCAGCAGAAGCTAACATGTTTAAAATGTCACACACACACACACACACACACACACAGCAGGACTCACTGTGAGTGTTTCCTTCAGCTTCAGCACAAAAAGAGAAGACTGTGTGTGTCAACAACACAGTAACACACACAGATTTACAGAAAGGACAGAAACTGCAGCAGTGTGTGTGTGTGTGTGTGTGTGTGTGTGTGTGTGTGTGTGTGTGTGTGTGTGTGTCAGCCCCTGATGATGAATGAGGTCTCTCTCTCTGTGATCGATCACCCCTCCAAACCTTGGCCTCAGTCGCCATGGCAACACACTCCGCCTGTCCCCCGAGTGACGACTGTGAACAGTTGAATGAGCTCGGCCACGTCCTTCCTGCACCCCCCCCTCCTCTAATATATTACCCCCCCCTCCTCTAATATATGACCCCCCCCTCCTCTAATATATGACCCTTCCCTCCTCTAATATATGACCCCTCCCTCCTCTAATATATGACCCCTCCCTCCTCTAATATATGACCCTTCCCTCCTCTAATATATGACCCCTCCCTCCTCTAATATATGACCCCTCCCTTTATTCCTCCTCCATCCCTCCCTCGTCTCAAACCTTCTTTATGTTTATTTCTTTGCCTCCATCAGTCCTCTCAGACCTTCTTTCCACATCTCATCGCTTCTTTTTTCCTCCCTCATCCTGCAGCTGCTGTCTTTATTTTCATCAGCCCTTCCTGCTTTTCCATCATCCTTTCATTTCTCCATCAAAGCTTTCAGTTCATCCTCTCATCTCTCTTTGCTACCAGACCTTTATTTCTTCATTCCTCCGACTCTCTCTCCTTTCCTCTTTCTTTTCCTCACCTCCCGCTTCTCTTCTGGACATTTTCATTTTGCAGAAACGTTTCCTTGCTTTCAGGATTTCATAAAGGTCTTTGTCCTTTTGATGAGCCGACTCTGCTCAGCCGGTTAATTCAAATCTTTAAATGACATTTTTAAATGCTGCAGCAGTCGAAGTGAGTTCATCAAAACAAGCTGCTGAATGACAGTCTGCACTTTGTTTCCTGAAACAAACAGGAGAGAAAATCAGTTAATGAGACACATCAGGGAAAATAAATCTCGTCTGAAAGGTCGAATGAAGTGATGAAGTTTCCATGTCGACGTGCAGACAGAACTTCCTGTCTGTCAGCTCACAAGCAAACTTTATTCTTTCACTGATTTTCACTTCCTGCAGTTTGACTTTAACCGTCAGTAATGTTTGACAGAAGCTTCAACAAACACACGACTGATCACTGGGAACACACACACACACACACCATCCTGCGTATTCCTCTGATACTGTGTGTGTGTGTGTGTGTGTGTGTGTGTGTGTGTTTGATCACCTCTGTCTGTCTCTTTTACTGGAAGCTGAGATAATGTGAGACACTGTCAGGACAGCAGGCGCCTGAAGCTGCAGGGATGTTTCTGAGAACACGCAGAGTTTTCTGGACACATGACGTGCAGCTCGTCTCATTTGTGTGTTCTCTCACACACACACACACACACACTCACAGAAACAAACAGGGAGAGAAATCGTGTTGACAGGTGACACAGATCCAAACTGAGCGCTCACACGGTCGGAAGCTCCAAATATTTGTGGTGCATAACGTTTGTCCAGTCAGAATATCTGCTGGTCAGTTTGTTCACAAACGTTTGAAGGCCGGACGTAAATTCGTTGTGTAAATTTGAAGTGCTGTTCTGAAACTTGCAGGAGGTTTGATCGTCCTTCAGCTGGTGTGTAAAACAAAGTCTGAACGATCCAGAAACACAAAGAGAAACAGCTCATGATGAATGTTTGTTCCCTGCATGTGGAGCAAAGCTGGAAACTTTCAGGCAGAAATTATTCAAATGTGACGACGTTTTAAGAAGATAAGATGAAATAAATTTAACATTTGAGGTTGTCACACCCCAAACACACAGAAACACAGATTTTACAGGATGATTTCAGTCACGCAGGAACTTTACTCTGACGACGGAGAGAAAGAAAGATGCAGAAAGAGATGAAGTGAGATAAAGTGAGATAAAGTGAGATGAGGTGAAACAGACGTGTGAGCAGGTGTGAGCAGAGAGATTCAGCACAAACTGAAGGAAACTGGGTTCAGTCCATCTGTCCGTCCTTTGGATTCACGCTGAGCTTTAAATCTCACCGGCTGGCAGAAACTCACACACACACCGTACAAAAACACACACACGCACACACACACACGCACACACACACTCACACACACACCGTACAAAAACACACACACACACACACACACACGCACACACACACTCACTCACTCACTCACACACACACTCACTCACTCATACACCATACAAATACACACACACACTCACACGCACACTCACTCACTCACACACACACTCACTCACTCACTCATACACCGTACAAATACACACACACGCACACACTCACACGCACACACACACACTCAAACACACACTCACTCACTCACTCACACACACACACACACTCACACACTCACACACTCACACACACACTCACACACACACTCACTCACTCACTCACACACTCTCACACACACTCACACACACACTCACTCACACACACTCACACACACACTCACTCACACATGCTGTACGTTTGTGTTTACTGTATAAAGTTGTTGTTCTTTTTGTCACCCTGCCTGTTGTAATGTGTGTGTGTTAATGTGTGTGTGTGTGTGTGTGTGTTGGTGTGTGTGTAACAGAAACACAGCAGTGATATTTGGTGAATCGTTGCAGGTTTGCACGACTCAAACAAACAAACAACAATCATGAAGTCTGTGATGTTTCTGAGGTCACTCGTCTCTCCCTCTTCTTCATTTTTCTTCCTCTTGATTGTTTCTTCTTCTCTGTCTCTTTTTGTCTCCATCTCTTTTGTTTATCTCTCCAACTTCCTGTCATCCCTTTTCTTCTTCTCGTCTTCATCTCTATCTTCCATCTAAATGCTGCCCTGTTTCTCGACATCATGCTCATCTAAAATGAAACCAAGTCTCAGTATTTTTCACTTCCTTCTGTCTCTGTCGGTCTCCCCCTCCGTCTCTTTTCTGTACCCTCCGTCTCTCTCGGCCTTTCTTTCCGTCTCTGTTGTAGTTTTTTGAGTAAACCGGTGACTCACCACCATCGTCAGACTTCGCAGGGTCTCTGCAGAATTGCGTCACCTGCGTTGAATCACCTGCGTTTTCCCAGAATTCCTTTGTTTGTGTTGATGTCGAGTGTTCAGATGTTCCCACTTCACTTCTCTTATTCAAGGACTGATTGTGAGCAGAGAAAACATCTTACGAGCGACTCGAGGTAACGTGGGCAGAAACGAGTCTGCTGAACACGAAAAGCTTGAAACACAAAAACACTTTAAAATGTTTTCTGTGGTTGTTTGATAGAAGACGTACGTGACGTTTCAGTGCAATGTGGAACAGGACTGTAGAAGATTATGAGCATGTTGTTTTCTTTTCATTTCTGTTTTATTTATGACTGTGTTTTTGTGTCTTTGTGTCTCTGTAATGTGCTTTTCTAACTAATCTTCCTTCATGTTTTATTCCTGCAGACAGAAAACAGTCGTTTCTGCTCAGTTTGGGTCTGAAAGGTGTTTTCAGTCTTTCTCCTCCTCTTGTCGTCCTCTCTCCTCTGCAGGTCAGCTAGTCGCTCCTCCTTCAGCTCGACCTCCCGACCTCCCTCTTCCTCAGCCTTCGGTCGTCCTCTTCCTCGCTCTCTCGTGGGAATCACTCGCCCAACATGCCTCTCTTCGCCTCACCTGCCCCCTTCCTCCTCGCGCTCCTCCTCGTCCTCCTCCCTCTGCCTCCCTGCCAGCCGGAGTCTCAGCGTGGCGAGCCGGACGGCGACCTCGACCTCAGAGGGGCGTCGCCCTCCACGTTCCCGCCCTCCTTCCCGCCCTCCTCGTCTTACAGTAACAGCAGCGCGTCCGGCTCCAGGAGGAAGTGTGACGACGTGCCGGTGTGTAAGAAAGGCATCCTGCTGCCCGTGTGGCTGCCCGACGGGCCCGGCCTCGGACACCAGGTGGCCCGAGCCGTGGTCTACTTCGTGTCGCTCATGTACATGTTCCTGGGCGTGTCCATCATCGCAGACCGCTTCATGGCCTCCATCGAGGTCATCACGTCACAGGTGAGGGGAGGGCGAGGAGGGGGCGGAGCCTCACTCACCCTCTGAGTGTGAGAGTGTGTGAGTGTTTTTATGTGTGAGAGTGTGTGAGTGTGTGAGTGAGAGTGTTTATGTGTGTGTCATCTCATCACTTTACAGCAGCTCAGTGTGACATGAAGTTGTAAGTTGTATAAATGTTAATTAATGTTGAACTAACTCGTTTTTAAATATTATTTTAAGGTAATTGGACCTGTTGTGTGTAATCACACCTGGTCTCAGGTGTGTGTGGGACTCTCACCTGTATCCTGAGGTGTGCAGGTGCTTTAAAGCTTTAAGACTTAGCGACTGACTGTTGGGTGTTTGTGTTTGGGCCGACAGGAGAAAGAGGTGACCATCACGATGCCTAACGGGGAAACGTCGGTGGCGACCGTTCGGATCTGGAACGAAACGGTGTCCAACCTGACGCTGATGGCTCTGGGCTCCAGCGCTCCGGAGATCCTGCTCTCTGTTATCGAGGTTCGCAGCGCTCGCGCCCTCCGAATGAAGCCGCTGTGTTTCTCAGCCCCCCTTTCATGAGTCCCTCTCTCCGCTCGTCTTCAGGTGTGCGGTCACGGTTTCCAGGCCGGCGAGCTGGGACCAGGAACCATCGTGGGCAGCGCCGCCTTCAACATGTTCGTGATCATCGGGATCTGTGTGTGGACGATTCCCAAAGGCGAGACGCGCAAGATCAAACACCTCAGGGTGTTCTTCATCACCGCCTTCTGGAGCATCTTCGCCTACATCTGGCTCTACCTCATCCTGTCCGTCATGTCGCCGGGCGTCGTGGAGGTGAGACAGATGAGGCGGAGCTTCAGAGGAGGAGAGACGCGAGTTCATCAGTCTCATTTAATTAAAGTGGGCGAGGTGATGCTGCGAGCAGCCGTCAGCCATCTTTACCTGCCTCCTCCATTTACCACCAAACTTTTTTAGCTCTTCCAAAAAATTAAAGAATGTTTTGTTTTTACACTACACTAAACTAGTAAACGTTTGTTAGTTGTCTGGAGAGAAAAAGAGTTCAGTTTAAAATTTACTGGCAGCATCTTCCGTGAATCGATCAGCATCTAAAATATACAGTAAATCAGATGCGTCTCTTAATCAGCAGAGTTTACCTGTGTCCAGGTGTGGGAGGCCCTGGTGACCCTGCTGTACTTCCCGGTGTGCGTCATCCTGGCGTGGATCGCAGACCGCCGCCTGCTCTTCTATAAGTACATGGGAAAGCGTTACCGTGCCGACAAGCGCCGCGGCATCGTCGTGGAGACCGAGGGAGACGTGACGCCCAACAAGGGCGGCATGGAGATGATCATGGACGGCAAGTTCCCACCACGGGGGGGGGCCGTGGTGCCCGCCGAGAACTGCGGGGGAGGAGCTCAGGATGGGGCGGCGGGCGTCACGGCCAATAACACGTTGCTGCCCAACTCCAACAGCGCCATGGTCAATATGGAGAGCAGCAAGGAGCTGGACGAGAGCCGCAAAGAGGTGAGAGACGGGAGCGACTTCATCTGGTTTTACTCGTTTATTTATAAAGATCTGCCTCTTTAAATCTGAGCAGCTCATCTCATCCTGCACGTTCATCACAAAACTTCCTGCTGTGTCAGTGGAAACGTCTCAGAGTCTAAAGTTTTACTGAAATATAAATGAAACTGTTGAAACAGTTTTTTGTCTGTAAAACATCTGAGTGGCTGAAGTTACAGGAGAGGATTCAAAGAAAGCAGTTATTCTTCTTTAGTTTTCCTTCACTTCTTTTCTTTTTATTTTGGAGGGTGCAGAGACAAAGGTATCATTTCTGTTTTCCCGTCATGGAAACAGACCTGAGATAAAACAGATAAACTCACCTCTCACATCCGAAACAGAAAAACTCGCCACCTGCCAGTTTTTAATCAGCATCATGTGACTTACAGAGAGCGAAGTCTCCGTCACACACTCGATTCGCTGCACTGTGCTCTGTGAAAGTGCTGCAGTCTCTTTTCATTCATTGTCGTGATGAATGGATCCATTTCACATTTACAGCTGAAGAGAAGTTTGGTGCTTACAGAGAACAGATCAGAGTCACCAAAGATTCATCACGCCATCTTAAAAACATTCAACATAACCTGTGTGAGCAGCCACGCGAGCTTTCTGTGTGTGTGTCACGTGTGTGTGTGTGTCTTGTCTCTTCTTCAGGTGATTCGTATCCTGAAGGAGCTGAAGCAGAAATATCCTGACAAAGAGTTGGATCAGCTGGTGGAGCTCGCCAACTACTACGCACTGCTGCACCAACAGAAGAGCAGGGCCTTCTACCGCATACAGGTACACACACACACACAGGTACACACACATACAGGTACACACACACACAGGTACACACACAGGTACACACACACTCAGGTACACACACATACAGGTACACACACATACAGGTACACACACATACACAGGTACACACACATACAGGTACACACACACACTCAGGTACACACACATACAGGTACACACACATACAGGTACACACACAGGTACACACACACACACAGGTACACACACACAGGTACACACACACGCACACACAGGTACAGACATACACAGGTACACACACACACTCAGGTACACACACACACTCAGGTACACACACATACAGGTACACACATACACAGGTACACACACACACACACACACACACACTCAGGTACACACACACAGGTACACACACACTCAGGTACACACACATACAGGTACACACATACACAGGTATACACACACACACACAGGTACACACATATACAGGTACACACACACACAGGTACACACATACACAGGTACACACACACACACACACACACACACACACACAGGTACACACATACATAGGTACACACACACAGGTACACACACACATATACAGGTACACACATACAGGTACACACACAGGTACACACACACACAAACGTTTTTTTTTTCACACGCATCAAACACACTTCAGAGACGGTACAGCGAAGTGAACTGAATTATAGAAGAATATTATATATGAGATATATGTAATATATAATATATGTAATATATTCTATATATGTGATATGTTATATATGTCATATATGATATACGAACATATTCATACATTGTGTGTTCTTATATCACATGTTATACATTAAGACTGACGTTACATACTACATATTTTGATATGATATTATCTGTATAATCTGTGGTGTGTGTTCAGGCCACTCGTATGATGATCGGGGCCGGTAACGTGCTGAAGAAACACGCCGCCGATCACGCTCGCCGTGCGGTCGTGACGGACGAGGAGGCTCCGGAGGACGACGACCTCGGTGCGTGCAGCCGCATCTCGTTCGAGAGCGGCCACAGTCAGTGTATGGAGAACTGCGGCGTGCTGACGCTGGCCGTCGTCTGCCAAGGTACCGACGCAGAAACAAACAACCACTGAGTTATTTTTTACATGGCGGTTTAAATGCTTCGCTCACTGAACATCAGCAGACTCACGTGGTGAACGTGTGAATGTTCATGGCGGCTTCTTGCCGTCTGTTTCAAACTGCAAGGACCTCAAATGAGACGCACATGAAACTACATGAAGAAAAGAGAAAAAAGAGACAAACGCACTAAATCTGAAGGCAGCTGCCTGAATTATTGGACATTCATTTAATAGTGAGCACTGAGATGATCATTCCCAGCATCACCTGTTTTATTCTAGAGGCTTTAACCTGCTGCTAAAACACCTGCAGGACCTCTTTCACCCGGACACACCTGGAAAGGTTCAGCTCAGTTCAGGTCACTTTGTCCGTCCATGAGCCGTCACATTTGACTCGATGAGACTTCAGATCGTTTGTGCTGATTGTTTGTGGAGTTTGTGTTGCTTCATTAATCGATCAGGAGGTGAAAGTGGATCTGGTTACAGTCAGTGATGCCGTGTTTTTCTCTCGCTGTGCTGCAGGCGGTCTTGGAGAAAACACCTTCTACGTGGACTACAGCACCGAAGACGGTTCGGCCAACGCCGGCTCGGATTACGAGTACAGTGAAGGAACGCTGGTGTTCAAACCCGGAGAGACACGCAAAGAGATTAAGGCGAGTGACGGACAGAAACTAAGATGATGTAGTTTAGTTTAAATAATGAAGCAGGTTATCTGTCAGCTCTGATCTTTCAAACAGAAGCGCTGAATGGAAACATCCTCTGAGGTTGAACCAAACACAGACAGTCAGTTTATATTTTATTTAGAGCTCGTAAACATGCGTCAGATATCAGAGCAGGTAGACATGAGAGTCACAGCAGGACTGAAAACTGCTGCATCAAGCAGAAATACACAAAGATCTTCAGTTTCTTCAGCAAAAGACACAAACTTTTCTCTGCAGATATAAATGTTTATTTTCCTTACTGTTAATTTGACCTCTTTTGAATTTCTTTGTTTGATTTCTGTATATGAATTCATATTTTTAATTTGTCCAGTTGTTTGTTTAATCTTCATATTTCTACATCGTGGTTGTGTTGTTAGTCTGAACCATGTTTGATTGATTACAACATTATAGAGCATTAATCTTACTGTATGTGATCCACCAGTAAAATACTACAAATACTTCTAATGATACTACTGCTGCCGTTAATATATCCAGATACAAACTGCTGAGATGATCTAAAGTTGAATTAAAGACTAAAGACAAAACACAGATTACATTTAGAAAAGTAAAGTGCAGTAAAAAGTAACTTGACTACTTTTTCAGGATATGATGAAATCAAAAGAGTAAAACAATGGATACTGACCACAGATGGTCAATAATGAAAAGTGTCTGCTCACTAACAGAGAACGAAGCCGTCTGTTGTCTCACTTTAATGGATCAAACTAACTCTGATGTTTCTCCGTCAGAGAGCGAACGAGTGAACAAAGTGGAGCTTTTAGCAGCTACAGAGGTTTGCCTCAGGAGGTGGAGGAGACCAAACACAGAGCTAAAACAGACACAAAGGCATGAACACATGAAGGATCATGCTGTTCGATGAGAAATAAAGTTTAAAGGTGAAGATGTGTTGGTGGTCACAGCTCAGGTGTGGCAGTTTAAGAACGACATTCAGAGACTGTTGACAGTTTACATGAGTTTCTATCAGATGGAGAAAATTAGCCTTCAGTTCGTAAACACAGTCGGGATCTTCCCTCTGGTAGCTTCTTATGTCGGGAAATAAAAGCGCAGAGCTCCTTTTCTCCACTAAAAGGAGGCGTCATGCATGCCAAGAGTCAATAATTAATAATCACAGATAACTGACACCTTTGACCAAATCACACCTTCACTATCTTTCTCTCACGTCTTCTCCCTCTCACATGCTTTCTCGTGTCCACGTCACACATTTTCTGCAATATTTCATAAAGATGTCAAGCATAAGGTTTGTTAAAGCTCACTCACCAAATTATCAATGACACATCTGCAGCAGAAAAAGGAACAAACATTTCATATTTAAATCATGACGTACATTCAGATGAAGGAGAACCTTCTTTCCTCTGAAAATACTCATTTCTGATTGGCAGGTGTCAGTTTTTTAACGCAGTCCAAATAAGTTAAAATAACACAGGATCAATGTTTGGTTGAAATAAAGTGAACTCTAGGGGAGATTTTTATTTCTGAGAAAAAAGGTTTTTCATTTGAGTAAAAAAATATTTATTTAGTTCATTTGATGTTTAAGTGCGTCAGATGATTCAGAGGGTTTTCTAGATGAAAACATACAGAGAGAAAGTGATGAAACTTTACAGACTCGTAACTTCAGTTTAGTTTTAGTTTAGTTTAATCAAGTTTTCACTTGATGTTTTTAAAAAAATCCACATCATGAACTGAGAAAGTTATTTGACCGACTCCCTCTTACGTGTGATTGATGATGCTCACCGATCGGCTCTCCGTCTTCAGGTCGGAATAATCGACGACGACATATTCGAGGAGGACGAGCACTTCTTCGTGCGCCTGCTGAACCTTCGTGTTGGCGACGCTGAGGGGATGTTCGAGAGCGATGAGGTGGGCGCAGCTCCCAAAGGTCGCCTGTTTGAGCCCCTGGTCGCCACGGTGACGATCCTGGACGACGACCACGCCGGCATCTTCACGTTCAGCGAGCGCATGGTGCGGGTGAGCGAGAGCGTGGGAACCATGGAGGTCACGGTGGTTCGTAACTCAGGCGCCCGCGGCACCGTCATCCTGCCGTACCACACCGAGTCAGGCACCGCCAAGGCCGGCGAGGACTACGAGGACGCCCGAGGAGAGCTGGAGTTCACCAACGACCAGACCACGTGAGTCAGACCGCCGAGCGCCACGCGAGGATCCACACACACACACACACACGGCTTCACGCGCTTATCTGCAAGTCACCGAAGGTTTGTTCAAAGCTGCCTGATGTCAAAGAGCTCGAACACAGAGAGGGA
>JBAJHX010000049.1:164114-176890 GCA_037176925.1 Amniataba percoides | reverse complement strand
TTATCTGAAGAGTCTCACTTATTGATTATATTATATATTATATTATTACTCAGTGATTGATTATCTGAAGAGTCTCACTTATTGATTATATTATATATTATATTATTACTCAGTGATTGATTATCTGAAGAGTCTCAGGGTTATTGATCGTCACCTGTCCTGTTCAGTTTCTCTCACAGCTGATCGGCGATGTCGTACTACTCGTCGTCGCGCAGCTCGTCCCGGGCCACCGACTGTAAGGTGTACGTGGGCGATCTGGGAAACGGCGCCGCCAAAGGGGAGCTGGAGCGAGCGTTCAGTTACTACGGGCCGCTGAGGAGCGTGTGGGTGGCCAGGAACCCCCCCGGCTTCGCCTTCGTGGAGTTCGAAGACCCCCGAGATGCAGAAGACGCAGTGAAAGGGATGGACGGGAAGTGAGTTTGATTTAATGTTCAGCAAGAGGACGACGCTCAGAGTGAAACTTAAACAAAGAAACTGTCATTTATCATCTTTACCTGAAAGAAATTCACGTTTGAATGAATCAAAGGAAGCTGCACCGCGCTCAGACTTTCTCTGGTGTGTGTGGTGGCGCAGCTTTCAGCCTGTGTGTGTTGTGTTTGAGTGCCCTGTGAAGCGTCGGTGTTTTCAGCGCTCTCTCTGGTGTCCTCAGGGTTCTCTGTGGGTCTCGTGTTCGGGTGGAGATGTCGACCGGTCTCTCCCGGAAAGGTCGTGGGCGCCCCAGCAGACGCCAGTTCGACCCCAACGATCGGTGTTACCAGTGCGGCGACCGCGGCCACTACGCCTACGACTGCTACCGCTTCAGCAAGCGAGGAGGCCGGCGCAGCAGGTGAGGAGGGCGCAGCTGCTCGGCGTGATGTCTGATGTTCGGCCACCCAGCAGGAAATAAACTCTTTTTTTTTTTTTTCTTTTTTTCCTCTGCAGGTCTCGTTCTCGGTCCAGATCCAGATCCAGGTCCAGATCCCGCGGACGCCGCTATCGTTCTCGCTCCCGCAGCCGTAGCCACAGCCGGTACGTTGGAAACAAAACACGCCTGCAGAAACAGGAACACGTCTCTGCTGAGGAGCTCAGAGTCGGTGCAAATGCCCAGCTCACCTGGAAAATCCTGGTTTTGTTTTGACGTGTTCTTCTTACCGGGCGTGTGTTCATCCTCTCGTTTCTCGTCCTCAGGAGCCGCCGCCGCTCTCCGTCCTACTCCAGACGCAGGAGCAGGTGAGGAAACAGTTTTAGGATTTGAGTTATTGTGTTGCTGCTCTTCTTCGAGGGCTGTTAATCCTGTTCAGTGTATTTGGTTCGTGTCTCACTCTGTCTGTCTGTTGGTTGTTGAGGTCGTTCCCTCCATAACTGTAATTAAACTCACTTTATTTCCTGACATCAGGTCCGGCTCTCCAGCTCGTTCCAAGTCCAGGACTCCAGTGAGAAGGTAGGCGTTTAAATAAAAGACCTGGTGTGCATGCACTGCTCTGGATAAAGGGATGTAAACAGGAAGCAAACAAACACACAGAACAACACAAATGACGTTTGTTAATCACACAACTTTGACAATAGGTCGTTTGTCTGTTCACATTTAGACCCTCACAACATACACAAACGTTTGAAAATCACATTTTTTTGTATCAAGGCACAAACTGAATCCATGTGGCAGCAGCATGATTTAAAAATCTAATCCTCACAGATCAAAAGGATGCTGAAATATTTTCCCTGTGCTGCTAGAAGACGTGCGCCTGAAGTGGAGGAAACTTGAGACAGTTGAATGAACGAGTGCAGCTTTATCCTTCAGCAGGGCAGCTTGTTAATGTTGTCTGCTCTTTGCTCCAGTCGCTCCAGATCTCGGTCTCGGTCTGGTTCTGCGCCCAGAGGACGCTCCGTCTCTCGATCCCGCTCACGGTCTCAGTCGGCCAACCACAAGCGGAGCAGGTAAATCCTCAGTCTACATGTCCCTCCTTCACTGAAACAGGGCGTAGGTTGTCTAATGAATGTCTGCTGCTTAGTCCTGCCAGTTGTCAGAGTTTTGCCAAGATGTTAATAGACGTATTTGACAGCTCAGTGAGAGATCAGATTAGAGATCAGTCACAGTTCAGACCACACATACCTTGCGTTTTAAGAGAGGGTCAGTTTTAGTCCTCTTGTTAGCCAGAGCTAGGTGCTCCATGCTAGGCAGGGAGCGACTGTAAAATAGACCCTCCTCCCACCCGGGACCGTCACGCCGCCGCCGCCCAGCAACGCCACACGACGGTGACGGTGAGGTGGATGACCACGGAGAGCCCTGGACCTCCTCGACACAGAGAGATCATCCGCCGTGTCTTCTGCCTCAGCTGTTTGACAGCAGTGGAGCGGGGGGGGGTTAGAGGACAGTCACTTAGGCCCTCTGTGTGGTGTAGGGAGGTGTAAGTAAGATGGACCTCTGTCCTGTGCTCTCTTTTTTTTAAAGCTCTTTGATAGTTCTGCACTTGTTAAGCTCTTCAGTCCTGCTTTATTTTGAAAGGAGAGTGCAGGAAAGACGTCTCCGCTCAGCTTTTATCTGTTCAGCAGCTAAAATCAGTGAGCTTCACCCATTTTCTCTGTACTCTCCCCCACCCTACATGTTAATAAATGATTTAGGCTGACTGAACAAGACAGAAGATTTCATTTGTTGGATTCAAGTGTTCAGATGGTCAGAGGTAGCATTGTAAATGTTTTTACTTTATTCCTAGATTTGATTTCCCTATCCTGAATTTGGCTAGATTAAAGCTCCAGACAAATATTTATGAGACAAAACGACACCATTGGTGTGATTTACGTTAAGCATCTTTGCAGCACAGTTTTGTTTATTTTTCATATTTTCTTTAAAGCGTGTGGTGGGAGCTGAGCACTGCACTGACACCGCAGCTGATCCCAGGCCCAGGGTCTGCCAGCTGGCGGTGTGTACGTCCTGCGGGAGGGTGACTAAGCGCTGACCTGAGATCAGCCTTCGCCTGCATCTGGTGTTAGACAGCGAGAAAGAGGTCGACCTACCGACCGAACCCTCCCCACAGTGAATGGGTGACCGTCTGTTCAACCGACGCACAGGCTCAGACGAGATCAGCCCGTGCACACATACAGTTGTTCTACTAGAGTCACCCAGCAGCCAGCCAGCCAGCCTTCAGATGTACCAGAGGGCTGACCCACACAGATCAGAGTTCGACCACTACCTTTTTAAATCCATTACCTACCTACCAGACCCCCCTACCTACCTACCAGAGTTCTTCGGCCTCTGTCTTAGCTTCTGAAAGTGAGAGAAAGAGAGCTGACGAGAGATCAGTCTTCAAGAGCCTCCCAGCGCAGTGTCTCTCCGAGTTGTAGTCATCCGTCCTTCAGTCCTTTCATCCTTCGCTTCTCTGTACTTGTTGTTTCTGCCACTGTCTCCAAAGGTAACCAAAAATCAAACCCCCTGACAAGCTCATGTTCATGGTCAAAGAAAGTTCACAGGGTTGATGTAGTACTGAAAACAGCTGATTTATAGAGCTAAAGTTGAGCCTTTAACAAGCATGCTCAGTGTGTGTGTGTGTGTGTGTGTGTGTGTGTGTGTGTGAGAGACTGAGTGTGTGTGAGTGAGTGAGTGACAGAGGAAGACAACATGAAATTTAATGGGCTGATATCTCTGAGGACACAGATATGTTCTTCTTGTGCCATACATGTTGCAGCCACATTACCATTTTACCATCGTGATATTTATTTTAGTGCCCCAACTACAATAATAATGGTGGCTTTTTAAATGTGCAACTCCTTCTCAGACCGCCTCCATCTGTTTGTGCTGCCACCCCTTTTTGTGTTTGTAGTAACTGATGGATCAAGTCCTAAATTTATCTGACTGCTGCAGCAACAGTAAGTGAGGAGACGTGTCAGCAACATATCTGTCAGTTCAGCGGGTGCTTGTTTGGCCCGGGGGGTTCAAGTGCGTATTGAGCTTTGACCCTGGACAGTTACTCCTCAGAAATACAAAGATTATCTGCCTGATAAAAGATTTAAAGACACACAAACATGTTTTATGGCTCTTGAGATGAACCTTGGTCTGAGAGGTCCGAGAGGTAATCACACAGTTATCAAATATCAGCACCCATCCAGTCATGAACTTTCACAAATGTTAAGATGTTTATAAATGTGGGATGTGTTTTATCTGATCATCCTTCCACGCTCCCCTGTGGCAAGCTAACTCCTCTCTGTTTGTGTTTCAGTCGTTCCC
This sequence comes from Amniataba percoides, assembly GCA_037176925.1. Classification (NCBI taxonomy): domain Eukaryota; kingdom Metazoa; phylum Chordata; class Actinopteri; order Centrarchiformes; family Terapontidae; genus Amniataba; species Amniataba percoides. The sequence goes on along the minus strand of JBAJHX010000049.1, from coordinate 172,692 downwards.
GTTCAGCAAGTCCTCACCGAAGCCCAACGCCAGCAGACGACTGAATGAAGAAGACTATTAGTCCCCTCATACCGCTGTCCTTTACAGACAGACCCCGAACCCCTGCTCCCTGTCTGCTTTTACAGCCCTGCAGCAGCCAGTTTTTGTACTTGTTTGTCTAGTTCCAGTCTTCTAAGTTAAGTTTCCTCCCCAGGACTGTAGTCTTCATGCAGCTTCTGATTGTTGAAGATTTAGAGAGCGCAGCAGACAGAAATAAATGCGATTTTTCCATTCGATAGTTTTACATGATGCTGCTGCAGCTGCGTAGGTCGTCTTTCTTCTCAGAGGTTGCGTAGCGAGTGTAAGAAGCCACACCAGCGTGAAGGTGATACTGAATGTTGCAGTTGACTTTTAGCAGTGATTTGGGCAGCTCACAGTGCATCGCAGTGGTAGATCGTCCAGTCGATGTTCATTGCATTGAAAAACTGCTTTTATTACCATAATTCATATTTTTGAACCATGAAATGCCCCCCCCCCTTGAAAATCGTCCAACGATGTAGTTTTCTTTATGTGTTGCGCCCCAGTTTGATTTGACGTCTCTCCTCACGGTGTAAAAAAGAGGAGGAGGTTTCTGGCCTGCATGCCTTTAAATATAATGTCACATTCCTGCTGTTTGTTCTGCCCTTTTTACCAACAGGATCAGCCTCACTGTGCTCAAACATGTCCCCGTGTCCTCTTTGAATGCTCCTGTGACTTCTGATTTTAAAACGTACACAGTGTTTGATTTTCTGTAAGGGCTGCTTTAAAACTTTGGTTCTGTTCCTGGCTTATACGCTAAGGCAGTGGCAGTTTTATTTTTGAATAAACCTGTTCAACATACCCTGCTCTTGGATTTGTATTTATTGTATTGTCATTTCTTGTCTTGATGGGGGATTTGAATATATTTCTGTGAAATATCTGCGTTTTTTCAGTAGATATTAGGGATGCATCACTGAATGCCGGTAGTTTTTTAATGATGAATAAAGTAGCTTTTTTTTTTTAATAAAGTTAAATTGAATTAAAGGCTGAGGCCATTGGAGCTGCAGGAGCAACCGTCTGCCGCGTAAGCGTCCTGTACTCCTATTGGCTGCTCTATAGTCAGAAACAGACGGACAGCCGCCCGAGCCAATGAGCGCGCCGGTTGTCTGTGTGGAGGGCGGAGCCTCGGGGCCTGTTGTCTCTTGAGTTCTCCGTCCATTTCGGCGGCGCGTCACTTCTGCTCCTTTATAACCGGACAACATGGCTGCTGCGGCGGGCCGCTACTACAGCGAGGACGGCCGGGCAACGAAGAGGCAGAAGACCGACGGGATGGCCACGGTGAGTATACCGTCCTGGAGCCCGCAGGGGCGCGGAGGGACCGCGGTGCGGGGTGGCGGAGGAGTCTGCCTGTCGGAAAATGCTCGGCGGGGTGAAGTCACGACGCACCGCCGCTCGGGGCGGCTTCGAGCGGAGCCGCGGCCCGGTGCTTTGTCCTCTGGCCCGCTAAGAGGGTAAGAGCGGCGAGCCGCCCGCCGCGGCGCGTAGAGGCCTCCCGCTCCGGTGTGGAGGCCTGAGCGGGGGCAGGCAGGGCGGCTGCGCGGCCGGGCCTCCGCGCCGCTCCGCTTTGTTCTCGCCCCGCAGCGTTAGCCGCGTGTTAGCCGGGAGCTGCGCTCCGAGGCCGGCCTGTCACAGCGGGGACACCGCGGCGGGCCTGCAGCTCCGTGCTGCCGCTGCTGCTTAGTTTAAAACCGATCATACCCAGAAAACTGCTGGATTCATTACAACATTTAAAAACACGCCGCACGAGTGTGAACCACCCCTCCCCCACCGAGCTGCCCGGGGTAATCGATACTGTGATCCGCGACAGGAAGGACGCGATCACCCATCGATCCGCCCCTGCGGTGCCTCATCAGTTTATTCCAGTACTTTACACGTTAGCATCATTTCTTTACACGTTAGCATCGCCTCTTTACTTTACACGTTAGCATCACCTCTTTACTTTACACGTTAGCATCACTTCTTTACTTTACACGTTAGCATCACCTCTTTACTTTACACGTTAGCATCACCTCTTTACTTTACACGTTAGCATCACCTCTTTACACGTTAGCATCATTTCTTTACACGTTAGCATCACTTCTTTACACGTTAGCATCACCTCTTTACACGTTAGCATCACCTCTTTACACGTAAAAAACTTCTTTACACGGTAGCATCATTTCTTTGTAGTGTAATAGTGTGTTGCAGAATACAGAAGCGCACACAGAGCAGTCAGAGTACTGTAGGTTACTACAAAATGTTTATGTGTTGCAGCAAACGTGTTATTGCAGTAGTATTATTGCAGTAGTACAGTTTGCAGGATATCGGGTGCTGCTTTGATGCAGATCGTGCTGAATGTTCCTCAGATGAACGCTGAGCTCCTCCTCAGCACACACTGACTGTCTGACTATTTTATTTATGTGGTTGTTATTTATTTCAGGGATATGAGGATCCTCATAAGACTCTTCCCTCCGTGGTCGTGCACGTCCGCGGGCTCGTGGACGGAGTCACTGAGGCCGACCTGGTCGAGGCCTTACAAGAGTTTGGAGCCATCAGGTAGATAACAGAAGCAGAATTAAATGTTTTTATGTTGAGGGTTCGGTGTCGTAGCTGCAGATAAAAGGTGAGTGTAACCCTTCTTCTCTCGTTCTCAGCTATGTGGTTGTGATGCCGAAGAAGCGCCAGGCGCTGGTGGAATATGAAGACATGAACGGGTCGTCCACGGCCGTCACGTACGCTGCAGACAACCAGGTTTACATCGCCGGCCACCCGGCCTTCATTAACTACTCTACCAGCCAGAAGATCTCCAGGCCGGGAGACTCTGACGACTCTCGAAGCGTTAACAACGTCCTCCTGCTCACCATCATGAACCCCATCTACCCCATCACCACGGTAACCACAGAGCACTGCCTCCCTGCAGCTTCGTCTGATTTTGTGTTTGTTCGTGTTTGCTGTTTGTTGATGAGTTTGACGTGTTGAGCGGAAACAAGCTCAGTGTCGGTTAGCGTGCTGGAGTTTGATTCATCGCTGTGTTGTGTAGTTTTTGATGTGTCCGTCTTCACAGGATGTCCTCTACACCATCTGCAACAACTGTGGGCCCGTCCAGAGAATCGTCATCTTTAGGAAGAACGGCGTCCAGGCCATGGTCGAATATCCTTTTTGTGCCTCCACATAGCAGAAACTGAGCTGTTGAGTGAGCATCTGATGTTTGAGTTTAACATATAAAACTAACCCTCTGGGCATTTTAACTTTCTCTAGTTTTATGATAAATGTGCCACGTCAGATACCACAAACACTCCTGACCTCATAACTGTGTTAATGAGCTTTTCGTGCCTGAGTGTTAATGTCCTCTGCCATTATAAACGGTAATACTGTATCATGCTGCTCGCCCTCGTCTGTCAGGAAGGGTTGATTTAAAGATGTGCGCACTTCCAAAGGTCTGACGCGGTGCATACATCCTGCACTGCTTTACACTTCCTGTGTCCCTGATTATATACAGACACCAATTAATCTTCAGTCAGTGCAGACTTTAAGTTGTTTGCGGTTTGTTTGCATTAAACAGCCGCATCATGTAAATGAATGATGATTTTTCTCAGATGATATGAAAACAGTCAGTTGTTCAGTAATTGGAACAGCAGACTCTTACAACACGTGACATAACTCATGTAGGAGTGAAACGAAGAGAAAATGAATGGATGCTGTAGTAGAAGTACCTGAGGTGACAGTTTGTGGACTCATTATGGTTCTGGTGGCGTGTTTTATCTTGTGTTTTTTTTCCCTGAAATTTGCTGCCTTGCTGTCTGGTCCTTAACTCTGCCATCACATTTGACTCTGTGCAAAGTGCTCAGCGGGCCAAAGCATCACTCAATGGAGCAGACATCTATTCTGGCTGCTGCACGCTGAAGATCGAGTACGCCAAGGTATGAAAAAACAAACTAGACCACATCAGTTGCACAGTATCATGCAGACAAGTCAGCAGAGCCTTGCAAAGTTGTAATTATTAATGTGAGGCCTTTTATAAAAAGTGAATCTGTTTACTGTAAAGAGGATCCTTCTGCTCTTGGTTTGGTTTTATTCTAACTGTAAACAGAGTGAATGTATAAATAGCTGGCCACTTTGAAGCTTTACTATCTTTTTAATTTTATTCTCTGTGTTTCCTCAGCCCACTCGCCTGAATGTGTTCAAGAATGACCAAGACACCTGGGACTACACAAACCCCAATCTGGGAGGCCCAGGTACAACCTCACACACCTGAACACACCTGAATGTTTGCTGACAGCACACATGCTTCACCGCTGAGCCCCCCGTACACACTGAGAGGAGTTTCAGCAGGCGGCCGCTGGGAAGAATCCGCTTCAGTCCGTCCTGCTTTAACACCTCTCAGCACACACGTTGGGCAGGTTCATATACAGGGCTGATTATTGGGGGGTATGAATAACAAAACATGCAACATTGATCTTTTAATGAGATCAGACTTCCCTCAGGTCAGTTAAATGTTTCAAAGGTGCAGCTGTTGTGTGCTGTGTGGGTGAAGGGCAGGAACAGGTGTGCAGACACAGAGGATCAACACCAGCTCACCGGTGCCTTTTGTCTGGACAGTGTTTTGCTTTATCTTCAGGCTTCTTCTTATTCCTGGTATGCCGCAATGCTGATCGGCAATACAAACCCAATATTTCAGTTCATATGAACACAAATGTTATTTGTTATTTGAAATACAGCCAGCTGCAGTCCTCCTGGGAGCATATAACATAAAACCTTTAATTTAGTTAGGACTCAGCGTGTCAATGTTTGGACAGCAATCAGAAAGAATTAAACTATTTTCTGTATAATTTCTCTTCTCTGTTCCCTCACGTTAAAATGTGCTATAAAGTCTCAGAGCTGCTGTTTCAGTGATCTGCAGTCGACTCTTCAGCTGATGAAAGTTTATTCACTGAAAACGTTTCATTGTTAAAACTCTGAAGCTGAGAAATCAGCTTGAAGCTCTGCTGTCAAACAGACAAATCATAAAATCCATCTGCAGCAAACAGTGCAGTTAATGGTTTAGAAAAGAGAAAACACATTTTATGGTTCCTGTTTCAGTGTTTGTTCTTATGGCAGGAACCTGCCTCCCATAAAAGCCATAAAGGGGGACGAGGAGTCTGCATATACAGTCAGCCAGAAGAACAGTCATCAGCCACTATAATATTTCAAATATATGTGATTTATTTAAAACATTGATCATGTTTTCCAAAGGCTGGAGGACTGAGACCAGTGTACAGAAGCTTAATTATGATCAGGCCTCCTCAGATCAGATCGTCTTTACAAGACGTCTGAGAGCAGCACAGAAACGGACAGCAGCAAACTTTTCTCTACAGTTATAATATGATTACTTTTTTTAGTGAAGATTAATTTAACTCCATGGAGGTTTAGTGTTTGATCTGTTACTGCAGAGATGATAAACTTGGATATGACCTGATTTCTAAAGTGTCTATTTGTACTGATGTTACTTTATTTAGAAACGAGTATTTAAAATGAAGTACTTAAAATAGAAAGGAGGCGTCAGTGTTTCTCTGCAGAGAATAAATTAATCAGGTTTGTGGGGGTTTTTTTACACTAAATGGTAAATCTGCTGTTTCTGTCTGACAGGTGTATTTTTTTCACCTCTTGTGTTTCTCATGTTTCAGTCATGAAGTCACACAAAGTTTTCTGTTTGCCAGCATTTCCTGCTCCTGCCTTCTTCACCACACCTGCACATTTCTGGGTTTTTCTCTTGGGGTGGAAGTCCTGTATGAACTTTAGAGTCACCATAACAGCTCTGTGTTCGAACAATTTTACTAAAAGGGGTCACCTGAAAATTGTCCTCGCCACAAAGACTGATTCTGGTCCTTTCCACTGTTACGTTTAACGTTGACAGGAGTGAGCAGCTGTCTGAAATAGACTTGATGTGAAACAGAAAGCGTTTCCTGTCTGTAGTTTGTGGCTTATCAGGTGACAGCAGAGGACCAGCATCAGTGTTCAGGCGAACATTACGTAACTCTGATCTCTTCCTGATGATAAATCGCTGATCTCAGCAAGGCCAAAAAAAAACAAAGGCAGGAGTTTGTGCTAAGAAGGAGAGGGAGACACACGCTGACAACATCCCCACTCAACAGCCACCATGTCGAGTATCCACTGCTCCACTGAGGACACAACCACAGGCATACTGAGGGCCAAAAGTCCCCATACAAGGAACAAACTACACGACGAAGTAGGACTGATTTTTCCACTCACTCCTCATCTGAGCCTCGAAGACTTCGCACACTCGTACGGGGCGGGGAGTTTGGGGCACTGAGCTACACTTGGCCCCTTCGTCCTTTCTCACCCATTTTGAGACACAAGTGCAGGCCAAAGCTTGCATCTACAGCCCCCCCACTGTCGACACCAGAAGGAGACTGACACCAGAGAAGCCACTGCAGACAGACGGTAGAGACAGACAGACGAGGCGTACTGACACTAACCCGTCCACCGAGGTCACATTTTTAAAAGGCTCGCCCCGAAAACACCACAACAAAACATTCGAGCGACACACGGTGCGACACTTGCCGCCGCCGTCTGACTGATCCAATAGACGAGTCGACACAACTGATGAAGACACGCTGACAACACGCAGCACACTCAGCCATCACATGTTTCCTCCAACATGGACTCAGCTTTCCTCTCTTGCTCTTTCTCCTCATCTCCTCATCTCTCCCCCTCTGATTTTATTACCACATGTGTAGCTTTCCCTTTTTTTCTTCTTCTTGATATTTTAAAGTCTAGAACCTGTGTAACGCCTTCCATGTGATGCAGGTTTGGCAATTTGCGACTAAGAGGAGCCAGCTTCAACTGAAATGTGCTCTATGGCAGCCTCAAGGCCTACCAGTGGGCGCTAAGTGGACTAATCCAAAAAGGAACAAACAGGACGGAAACGCCAGCCAACCCCTCCCACCAATGGGCGTTTCAGCTTGATTAAACCAGGAGTCGATCCTGAGCTGGAGAGTTGTTTCCCCAAAAGAGGAAATGGATAAGAGTGTGGGCTGAAATGAGTTGAGTGGAGAGTGGTGGATCTACTGCAGCAAATATCCTCCTCCCACTGTTTGTAAGCATGCAGTAAGTAAATCGAGACCCTCCTCAGGGAACATAACTGCACAGCACCACACGACCCCAAAGCCCAGCACCCAACATCGCCACACAAGACTGACATACCTCCATTTCCTCCTCACACAGCCTCAATCTTTCTCTGTGGCAGAGGGTGAGGGTTGTGGTTCTATCTGAGCTGCATCTCTATTGTCACTTAAACTACGTATGTCTGTCCGTTATGTCCTGTCGCTCCCTCTGTCGGCTCTCTGCGGCCTTCAGGACTCATCTATGTGTGCTTCCCTGGAAAGCAATCAGGTTTTAATCTGGAGATGGTGTGAGCTTCACATTAATTCATGTAGGATGTGCTGGACCCATGACCAACCCTGTTTGATTAAAGTCTGCTCCACCAGCCACAGTGGCTGCTGGTGTCCCAAATTTACACGCTGCTTCGGACATTTTGGTTGCTGATTTGTCGTAGAAAGTGCATGAGCCTGGGTGGTCACCTGCAGAGGTACCGAGCCATCCGCATTTCATAGTCAGTCTGTGTTTTTATCCTGAAACACCTCCCAAACCAGGGCAGGCAGCTTTGTCACAAGTGGATTTACTGCACTCTCCTGACATTTAACGGGGTGATTTTTACATTTGCCCAGAAGAAAACTGTACTTTTGATTAACCTGGCTTCCGTTCTGATTGTTATGATTATTGTGTACCTGTACAGATGGTGATGCAGATGGCAATGGGAGCAATGCAGGTGTGTGTGAGCGTACAAACTTTATTTTCAAATTGAGCCATTTGTGATTTATTCAGTGATTTTGTTTTGATATGCTTGATATATCCCTGTATCACTTAGACCATCAGCACCCCCCCCCTCCCCCATCATAGATAATTAAAGTGTTTTAGGCTTATTTCCATCTAATATCAGCCATATATGTTTCACCCCCCCCCATCCTTCAGCTCATTGAATCAGACAGATCAGTCACTAAGATCCTTCAGCTGCTTGGTTTGATATCGTAGCCTGTCTGAGTGTAATGTGGGGGGTGGGGGGGTCCTTCAGTTGCATGCATCTATTTGATTTAAGTCTTTGGTAGTTTGCTGAAAACACATTAATCTGCTGTATGGTGTGAAATCTGAGGCGGCTCCTGGCGTCAGAGTGTCAGTTTGCCACGTTAAAGGAGGCATCCCATTGTCATGTAAGAGCAGCGTGTCTCTGCTTGGTGTATTTATCTCCCCCTCTCCCCCCTCTGCTTGTCCCTCTGTATCTTCCTCTTCTCATAGAAGATGTGAACGCCAACCCTAACAAGCGGCAGAGGCAGCCTGCTCTGCTGGGCGACCACCCTCCAGAGTACGGTAAGGCCGCCACCGCCCCAGGAACAAGAAAGCACGCTGAGGCGTACACACACACACACACACACACACACACACACACACACACACACACACACACACACACACACACACACACACA
>JBAJHX010000049.1:16688-30724 GCA_037176925.1 Amniataba percoides | reverse complement strand
CATACTGACTGGAGGTTTAAAAATGTCAGGTAATAACACATTTTGTGGGATTATAATACATACAGTACTGTACACAAAACTGAATAAATGACCCTGTTACATATATATATATCTCTATATATATCTATATATATATCTATATATATATATATCTATATATATATATATATACATATATATATATTTATATATATAAATATGTTACATTGAACAATCACTCAATCATTCAATCTGACTGATAAACAGAACTGACAGCTGGAAAAAGAAGTTTTAAAATAACTCAGCTTTTAAGATATTTTATTCTGCTTAACTGTGTTATTGCTGGACACATAAGATACATCTCTCTTTCATAATATCAATTGAAATTTAAATATCTTTGATGGACAGGTAAAGGTGACTGAACAAGACTTGAACCCAAATGCATGAGACAGAGATGATGAGACATTTACAAAACATTGACTTGAAAAAACAATGGCATGTGAGACGCAGGAGCAGTTGCAGTTGCAGTTGCACAAAATGATTTGCCAACAGGACAGAGGGAGATGCAGGCATATACACAAAAGGTAATGAGGAGCAGGTGGAAACAATCAGTGTGCGGCAGACAATCAGACAAGGTGGGAAACACACTGTGGCTGGAAGCGGGGAACCTGAGGAGATAGGAGAGATGTGACTTTCAAAATAAAACAGGAACTGACAAAACAAGACAAACACAAAAAACAAACATAAGTGTCCCACCAGCCACACTGCTTCACTGCCAAAATACAAAAGATCTTGGAGGCAGGCATTATCAAACAGGTGATGGATCCCCTTGGAAATACAATTAGTGGTGTTATCACGAACTGGCTCAAAGTTAAGATAAAGAAAGGAGAACATACACAAGTCAGAGGATCAAAAGCAAACAATTCATTCACTAAACAAAATACATAAAGCAAGTTCATGAGATGTAAACAGCAGTAATGGGTTAGGCTTGGTGTGAGTGCTGAGACGAAGGCAGGAAAATCACAACCTGGATATCAACTCCTGTTTGCTGTGTCACCGTAGGTCCACTGAAGGTACAGCTCACCTGACCTGTGGCAATCACCTCTCAGTCCTTCAACTTGGCTAAATAAAAGTACTCTGTGAGGAAGCGTGAGGCACTGGCCTGTTTTTGGCATGTCAACATATGGTTGGCTTTTTACACTGTGGGCAGACCACCAGGGCCTGGGTACAACCGAATCCAAACGTGTGCATTTGCTCTACACCTCACCATAACAGTCTCCCTTCAGGACCTCCAACTCACATCAACACAGAACCATGCGCCACACCTTTGTCCGGGAAGGGTGGTCTTTGAAAGTCCCAGAGGGGCTTGTGCTTTTCCAGTCTGTTCTGCTGGAAGGATGTCTGTGTTAACTCGACAGTGTGAAGATGAAGCATCGCTGCAGGAGCCCAGCGTGTTAGCTGGGTGTTGACAGATATATAGAAACAATTGATCAAAGACTGCACAGCCTGCCTTGTCAGTGAGAAGACTAGATTCACCACCGTTGCCTCCTCCGTAGCTTTTGCAGTGACATCACCATCATCCCACAGGAAACATTATTCTGATGTTGATTTATTCTGTGCATGCAACATCTATTTCCTGTCCATCCTGGGAGAGGGATCCTCTTCAATTACTCTTCCTGATGATTTCTTACATTTTTTTTACATTAGTTTTTCCGTATCCAGGACAGGGGTCTGAGGAGGTGGTAAACTGCACAGATTGTAAGGTCTCTTGTGACAAACTGTGATTTCCTGTCCTGTAGCATCAGCAACTCCTTGTTGTAACATCCCAGATGGTCAGATGGACTTTTTTGCCTCTCTGGACACTGATGGACACTAGATAATGACCCACAGTTTATCTCAGCAGATTTTGAAATTGTTATAAAGGGCATACACGCAAACTTTCTACCACCAGGAGCCAAAGTGTAGTGCACGTGGTGGATGGTCTTACCCTCTCAGCTACTGCACCCTGTTTGGGTTAGGGTTAACTACTACCAGCTTTTTGATAATGGGGCATGAGCTGTGACTGCCTGCAGTTTTTGCCCCAGCAACAGTGGACTGAAAGACGAATAAGGTCACAGACCATCTTCGAATATGGCCTCCTGGTCATCCTCCTGTTGAGTTGTCCATCCAGGTGTCCTGCTTTGTCCATCAGATGAAAGTGATGAGGACATCAGACATAAAGATGAGGAGAATTATGGCAGAAACTCAAAGTTTATTTTTGGATTCATTTGTGTGTGTTTTATTTTCTGTTCTTTTCCATTTTGGCACAATCAGTCATTTCACATCACTTTCCAAAGACCACCAGGTGTTTATGATAAAAGTGCAGAAAAACAACCCTAAACCCAAAACTACAAAACCTTAAATAAATATGATGTTTTCAGAATCACTTGGTCATCTACCATCATTTTAAGAGCTATTAACAATTCCAAAAACAACTCCTTTTGAGATTAAAGAAATAATCTGAGATTTTTTTATATCAGGAAATGTATGTTAAGTCAATGTCTATCACCAGATTAACTGACTCACTGGTGACTGATGAGATGAAAGTCTGCAGCAGTGTTACAACTCGTCTGTGTCTGGGGAGAATTTCCTGAAAAATTACAACAATTTAACAAAACTTTTAACACAACAGACTCTTCAGCTCACTTGAGTGTGAAGCAGCGTGCCGATTTTATTTTTACTTTAGTGTTGAGAGGAAACAACACAGCATTGTTTACCAAACAAAGAAAAGTTTGATGAGAAAACTGAGTTGAGGCCCGAAACCACTCCTGAAATGACCAATTATCAAAAAAGTTACCATGACAGAGAACAAAATGTAAATCTTTCAGATTATGACTTTAAGAAGGTTAAAAAAGTAGTGAGTTTAACCAGCTTCTGGTAAACAAAGCTATGAAGCATCAGATATAACATAATTAATAATATTATGTTATATGGATCTCTGTATTTTTATGTGACAGTTTAAAAACCTATCTTCTATCAGTGAGCTCACAGTAATCTGATTACAGTTCAATTCATAAATGCCATACTGAATATTAAAACACAGAGATGTTTGATATTGACAGTGATGTTTCAGGTGATTTTACTACATTACACCATCGCCTCCTCAGTTGTCATGTTGACAAAATTTGGCAATTTCAGTGTGAAGTTGGGTGGATGCAGATTTAGAAATTTTAAAAGAAAAACAATAGTGTACAAATGAATCAAGACCCTCTAACAAACCCTCAGTTCTTATCTGAAGGTTTATAATGAGACAAAATTCTTTGTTATAAATCCTCACAAGCAGTGCTCACTGCAGATTTAAATCACATTTAATTACATCATTGACCCTTTAATAAAGACCTCAGGCTGTCTGAAGGAATGATCCATTAAAATTCATCATGACAGAGGCTGGAAACTGTTTGTAATTTATTGACAATTTATTCTTCAGGTCAACTGTTTGTGTGAATTTCACATTTCAGGAACTGAAGAAGTGCACTTAGTTTTGTGCCTGAAACCACAGCTGATCTGTTATTTAATCAGACAAAGAACAAAAATCACTTTGAATGAAAACAGGAAACCTTAGTCAGGTTTGTGAACACTGTCAGACTGTACTAAGTCTGTTTAACTCTGAAGTGTGTGACTGCATATAAAAACATTAAATCTCCCTGTGGCTTCAAGCTGACTTACATGAATCACACAGGTTTACCACTGTATCCCAGAATGCTTTGCTTCAGTTATATGTTACCTTTGATTTGACATCATGCTAATCAATAAGCTCGTTCACTTCCATCAATAAATCAGTACACTGCATTCATTAGTCATTCATCCACTGCCCCCAAAACTCAGACTGTCACATTACCTCAGGTGACCTCAGGTGATTTCAGGTGACCTCAAATGACCTCAGGTGACTTCAGGTGACCTCTGTCTCAGTGTGAAGAAATTGATGAAGTTCTGGTCCGGCTGTTGAAGTTTAATCTGAATTTCAGTTTGTTTTCATCTCTGTTACTACTGACAGTCTTATTGAAGATGGATTATCTTTCTTTTTATCACATAATCACATAAAGAAACCTGAGCTGAGCGAAATTATCGGCCTGATCTGAATGGTTAACATCTGCATCTGCAAAAATATCAGTTGCCTGAGGATGAATAATTCATTCAAAGTCTACTCATAAACAGCGTACTTTTTCATGTTGAAGAGTCATTTTCTCAAAGTTGCTCCAAAGACAACAACCCAGTCAGCATAACTCATCATTATTAAGTTCTGAAGTGATGTAGAAATAAAAACTAGACTTTTAACATTGATTCAACTTTTAAATGAATAAATGTATTGTACTGACAACAGCTCAAATCACGTCCCTCACTGGCTGATTGCTCATGTCGATATTCAGACTCCGCCATTGTTAATGTGACTCATAAAAGTGGATTTTTGTCTGAGCAAACAAACGCAACTGTGCATAACTAAAAATGAAAACATGAACAGTATCACATGAGTGATACACCTGAAAAGGTCAGAGTTAAACTTTCATTCCAGCCTGTGTTTCTGGGACAATGGATGAGACCAAACCAACCAAACAACTACATGCCAAAATATTCTCATTTAAAATAGTGCTTTTCCATCATAATAAAAGTTCTTTTTAAATATAAAAACATCATCACTTACTGACTTTTTCTTCCACACACAGACAAGCGTCACAGGTTCTTTTTTAAATATAAAAACATTTTTGACCGACAGATTGAGGTCATTTTTTCACACAGAGAAGACTTATAAATATTGTTTCTGTTTACAGCGTTCTGCTACACGACTGTCAGACTTCAAAAAACATCTGAATCTTTTTCAGCGGTCAGATACAAAAATAAGAAAGACAACAGAAAGCTTTGCTACACCTGTACGGCCACGCCTTCCTGCTCTATGATTGGATGACAGGAGAACACCTGCACGAGTGTGTGTGTGTGTGTGTGTGTGTGTGTGTGTGTTTTGATCACTGCTGGTTGACTGAAAATGTGTATTTTATAGATTTAGTAAAAACTTGCAAGAAGTCATTTTCTTCCTCATAAAAGTGTAAATAAAGTTTAAGATTAAAGATAAAATAGTTCATCACTCTATTGATTTTCTCAGATTATTTCTTTGACAGTGTCTCACCATGTGGTTCGAGAGCCAAATGAAGTCACTTTAAGTGTTCATTCATTTGTGTTATCATTAAAACAAAAAATATTACAGTGTTTACGGCTCATCTGATGCCATAAACTGTCACATATTGCAGGCATAATGATTAGTGGGTTAACTGATTAGTTGATGGATACAATAATTGAATTAAATTGACTGAATTATAATAGAACATGATTCTTTATCTGAACTATAAACATTTATTTTCTGTTCTCAGACCAAATCAACATGACAGCATGTGTGCAAGGACTTCAAGACTGAAAGAGATAGAGGAGCTTAAGAGGCGTCTTGGCCCACTCATGAACCTAATTTAACAACTTTGATTAATTATTGATGTGGATATAATAACTCTGTGCTAACAGAAGGCGAGTTAACTGGTATTCTGTGACTTTGACTGAACCTTATTCACTTTCCAGCTGACTGACACCAGTCAAGGGACAGCGCATACTGTCAATCAAACACTGAGAGAAAACCAGACAGAAAAGAAAAGTTTCTTAAAATGAACCAGGTGGTAGGCGTGGCCTGATGGCTGCATCCTCATCCTCATCAGTGTCCCTGTGTTGTCAGGACACCATCTGGCTCATGTTTCTGTGCTGTGTTTCAGATGGCGGTGTCCCAGAACACAGTGGTGGTCTGTCCAGCGGTGGTGGCAGTGGGCGGGGCCGAATACGGTGGCGGCTGCTTCCTCTTCCAGCTGGGCAGGATGGGCATACTGTCCTGTTTACACAGATTCTTCTCAGGCCTCTGGCGAGCTTTAATCTCTCGACACAAAATTCTTTTCTTCTCAATCATCTCCATCATGGTGGCGTCTCCGCAGAGCCACGGCATCTGCAAGCGGAAAACAGCTAAAATCAAAATGTCCAGAAACTGCTTCTGATCGCTTACTGCATTTCTTCTCTGCAGTCCCAACTGAGACATCCATTTTTTGATCATTTTGTACCTCTTTGTGGTCCTGTTGTGTCTTTGTGGTGGGTTTTCATCTCTTCATGGTGGGTTTGAGTCTGCTTGTGTTGGTTTTGTGACTGTTTGTAGTGGTTTAGTGTCTCTGTGTGGTGGTTTGGTGTCTTTTTCTGGCAGTTTTTTGTCTGTTGTTTGATGGTTTGGCATGTCTTTATTTGGTGGTTTGAGAATCTTTGTGATGGTTTTGGGTTTCTAGTGGTTTTGCTTCTCTTTGTGTATGTTTTTATCTCTTTATGGTAATTATTGATGAATAAGAATTAAACTATTACAAATGCTTTCATGAAATGTTATTTTTTTGTAACAACAAATAATTTAATAATGATCTATAATGCATTAAAACTGTAGGCTTAGGGATATTTCTACAAATTGTAATTAAATATATGTTTTTATACATACAAAATATTTAAACCATATGTGAATGGTAAACTATAATTATTTACATGATGTAATTGGCTGACCTCTATAACGGAAACCGGGCTTTGAAAACTTTGAACATGAATATTGCAGATGTTTTATTTAATTTATTATCCTGCTGGTGTGACGCTGATTGTCGTCAGCTGCGACAAACCAGACAGACAGACAGAAAGACAGATTGACTTGAGTTTATTTTTACACTCTCAGGTTGTCATTGTGATGCCTGCCATGCACAGATTTGATTCACATTTAAATGCTGATAACATGTGACGTGTGTGAGGCACATGTCTGTGAAGATTATCAACCACCCAGCCATTTCTAAGAGTTAGAAGAAAGTCAGCTGGAGTTGCTGAATTCAGCTGAAAAACTGATGAGGCGTGAAACATCTTCAAGAACCTCATGAAAGTCCAGTTGACTTTCTTCTTTTAGAAATTGTATGCAGCACACCTGAAGTAACTGCTTTAATTATCATATGATTATTCAGTCATTTAGACAAATTAGAAACAGACTTCAATCAGATTCAGATAAGTTAATATTCACACTAGAAGTTCAATCTCATTTTGTTACTCTTGAATTTGGTGAACATTGAGCTTTATTGTCAGAAACTCAACAGAAAACATTCACACAAGTTACACAAGTTAATTTTTTCATTATGCTCTGCGAGAGATCAACAAAAACAAAAGACATAATAGTATTTTTCACTTTAAATAGCTGAAAAACCAACAAGAAAGAAGAGCTTCAAAATGACTGAATTCTCTGTAAAGTTAATGACAGTCTGTTGACGGGCTGTGGTCATGGTTCATGGTTCAAGACAATGACTGGCAGGGTTAGTGTGCAACGGGAGCTGTGTTTGAAGCTAAATGACGTGGTTGAGTTAGAGTTTGGTAAGATTTAATGGTATTTATTCTCTTAAGGTGCCTCAGTGTGAGTTAAATCAGCATTTGTTTAATGTTAGTGAATGTTAGTTTTAAGTTGGGTTAATGTTAGTTTCAATCATGAAACGTTGTTAGTATCGGTATTAGTGTTTCTCCACTGTTAATATCTACACATTAGGTTTAATGTAAATGAGATATAATACATAAAACATTTCATTTAAACAGCTAATATTTTACACAAAACTGAAATGACAAAATACCTGTTGAATGAAGTAAAGAAAACACTGTCTTTACATGTTCACATTTTCCATGTTTACTGGTTTATCATGAAACCGGTGGCTGACTTTAGTGCTTTACATTATGTTTTTCAGTGAAGTTGAATCCTGTGTGGAATAGAAAGTTTTTATTTTTTTTTATTTGAAATGAAACTGCTGTTTTGTCTGATTTAAATCGGATTTCAATAAAAAGACAAAGAAAAACAGGAAGATTAATGGAAGACACAGTTATTCAGGTGAATAGACAGGTATACAGTCAGGTGTTTTACAGACAGTTAGACAGACAGACAGACAGACAGGTATTTCACAGGTGTTGTACCTGGCTGAGGGCAGGATGATGGGACTCATGCAGATGACGTTGTGGTGTCCCTCCAGGTGAAGGAACTCCTGACGTTGAGGCTGAACGGCCCAGTTTACACACCGACTTTGATTCTGCAGATAATCATTTTTACATCAATCAGTGCCAGATGCTCACCTGTCTTGACTCTTAGGATAATAATTAGGTAACATCAGCATAGTGACAATTAAACTGACCAGTTACAGTTTCTTACATTACTAAGTAACTTTTTCTAAAAAAACCAAAACAATTCTCTTTGGCAGCACAAAACACATCCAAAATGCACTAAATGCAACCAACACACCTGTTACACATTTAGTCCCCATGAGGAAAATATTTTTTTCATGTGACTGGATGGAGTCATAAGTGATACCATCTTAAATAGGCTGTAAACCACCTGAAACACTAAATCGTTCCAGCAATTACAAAATCTTCTAATTCTGCCTCAGCAGCCTCCTCACCTGCACTCTTACAGAATATCAAGCAATACAAACCAAACCTCCTGTTACTCTCTTGAGAAGACACGTCAGCCTGATGTGATGTGGTGCTGGTGTTAATGGACTCACCTCCTCCTGCTGCTCCACCACCTCCTCCGGACAGCATCATGGTGGGGCTGACAGAAGACCTCCCCATCCTGCTGGAAACTGGACTGCTCTGTCCGTCTCTGTCTTTACTGTCATGTCTAGGTAGAGACCGCGAGTCTCCTACAGAGACACAACAAGACAAAGAAAGTAAAGAGAGAGACTTCATAAGATCACACAACCCTTTGCTGTGTTTCTGACAAAAGCAGCAAATATATTTGTCCAAGATGATACAGAAATCAGTCAAAGACAAACAGAGATAGAGAAGAAATGCAAATATGGGGTAATTGTGATTCAGGGTTCAACCTTAGATCACCAAATTATTTTACAATTCGTTTAAACAGCATCCCAACAGGCCATATCAGTGTGCCTGCAGCTCGCCAACCATCACACAAAGTCAGACCTGGGCTGTTCACCTCGAACTCATTCACTCCATCAAATTCAATCATGAATCAACAGTAAGAAATACACAGAAAGAGGAGACAAGCAGAAAAACAAACCAGCACATACTTGGATTAGATGAATAATGAAATGGACTGAATGTTTAAGAGTGAAAACTTTCTCTGGGACATAGGCCGCATCACAGAGAAAATAATCTTAAGAGAAAAGGTCAGAGGTTATATTTAAACCATAATGGTGCTTCGAGTTTTTGAGTCTGTACACTCATTCATCAACATTTCATCTATCAATCAAGAAAATCTTTCCTAACAATCTTTTTTCTTGACATTAATTAAATCAGTTTTCATATTATAGACAACAGCATGTATGCATTACATAAAATGTATTTGTAAAATAAGATGAACGCATTCAGCATCAGTGATTGATCAGTGAGTGATTACGGATTAATCACAATAACTAAAATTCTGTCAACAGAATTAATGTTAAAATGGCTAAACGTGACCTTAAATAAAAATGAACATTTTCTCATTGTTTTCACATCATGCTGTTGATCCAACATCAAAACAAATCAGCTGTCAGATCAAGGAGATCCAAGCTTTTTCCCATTATGCACTGGTCTGAAACCTGCTGCAGACTTGATAGCGTGGAGTTATTGTTGCTTATTTTAACATTAACAGAAAGAAATCTAACCAGCTGCACTGATTCTTCCAAGGCCTGTTCATCTTTTGAATGAGCCTCGTGACAGCTATGTAATGCATATTTTCTTATCATGAAGAAGGCTATAAAATTTTCTATAATATTTTCATGTTATGTCAGCTGATGATTCAGTTGCATCCATAAAGCAAATCTGCAGTTTATGTAGAGAATTAGTCATAAAACCACTGAAGGACTTTGTGGTGAGATCCAAAGTAAATAATTCAGAAAGCAAATTATTGTGAAATGTAATTGATGGAGTTCAGTGGGTCATGCTGGATTTGGAGGAAGGTCTGTCTGAAAGTGTCTCAAACTTTGACAGGTTGTCAGAAAAACAAATTATATGAAATATACTTTTCACCTTCAAACAGCTCTCAGCTTAATTCTCATATAAACCAAAGTCACAACTGGCAGAGTTAGAGTAACTAACCCATTTCACTTTAACCTCCAGTCTTTATTTCTTATAAATACAACAAAGTGATGTGAGTCTGGTTTTAATTTGACAGTATTGAACATTGTGGATTAGATCAGCAGGTGCTTCTGAAAATACATAAATGCCTCATTTATTTAACAAAATGATTTTCAGTTAAATGGCTGACTTGCAGTCGTCACCACGGCAACACCGTCTCCATGGAGACAAAATGAACTAATGATAATCCTCCTTTACAGAACTGTAGTCTGGTAACTAACTGGGACATTCAGTCTCTGTAACCTAAAACCTGTTTGTCTTCTTTCTGACCTTACAGAATTAACGATGATTTTTCTTATCAGTGATTTCATCCTGAAAGTTGATGAGTCTGCAGTCAGACTGATGGACCAGATGATGGAAACAAAAGAGAGAATGATGAAAGACAAAAGATAAAACAGCCTGACAGTAAATAAGTTCATCCATCCATTCATTTCTCTGACTGAAGGGGTTAGGGGTGCACAGTTCATTAGTTCAACAGACAGGTGGACATTGGTAGTCTTTGCTGATGATTTAGATGATTATTTCTCTATACTGAATCAGTGTTACAGTTAATCTGACACACTGCTGAGGTATTTATAAATAGATAAAGGATATTAAAATATTGCCACCTGCCATTGCATCTTCTCTTTTCAAAAACCTGTACACACATAAGGTTTGAGAACTGTGAACGTACGCTGAGTTCAGACACACTGCAGTTACCTGAAGGCCTTTTCAGACCTGCAGCCTTTATGTTCATATCATATATGAATAAACACCACGACTGTCCAACTGGAAAAATATCTGTGTAATTTTCAACAGGACAGAAGTCTGAACTGTATGATGACAGATCATCATAAATGTTCAATCATTTCGCAATAATAATTTAAAATGCTTCAGTCAGATTGAACACATTGAGTAGACACCATGATGGCGAAGCAAAGAGACCAACATCTGGGTCAACATGTTTACATATGTTTCTCTGGGAAGTCTAAATGTAGATTTATCTTGTAGATTACAATTAAGGTTTACTACTGTATAATGTACAGTAATATATTATTAGAAATATTTTCACATGAATGTAGCAGTGATATGGAGCCAATAGTTCCAGTAGTATTCGTCGTAGTAGAAATGTAGTTTTCAGTGGACTAAGTTTGATGTCTCTCTCTTTACTTTCAGAAGTTCTCCTCTTGTCCCTGATCTTGCTGAAGAAGTACTGAGTGACGAGTGATGAGATACTGATGTAATATCAAGTTGTGAAACTGCTGTAGTATTGAAGTCTTTGTTAAGTACTAATTATTTCTAACAGATGTAGAACTGATCAAGTAATGATAAGACTGCTTTAGTACTGAGGTAGTATTGATGTACTACAAATACAATACTGATCTGATCTGAAACTGGTATCTTACCTTCACTCTGCTTGCTCCCCCTGTCTCCTGACCTTTTCTTCATCACTGGTCTAACTACGGTGATACTGATGTGAAACTTATATAATAATCATGTAGTACTTCTGTTGATGTAGTACGACTAAAAAAATGAATGTTTCCTTCACTAACCCTGCTCGTGTTCCCCCCACACCTTTCTTCAGCACATCTCTCTGCTCTAATCTTGATCTAAATCTCAAATGTAGTAGTGATACAGTACTAATTAAGAATTTGAGTAGTATTGTCAGAGTACTGATGAAGTACTGCATGTTTACCGTCACTGTCCCTGCTCTTCTTTCCTCCCGTTCCTTTCTTCATCACCTGTCTACCTGTGGTAAACAGGTTGTTGAGTTCATCCAATGGACTTGTGGGAGTTTGTGACCTCATCGACACATTCTGCATGGAGCCATGAGTGGAGGAGGAGTTACTGAGTTTTGCCCCGCCCTCCCCAGCCCTGTGTGAGGATGAAGAAGAGGAAGATGAAGAGCGGGGCATACTTCCTCCTGTCATCAGAGCATCGTATGGCGGGGGCCTCTTCAGGCTCAGAGGAGTCAGAGAGCGACCCATGCTGACAGGGGATGGACACGCTGATTGGCTGCGGGGATAACCATGACCGCCATGGGCGGAGCCAGATGACTTGTAGAAGTTGGATGGAAGAGGTGGAGCCGATGAGCGGCCGGAAGATGTGATGGTGTGGGTGGTGGGCAGATCCCGGTCTCTGTCTCGTTCCCGGTCCCGATCACGGTCTCGCTCCTTGCGATGGTGGGTGGAGCTCTGTGGATGTTCGACACCACCTGACTTGCTGTAAGACACATTTTCTATCATGGGCAGCCGGGTGACATCTAAGGGGGTGAGCGGGGACTCGTCAGAGTTGGGAGAGCATTGAGCAGGAGCAGGGGGGAAGACGAGCAGTGGTGGGCGGTGAGTCAGGAGGTTGGGGAAAGGTGGAGGGATGTCGCATATAGAGCCTCGGGATGACCAGGATTCAGGGTGCATGATGGCAGACTGAGCATCCTGTAGGAAGTCCTCCAACATCGGGTACTTCATCTCTTCATACACAGACTCGCTCTGCTCGTCCTCCGCAGCTTCCTGACCTTTCAGCTCTCGCAGAATGTTTCCCACCATCTCAATGTAGACAGGTTCCTCGTCATCTGTGTCCCTTGATGCCGGACTCTGACTCTGGGATGAAGATTTATCCCAACGCAAGGAAGACTTCTTGTTGCCGTGGTTACGGATGTAAGATTCATCAAAGGAGGTGCTGAGCTGGGTGTTTGGGTTTCTTTTTGGTTTGGGTGGAGGCATCTTCTTGTAGTCCTCACTGTAGAGATGGCATCGAGCTGCAGACAGACAGTAATGTTAAAACTGAGACTGACTGACAGCAGCCGTATCACTTCCTAAGGTAAATGCCAAATCACAGGACTCTCCTTTAAATCAACAGATGTTGAGTTTACCCCAAGGAGGTGCTTTGATCTCACCTTCAGCCTGCTCTGGCGTCTCTTTGGTGTCTTGGCTGTCTCTTTTGGTGACTCCGGCGCCTCCGTTCACCATCTCAGAGCTGCTGCTCAGTTTGGTGTTGGGATCTCTCTTGGGTTTGGGTGGGGGTTGTTTTCGGTTGTGGTTCGAGTCATCGTCTCCTCCCCCCACTGAGTGGAGGGACTGGGATCGTACAGTGAAGCCTTGACTGGGGGGGGGCAGACGGTCCTGTGGTGCCGGCATTGTCATGAAACCCATCCTGAAATGTTTCCCAGAGTACGCCCCATCTGTTGCCATGGCAACATCTTCACCAATTCTGGATGGACCAATGGCAAGGTGTGTTAGAACAATTGCACAATCACCAAACAATCAAACATTTTATAAAATATACATAAACATCATGTTGGTGTGAAAAAAAACACTGTTAGCTGGTACTGTTTTACATTTTACGTCACTGTGTCCTTCATAGAGATAGAAGAATAAAATTTTAATTCTAATCACAATGTGAATTGTCACAGGAAGCCCTCGTTGAGCTTTGTCATCTATTTTTATTTATATTGCTCTAGCTCACTTTTTCTGAAGCTCCTCTTTTTGGAAATCTGTTGTCCTGTGCCCTTATTCTTCGACTAATCTGATAGTACTGACTACTCTGGCAATTCTTTAAACCAGCTGGTTTGAAAGAGAATTAACTGACACACCATGTTTTTGATGTGTCTCATACAATATAATGTTTATTTACTGCCTAAAGTTAATTTTAGGAATAGTAAAATGATTCTGTTTCTTCTGGGTCAAATTTCCTCTTGCTGTGGCACAACAGACCAAAACAAAATATGCTGGTGTGTTTGTCCAGTTTCCCAAATGAAGTTGCTGCAATTCACTGCACAAATACTGCAACAACAGGACCACCTGAAAAGTGTGCTTAATGTTAACCACTTAACCCTCGGGGCGATTTTATGTGATAAATTTATGCTAATGAAAATTGATAAAATATGATTTAAT
>JBAJHX010000048.1:0-15787 GCA_037176925.1 Amniataba percoides | reverse complement strand
ACACACACACACACACACACACACAGCCTACCTATCACCCGGCTTCAGTCAACGGCTTTTATCTCTTAATTGGCATCAATGTGTTTGTGTATGACAGGGTTTTGTTGGAACAGGTGGAGCACTGGCAGGAATATCTGGCTTTGGTTAACATGATTCTGTTCTGTACCGGCATCCCTGGGCACTACCCGGTCAGCGAGACCACCAGCTCCCTCACACTCACCTTCTGGTACACTCTGCAGGTGAGGCGAATGGGAGAGATAGTGACGTGTTTTGTGTTCCCGTTTAGTGTGGATTCTTTCTAATTATGTTCTTCCATGTTCAGGATGACATCTTGTCGTTTGAGGAAGAGAAGCAGGCAGTTTACCTGCAGATTTACAGGCCGGTGTACTTCCAGCTGGTGGACGTGCTCCTGCACAAATCCCACTATCCCTCTCAGGAGGACTACGCCTCCTGGTCCTCTGATGACAAGGAGCAGTTCAGAATTTACAGGTGAGACACAGAAACTGAAAATGGATTTTAGTCCTTCCACACAGAAAAAAAAACATCTTTTGGATTTGCAACAATTTGTTTTTCAGAGTTGATATTTCCGACACTCTGATGTACGTGTATGAAATGCTGGGGGCAGAGCTGCTCAGTAACCTCTACGACAGGCTGGGCAGACAGCTGATGGACCCCCAGCAGTCAGCAGTGTGGCAGGTAATGCCATTACCTTCCACTGAAACATTTAAGTGAAAATGTCCAGCATAAATTCCTCTCCTGACCTAAACATCACACCTTTCTCCATCTTAAGGACACGGAGGCCCTGTTATTTGGCTTCCAGTCCATAGCTGAGACCATAGACGTGAACTACTCTGATGTCATCCCGGGTCTTATTGGTCTCATCCCCAGAATCAACATCAGCAACGTCATGCTGGCTGACACCGTCATGTACACCATAGGTACATTTCACTTACACCTGTTTCCTGTTGTGTCCCTTTTAATAGCAACAATAAGTTTCACATTCTTCTCACAAATAATTCTGGTCTGCACACACCGGTGGAAGAGTAAACATCACTATCGACAGCACCAGCTCTCTCCAGACACCCCTTACTGTGTTTGTCCTGTTGGTTAGGATCCCTGGCTGAGTGGCTGGCTGACCACCCGGTGATGTTGGGTGGCATATTACCCATGGTGCTTCAGGGCCTCGTGAAGGCAGAGCTGTCTGTGTCCAGCGTGTCCACTCTGAAGAGGATCTGCAGAGAGTGCAGACACGACCTCGGCCCGTACGCTCAGGACATCCTGAACGTGTCACAGGTCAGACATGCTGCCTTTGTTTTTATAACACATGTGAGGTTACTGCCTTTGTATTAACTCCTGTGTTCCTCCACAGGACGTACTGGTGAAAGAAATCCACAAGGTGAGTAAACAGCCTCCAGCGTCCACCAGTTTGTTCGCATTCTGCAAACGCCACTCGCTCTCCGTCTGTGAGGACGCCATGTATGATGCGTACCGTGTGTGTCTCCGCCTGTCTGTGTGCAGAGCAGCCAGTGCATGTGGTTGATGCAGGCTCTGGGCTTCCTCCTGTCCGCCCTGCCGGTGGAGGAGATCCTGGTCAGACTTCACTCTCTCATCACCCCTCACGTCCAGCAGCTGGACACGCTGGCCCAGCAGGAGGTACTGCACCACAAGCTCACGCTGCCTCGACTCAAAACCCCACAGGCTGAAAGAATAACTGTGACAGGTGGAAGTACAAAATGGTTAAATCTAATACACTATATTAAACTTGAGTTATGCTATACAATACATAACATTCATGTACAAGCAGGAAGTTCTACTTCATTTGTAAGTTATATTGTACATCAAAAATGGTTTATATTTTTTTTAAGTATGATTTGAAAAGTTTAAATTGTATGATAAAAGGTAAATATTATTTTCTTATACTAAGTAGTCCATCAATAACTTTAAGAAATGTAAGAATAATATAT
The DNA here is from genome assembly GCA_037176925.1 of Amniataba percoides. Taxonomy (NCBI): domain Eukaryota; kingdom Metazoa; phylum Chordata; class Actinopteri; order Centrarchiformes; family Terapontidae; genus Amniataba; species Amniataba percoides. Next base: position 13,823 of record JBAJHX010000048.1, on the reverse strand, counting down.
TGGTGGATTGTTTTTTCAATATAATATTACGGTAGTAGGGGTATAGTGTGCTTTGAATATGTATACAAATAATCAATACCACACAGGTTAGAACTTAGTACGCTTTAGCTGAAAACTGGGGCCAGAATAAGCTTCAACCAGTAAAATGCGAGTACACTGTAAGTTTATGTGAATATATTTGTATCATTAATGTGTTTAATGGATTAGCTTGAAAAATCAGTTATGGTACCTTAAAAACACAGTGACTCAAGTAGTTGATGGCATTTAAAATGAGTATGACAATAAGTAATACTCCTTCACTTGTGGTAACTACACTACAAATCAATACAACAAAGTAAGTGTCTCTAGTAACAGTTAACAAAGAATGAATGAAAATACAAGTATACTGAAATTAGAATTGACTTTACCCAATTTGAATATGGATAATGGATTATCTTGCAACTATTATTTGAACTTCAGGTTTTATGTAATCAAAAGTACACTCCTTTACGACTAAATATGAACACTGACATAACCACCAAGTACGCTTCAGGTTAACATAATGCAGTTGTGAGAGAGCAGATAAAATACATTTCCATGAGTTAATTGATGCTCTCATCCAGGGTGACAGTCAGCGGTCAGGATTCAGTCTGCTGACAGATACGAGTGGCTTCTTTTTATAGCAGCATTTCTGCAGCTTTTGATGCAGCGACAGTAATATTGTTCTTTGCTCTCACAACCTCTGTCACAATATCTCTTCTTCACACCTACATATCACAACCAATCCACTTTGTCTCCCTGTGCAGCCTAATCCCACTAACAAACAGTCTATCATCCACATCCTGGGGATGCTGTCCAGTCTCTTCACCACTCTGGACATCAACAGACAGGCAGACAGCTTAGAGGGAGCCTCCAGCCCGAGACTCACCCCCCCACAGAGCACACAGAACCCAGTAAGTGAACCAATAAAAGCAGTGAACTTATGGACCTGTGCGTTATCGATGATACTGGCTACTGTAATGCTGCAAGTGGAACTGAAAATACATGTGAAATCACTTTAACTGTTTCCTAATACATCACTCACGTTTTAAGTGGTTTGTTAATCAGCTGTGCGTCAGTTTTTCTGAACACGCAAATATTTTAATGCCCTGATATGAATCAAATAAACTGATATGAATAAAATCACAGTTACATGTTCTCTGTCAGGTTGTTGTTGTCCTTCAGCAAGTGTTCACATTGATCCAGACCATCCTCAGCAAGTGGCTCAATGACTCAGAGGTGGTCGAGGTAGGATGTTTTTTACTATAAATATGTATGCACGTATGACTTATCTGTAAGTGTGTGTCCACTGACTCAGGCTCTCTCCCTCCCCCACCCTGCAGGCAGTGTGTGGGGTATTTGATAAGTCAGTTCGAACCCTCCTACATGATTTCGGGCCTATGGTGGCTCAGCTGAGCGAGATGCTGGGGCAGATCTACAGCACCTTCCCACAAGCCTCGGCTCTGGACCTGGCACGGCAGGTGATCCCCGTCTGCTCACAACCACAGATCACATTATCCCTCCAAATGTACTGAGGACATGCTCTCTCCCTCTTGTTTTCACAGATGGTTCACATATTTGCCGGAGAGGAGCACCACATCACAAACATCAAGAGCCTTATTGAAGTGTTGACTTCTGCCACACTTACTATATTTCAGCAGGGTAATAAACGCCAGCAAAGAAAGATAAGTTTGTTTTTAGATGCCGGTTTGTCTTGTCTCATCTTAGATTTACTTTACAGGTCCACGGGATCATCCGGATATTGCTGAATCGTTTATGCACCTTCACGCTCAGGTGGGTTGAATGTTTGTGGCCACTGTCATGACTGCGCAGCACAGCAAACTGACCTGTTGTGCTCTTTACTGTTAGATTCTTAAGAGGAAGCCTGATTTGTACCTGTCTGACCAGTTGGATGTTAAGGCGCTGTTTTACTGTGGTGAGTTTCGTATGTTTTTTTGTATATATTTGCAATTTTTGAAGACCAGTAAATAAAAAAAAATGGAAATGAAACATTCAACATTTCAACAATCTTTTTTCCAGGGATTCTGTCACTGAAGTTCCCAGAGACCCCCACAGTAAAAGCTGCCAGCCTGTTCTTTGTAAGTCGAGGCAGCAATGTGTAGTTTTCACTGTACACTTTAGTTTTGATCTCGCTCACAGATTGTTGTCCTTTCTGTCCCCGACAGACAGAACTGTTGCCTCGCTGTAAAGACGTGCCCTCGCTTGGTGAAGTGCTGCAGAGGGATGGAAAGCTCCTGACAGAGACCATACTCGAGGTGAGTCTGTCGTTACCTAAAGACAACTGTAAAATACGCTTCATTAATACCTGTGTGTGTGTGTAACCAGTACATTTTGTTCCTGTGCTTTAGTCTCATTTTAAACTGTAACCCAAGTGTCATTCTCATGGAGTCGCACTGTGTGTTTTTATCTGCGTCTCAGGCGGTTGGAGGCGGGTCCCCCCGCAGTCTGACAGAGCACTTCTCCGAGGTGCTGCTGAGTCTGAACAGACACTGTCCAGCTCTGCTGTCTCAGTGGCTCAAAGAGACACTGCAGACCCCTGGATTCCCCTCCGCCCAGGTCTCTGCAGAGCAGAAACACACCTTCAGTCAGCAGCTCCTTAGGTAAGGTAAACTGATATGCTTAGTTTGTCTCAGTCATTTTGATGCCCGGCTTTGAGAAAAGGTCGCTCAAACAGCAAATCTTCATGTTTTAAAATAAGCTGTTCTTTAAACTTATTTCATCTAAAACCTCCTCATGGCAGTTAACAGATTCATATGCATGTAGAGCAAGTGAGACTGTAGGATGGAGGAGACTCATTTCTTGATTTACACTTAAAAACATGCATGTCACGGTGGATAGAATAAGGGATAAACTCTTTACATTATAGTTGTAATGTTACAATGTTTCCAAGATAACTGGATGGAAATGACACTTTTAATTTAGGGAGCAATAAGAAAATATGGTGGAATAGTTCAATAATTCAGCTAAATTTACTGATGACTTTCTGTTTCTTTCAGGGAGCAAACCAACAAGCGTCGTGTAAAGGACATTGTTAAGGAGTTTGCTCTACTCTGCCGGGGCCTGCAGGGGTCTGGATAGTAGATCACCAGACTGACTTTTCCCTCCTGAGTAAGTTTTTGAAAAGGTCTTCAAAAACACAATAAAAAGAAACCTGCTTCAGTGATTCACTTGGTTCACTTGTGGAGGTGACACCGGACACTCAAAACCCAGGACACTTGGACTGAACCAAAGCAAAAACACAGAAGAGGACTGTTATCAGGATGAGTGCACCTCTGTGCAACATGTTTTTAATAAAATACCTTTGTCAGTTCCAAAGCAGAATAAAGTGAAAGGAAACAAAAAGTGTCACATTGCCTTTTCCTTATCTGTAGTCATGGATACAGAGGGATCCAAACCTCGGCTCCATCTGACCAGTAAACTGTTTGTTCTTGGCAGCTGCATGAGCACCTGCATGCTAGTGTTCACTTCTTTACTGTTTCTCTGCTGTTGCATGCCGCTCGTAGATCATATTCACACATTATCAAAATATAGAACCCCCCCACACCCCCACCCAAGCCAGGCTTCTTCTTCTCTCTGATACAAAGGAGAGGCTTTTAAAAATGTGACGTCATTACATCATTATAGCTTAGAACTCTTGTACGTGTATACTTCTGCTAATATATAATAAAACACTTTCATCACTTCCACAACAGAAAAGAAAACAAAACAAGACTTTTTTTTGAAGCAGACAAACGTGTCCGACAAGGGACTTTTTTTTTTTTTTTCAAATCAGTGATGTCACTGTGAGGGATGGCAGTTGTCGTAGGAAGTCGGGATCCTCTGTAGAAAAAAAGTGAGTCTGAGGACTGTCGTAGTGGCGGTGGGTGAGGCGGTGCGGAGATGAGAGGGCTCAAGTCTGTAAGTGCTGTTGGTGAGCCCGTGCGAATCAACCGCAGCTCAGCAGGCTCCTCCTGAAACCAGTCCCGACCCGGGCCGCTCACTACCGTATCCTCGTGAAGAGGTTCAGCACGGACTTTGATTCCTGAGAAGAGAAACAAGCGAAACTTTAAAATATGTCCTGCAGCCCAAGATCTCATCACTTTTATCTGCCTCTTGGAGAATGTTAATGCTGAAAGATTTCAAATGACTTTCAAGATGTTTTTTTGTTTTAGTTAATAATTCAATATGAGTGAACAATATTCATATATCTGACATAGTACAGGACAAGCGGGAGAACTAGTGGCTGAGGCCTCTCGCAGCAGCAGCAACAACAATAACTGGAAAAGTTATAATGTCAGGTTGAGTTTTGTTATTGTGGTGAGAATGTGTGTGAGTGTGTGGATGGGTTTTTTGTGTGAAAGATGTAGGTGGTAGAGAGCAAATGTGGCAGGCAGTATTACCCAAAGAAAAAGTTGTTTTTTTTTAAAGTAAATAAATAAATAAAATGAATAACTAAATAAGACAGAGAGAAATGCAGATGAAATCAGCTCTCAGACTGTTGTTTATCATCACAAAGAGCCCTCCAAAAACTTGAGAATTACTTTCAAGGTCTTTCAGTGACTTCAGTTGACAAAAGCACCAGACCTGTCTATAATGAACACGCGGCACTGACAATCTGCATACTGTACCTTGGTGCAGCGTGTCTTACTGAAGACGTTCCAGAAACGTAGTGTCTCATCCCCTGCTCCTGTGACGATGGCCTCGCCATCTGGTGACACAGCCTGAGAACACGAGTCACAGGGAGAAAAAATGTGTCAAAGGGTTAACCTGCTGATAAATAGACATTCAGATTCAGACTGCTGAGAAAAGCTCTGTTTCACTAGAAAGTGGTACAATTTCACCATAGCTGTGCTTAGATGGCTTTCATGCACTTGCCCTTTATTTGAATTCTTTATATGCTATTATACACTTTTATTCCACTTCATCTCAGAGAAATATCGATTATATTATTAGAAATTAGATTAGAAATTAGATTTAAATTAGATAAATTAGATTTACTCTGGTTTACAGAAGTGTTCAATAACCCTTTATTTTAGTCAGGTTAAAGAAACTATGATGTGAATAACATGGCATCAACAGACAGAACCGTAAAGTGGTAATTTGTCTGGCACTAACAGGTGATGTGCCGTCAGTCGAGTACCAATCGTCTACCAACGCAACACAGTCATGAGAACAGTTAAAATAAATACTTCCTACTTTTACTCATCCACCTCCTGCTGAATGTGTGAAAACACTGGACATGTGTTGCATCTTGTGCATGTCAGTGAATAAAACAGTTAAGAAGGAGCTGACAGTGTAGTGACACTGAACACGTCTCACCAGATACAGCACTCTGTAGGAGTGTCCCGTCAGCTTGGCCACCTGCGTCAGTGACGGATACTTCCACACCAGGATCTGGTTCTGAGAGTAGCCGTGAGTGCTCACCTGTAAACCAACACAAGAGAGCAACAGAGCGCTGCTTGTCACACAAAATGTTCATTCATGTCTACACACAGAGAGCTAACTAGTTATTTTATGATAACAAAATCAAAGATAGCTGTAACCATTGTTATAAAAAGACAAGACTGCATTTTCAAATACATAGATATCTATTTTCCCCAATAATCAAATGACATTCTTTTGATTATTACAGTATCACTATCCTTTGCTGCAGACTTATTACCCACCTAAGAACTGACAAAAGTCTGTGTACTGAGATTGTACTTCCACTGTATTGTACATTCGTGTGTGTGTGTGTCAGTGTGTGTCCTCACCAACTCGTTGGCGTGTTTGGACCATGCCAGGTTGCAGACCTGGGAGCCGGTGTCCGTGCTCTGCAGCGCCTGACCAGTCAGCGTGTTCCAGAAGCGCAGGCAGCGGTCGGCGGTGCCACCCCCTGACGCCAGCAGCCCGTGTTGGTGGGGGGACCAGGCGATGGCCTTCACTGCTGCTAGGTGGTCGCTGTACTGCTGCACCGGGAGAAGGCTGGAACTGTTCCACACCAGCAGCTGGGCAGGAAGACAGTGAGGAGACGGGGCGTGAGACTTGAGAACACTCACATTTACTCACACTGAACTCTGGAAGTCCAAACTCACAAAGAGAGTGAGGCTTTAAATTCTCTCACCTTGTTGTCGTTGCCTCCGGACGCGAGGTGCTGGTGGTCTGGAGACCACTTGAGACCACACACTTCTTGTCTGTGACCTTGCAGCCTCCTCTCAGCAGAAGGGGGGGTTCTGACGTCGCGCTGCAGGATCACACGGTCTCGACTTCCGGACGACAGCTGCTCTCCGTTCCACGCCAGGGCACCTTGGGCACAAGGAGGAGGAGGAGTGTCTCACATTTCACATTTCTCACTGTGGCTCTCAAGAACCTCTCTGGTGTGTCTTGATGTGATTATTACACACTTCCGTTGCTTCAGTATTCATGTTGGAATTCAAGGCAAAGCTCCCCTCAAGTTATGACTGACCTACGCGCGCTGAGTGACCCTCCAGACTGGTCAGCTTCCTCCCTCCCGCTGCGTCCCATATCTGAACGTAACCCTTGTGGGTTCCCACGGCAACAAGACTCCCCTAACAGGACCAGAGGCAAAGTCAAATCACACCCTTATATCTCCATCCTTTCCTCTCTACAAAGAGCAGCAGACTCACCCGCTCATTCCAACACACTGACGTCACAGAGTCTCCATCCACAGACAGGTCACATAACCGCGTCACCTGTGGAGAGACACACAAAGACAGACCATTAGCATCTGGGGTCCGCAGTGGAACTCAAACTGCAGTCGGACGTCTTGCCGCCCTCTGACCTGGCTGGTGCAGGCACTCCACAGGTAGACGCAGGCCCCCAGGCCGACGCTGAGCAAGTTGCCCGCCGACCAGTCTACCAGGTTGAGGTAGAAGTCATCCTGCAGCTCCGGAGCATCAAGCACCTTGAAGGGGATCTTGGAGATCTTGCGGGCTGGTTTGCGAGGCGAGCGGAGCAGCTTGTGACTGCGCGGACACGGAGGAGAAACGTTAGCCCGACAGCTCGAGCGCCAAACTTGAACTTGGCGTGTAAGCACGCGAGACATTTCGTACCTCTTGTTGCTAAGCGGGGAAAGGGAGTACGGTGAGACTTCATTATCGCTATTGAAAGGCACTCTCTTAGCGTGGACAGTGTACTGCGGAGGGGGAGACCACAAAACAGAGTTTAGTTTTTGTTGTGTAATTCTACCACAGTAATCTGAGCAGGCGTACATGAGCCTTTCCCTCTTGACATGTACCCTAAAAAGGCTGTGAGAGTCTTGAGCGAGGACTGCGTGCCGCCGGTCGTCTGTGTGGGGGTCCGGCACGGTCTCGATCCCTGCCCCCAGCAACTCATTCCTCAGCAGGGCAGCGTACGCCACAGCATCTGAAGGAGGAGGGGGTGAGACTGGAGTTCAGGACAAAACCAGGATGATGCACGAGAAATCCGACTGGATGTGTAAAAAAAACAAAACTGACCTTTACTTGAATCTGAACTGGCATCCTTCGCTTTGTGGTTCTGATTTGGGGAGCGGCAGTTCTCCTGCAGAAAGAAAGGAGGATCAGTGTTATGTGACGCGGCGCTGGCGGCCGAGCAGCATCTCTGAGGTGACGGACTGACTGCTCACGTTAGCGTAGTGGAAGTTGATGCTCCAGTTGCTTCCGGCGCGGGTGGGAATGAAGCGATCCCCTGACTTGACGCTGACGGGACTGCAGGTAGCACCCACACCCTGAGATGGTCAGAGAGAGAGAGAGAGATTAAAATATTAGAAGACAATAACCAGAGCAGAGGGAGACAATGAATACATGACAAATAATGAGAGCAGGGTTATTATCTGTCAGGGCCTTTAAATGAAGTGTGTGTGTGTGTGAGAGAGAGAGGAGAGCTACAATGGATCACACACACACACACACACACAACCACACATACTCACCTTGGGCAGGCGGGCCTCTGTGGGCAGGTTCTGGTGGTTGATCTGCCTCAGCAGCCTCCTCTCGTACTCCTGGTCCATCTCTTCAGGGCTGACGAGCAGCAAGGCCCCTCTGCTGCCGTCCCCGCCCCCCTTTAAACCTCCGCTCCCTCCCGCTGAGGAAATCCGCGGCGGACCTCCATCTGACAGCAACAACAACAAGACAGCAGCTTCAGCAGCGAAAACAAACACATGACACGAACCGAGCGGCCTGTTGGCCCGCCGAGTGTGTGTGTGTGAGTGTGTGTGTGTCAGGTGGCGGTAACGTTACCGTGGCACGGTTCAAACACCGGGGCCGTGAGTGTGTGTGTGTGTGTGTGTTATTCGCGTTAAAGGCTAAATGTGTTAACGGCTCCGCGCTGTGTTAGCGACAGCCGCTCCGTTGTCATGGCACCACGTTCGCTCGCGCAGCAGCCCGTTAACGGGGAGCTGCGGCCCCCGAACAGCCTCTCTCTCTCTCTCTCACCGGACAGACGCGGCGCTCAGGTCACCGGCTCCACCGTCATCTTCACCGTGTCTGTGGCTCCGAGGCCGCTCTCCCTCCGGGTCACCGCGGGGCAGCCGAACGACCGACGCGGCTCGCTGGCGTTGTTTATGTTCGCGACAAAGATGGCGACCGAGTCAGCTGGAGCAGAGATCTCTCTGTTGATCTCTGCTGTCCGTGAAGCAGCGCGGCGCGGCGCGCGGCTCAACAGCGGCGCCCGGCGGCCGGACGCGCGCCTGCAGCCGGAGCCGATCACGGAGCGGCCACGCGGTGTCGCTGCTGCACCGCGAGACGAGCTGAGCGCGGACTGAGAGAGTTAAAGCGGAAGAGCCTCATCAGAAGACATGAAAAATGATTCATTCATTGATTTAGGTCGTTCGCGCTCATTTAGGCTTATATTTAATTCAATATTTAATTAAAAAATATTTTACATTTTTCCAAACGCTTGATTTATGACTTTGATGATTTTAAATTAATGAAATGTTTGCAACTATAGTGGGAAAAGTATTCAGATGTTTTTTCTTTTTTGCTTAGAATCAATACCAGTGTGAAAATACACACCACCACTCCACTACAGCAAAATGCACAAAAATAAAATGTTTCACTAATATGTTGTTTGTGGATTAATATTATTACTGTATTCATGTATTTCTTGCATTTTACTGCTGTATTTTTGCAGACATAAACGCGCATGCAAGGTTGAGCTACTTTACATACTACTTTAGTGACTACTTGAATACCTCTGCATAGTTTTACCTACAGCAGTGCATCATGGTCTATATGATCATCATATATTTAGTGTGATGTTGTCCCGTGAGCCCTACATTTCTCATGAAGTCAACTTTGCATGAGCTCAGAAAAACAGACTATTTTCAGCTTTGTGACAATGTGTTTCCATCTGATCTGAATAGGGTTTGAATAGTTTATATAGTTTAAGAATTTATAACTTCATCCTTCAGTTTATCAGAAAATCGCTGCAAAAGGATTATACACTGTACGTTCAGGCACAGCTCTTATAATATATAAAAATGAATTATATTATGGATTATTATTTCGAGCAAAAATGTTTGTCCAGTGATTGCACATTGTTATTATAGTATCTCTCTATACCAGGATCATCAAAAGAGGAACCTAAAACCTGTGGATTCTGTTGCATTTTTAAATAACTTTTCAAAACAGCCTTCATTTGGCGACCATCTGTGCTTTCGTCAGTGGCTGCACATCGAGCAGAGAGTGAGAGCATTGACAGCACATGCCCGCCTAAGGGCCCCTTTGTGAGCGTTGCTTCAGAGTAAATAAAGATCTTACATTTGCCCTCACTGATACTAAACTTTCCATCCCTGGCTAATGGCAGCAGAGTGCTCAAACGAAACAAGCAGATAAAGGCGTACTCTTTGAACTCTTCCATGTGTGAGTTTTTTTGCTCTGAGAGAAAGAGAGAAAGAAAGAGAGAAACAGGAAAAGTGGCCCGCCGCCAGGACTTTAATGAGAATGACTGACATGGTAGAGTGGAGGCGAGGCATGGCATCTTTGGTGGCACTCTGATCTGCACGTAGGCCCGTCTGCCACGCTGCCCTTTGACATACTGCGAGATGCTCGGTGTGCATTTAAAGTAGGCAGCGGCCCTGGAGGAAGCTGAACAGACCCTGTTTATAGATCGCCTCTGATTTCAGTTTCCGACAGACAAAGCACATTTGCACATATGTTATCAGCAGCGCGTTTTACTGAGAACTACTTCTTGGACTTGAGTTTCTTGGACTGTACTTTATTTCCATCTTCATACTTCCACTTATCCATTTTTAGCTTCAGCTTCTCTGCTTGTTTTCTGACTTGTTATCATGCACTCTCAGCATGTGGTGTTCAAATGTTACAGCTGACTCAATATGTGGATATATGATTTTCTTTATACAGTTATTTATGTATATTCCCTGCCAGTTAAATCAAATCATGATTTCCCACATATATCTTTTCACCCTTTAGAGGGGGGGCAAACTACCTGTAAATAAAGTACTTAAATCCTGCTTCAGCAGACATAACACACAAAAACATATGAGTCACTGGGGCCATTTCCTGCTGAGTGAAAATATTTGCTTTTGATACTTTAAATAGATTCGGTACATCATCCTGAGTAGGCATTTAAAAACCATTTACTGGTAACAGAGTAGTTTTAGATTGGAGTATCTGTATTTTCAAGGAAAGGATATGAGTGCGTCACTGTGGGCATGTTTACACCGCTCACCGTGCACGCATTCCACACGTGCACGCACGCTGGGACACAAACAGCAGGATTACTAACAAGGAGCTATCTGACCCCCATCACATTTTGCTTTTAGACAGCCCAGTCACAACAAGCCCCTCTTATCTGCATCCTCCATCGGGTCCGCGCAGAGGAACGTGCAGCCAGGCCCACGTTTGAGAAGCCTGAGGCCGACATGGAGGGCAGCGTCTGGCGGTGCAGAGCAGCCGTCTGCCTCATAGAGGGTGGAGGGTGGTGGAGGGGGAACTCCGCGGCCTTATCGCTCCTGTGCTGCAGCACAGATCAGCGGGCGCAGAGGAAGCTGGGGCAGTGCTCGCAGACTGTGACGCTCTCAGATCCTTACTGGAATTCGCAGCCAGACAGCAGCAGGGCCTTGACTAATCTCATTCTCTCATGCGACGACAAGAAAAATAATGGTTTCAATATGATAAAAAGCAGGGGGGGGGGTTACTTTGTGACTCTGTAGGTGTTAAATACAGACTCAGCATTTTTCCAGGCAAACATGAATAGCTTTATTATTCACATCCTGTCAGAGAAAGCTGTTATGGAAAGGGCAGCACCGGTGCACAACACCCTGAGGCCTGGAAAATACAGCGACGGCGTGTTACCGTAAAACAACAATCTTATCTTTAAACCACGTCAGCAGGGCCACATGTTGTGAGAGCTCATGCTATTTATTTTTATTTTTTTACTTTCAAAATCACATTGCGCCTTAATTTGAGCCATATCCATGTGTTTTGGTATGAAATAAAGACAACATGCAACAATAAAGCTCCCAGCTCAAATTCAGACGTGAGCCTTGGGTGTAGATCAGAGTGAATGACCTGTAATGGTGTTTGCATTGTGCTGTGGTGAAAGTGTTTTGTGTATCCCACCCCTATAGATGTGGCTTAGATGATATTTTCACATTGTTTGCCTCCCACCCTCCTTTTCTCTTTTTCACTCTCTCCTCCTCCACCACAGACTCTGCTACTGCAGTGCATGCTGAACATCTCTTCCCACGCACTCGCTCACTTTGACACAGCAGAGAGCTACAGACAGCCCCCCCCACATCTCTCTCTCTCTCTCTCTCTCTCTCTCTCTCTCTCTCTCTCTCTCTCTCTCTCTCTCTCTCTCTTTCGCTGTGTCTGTTAAATAAGGACAATTATCGATCTGGCAAAATCAAGGGAAGGGCACGTGGATTAAACATTTCTGATTACTTTGAGAGGCAGCCAGCATTCCGCATGGTTGCAATAGCAGAAAATTGGTGGAAAATTCAACATCAACCCTAAAATGGGTGTTTACCTGCTGCTGGAATTGCTTCAGTTTGTGTGTCTGTGTGCGCATAATCACTATTCACTCTTCCCTTCCTCTCTTTCCCTCAGGTGTGGTGAGTTCCCTCCATCTGCAATTGTCACATCTGCTCATCTGCTGTCACACTATCTTCAGTGTGTGTCTGTGTGTGAGCATGCATGTGCCACAGTGTGTCGTCTCTGAGAGCGCATGCATGATCCCAAGGCTGTTTTTTTTTCTTTTTCATTGGACAAACAAGTATGACAGTGTGGTCTTGTGTGCTGCTGAGTCCCCACAGGGATGTTCCCTTCCATGTCCGAACAATTCCCGAGCTGGCTCCACGCTGGGTAAAAAGCCCCGAGGAATCAGCACAAATGTCAGGCTGGTGCCGTGTCCTTAAACACATCGTGATGAACATGATTTGACACAGACGAGTGTCTCACACAAATATCCAAGGATCCACTTATTTTATAATCACGGCAGCATTATCCTTTCAAACTGATAACTCAAGATCATAAGTAAAATGCATTCAGCACACAGATGAACACTGTTTTTATACTCCACATATTTCACTGTTCTGCAAGCTGGATTAATACAACTCAAATTTGCTATGAAACAAAGTTTGCATGGCCCCCCTTTCTCTCATGAAAAGGTCAGAAAAGCGAGTCTTACATTCTGGGTGGTTTTGACATTTCTCATGCATTTGCTCGCTCTGTGGTTTATGTAACTGCTGCCATACACTTTCTATGTATTTGAAGATGTTTGAGACAGTTGCATGCAAAGGCGAATCCACACTGGGAGGAACAATGGCGTATCTGTGATGACTGCCGCCATGTTTGATAACTCGATGATTTGTGACATTTTCAGGGAAGGACGCATCCTGTTATTGTCCCAGTTCTGTGTTGTAGAGTCCACGAAACACAAGACACACAAACACACACATACAAGAGGCCTTAGAGGAAGCTAGCTGCCTCATCTGATCTTTTCCAGATTCATCATTTTCTTTAGAGCGGGGCCGAACTGTCTTTTTCAGCGCACTTCCTCACCCATCTGTCTAAGCCACTCTGAGCTGATCTTTGCCATCCACACACACGCCTGGACCACTATTGAATTATCCTGGAATGCCCCATATTAGCCTGTATTCCTCCCACTCACTGCCCAGTTGACTTCAGTCCTTGCTGTCAACCCAACTAAAAACAAACAGCAGCTGGCCAGGAGAAACTCCAGGAAGACATTTGTTTTTATAAAGTGGATATGGAGAGAGCAGGTTTGTTTTGCTGGAAGTGGTTCTCTTCCTCTCTTGCCTTGGCCCCGGGCTGTGGGCCCTTTCAGGGCCTGGCTGGTAGAGTGGAGAAAGGAGGTTGACTGGCTGTCAACTGGATCCACTGGCAGTAGGAGCGTCCGGCCCTGCCTGAACCCAAGCAGTTCACAGACGCTGCTGCCGGGCCGGGGCAGTCTGCCCTCACCCTGCTGACGTCAGTCACCGACAGACCACAAGACTTCTGTTAGAGTTTCAAACAAACTTGCTGCCCATTGCTATGGCAGTATGGACCACCACCATGGAAAACACTAGTCCTCATCTGCGTCCTGTTTACCATAAACAGTTGCCTCTTTTTTGCTGAATCTAAAGGAAGAGGATGGTGGTTCAGCTTTCTTGCTGTCGTCCAGACATCCAGTAAAGTAAACAAAATATCCTGTCTCCAAAATCGTCTTCAAAATATATCGTGTGATATATCTTTGTTACGTAATGTTAAGGTTATGTTAGTCTCTTTGTTATATATTTGTGTTTATTTATTTAAATTTTTCTATTTGTCAAGCATGAGAGGGTACTGCAAAATACCGAA
>JBAJHX010000047.1:23428-42870 GCA_037176925.1 Amniataba percoides | reverse complement strand
GGACCTGCAACTGTGGAGGATCCTGCACCTGCACAAACTGCTCCTGCACCACCTGCAAGAAGAGTGAGTCACAAAACATCCTCACATGTGGGGGGAAATGTAGAGTCAGTGGGTGTTAACTCAGGCAGAGTGAATGGTGGCTCCAGTATGTCCAAATAACTTAATATGTAGTCACTTCTTTAATGTGTCTGAAATCACCTTTGACATTAATTGTAGGCAGCTGATCAGGATGTTCTAATTAATCTTAATTAGCTGCAGATGGAAAGGTGCAACCTTTCACTCCCCCAAGTTATGTGGTATGTAGATTTGATGCTACAATGTGCATTTGAACTCTTATTTATGCTTGATGAAAAAAATGTGAAAATGCATTGCTTCATGTTGGTGGAGACTCAAATGAGGCTCAAGTAAGCATGTTTGTTATATCCCACACTAAACGTTTTTAAAATGGCTGCTCTGACTTGCAGAGTCTTGATATCATGTCCTTGTCTTGTATCTGCTGGGTTTTATTTATTTGTCTACAGATTATGACTGCTGGTCTCTCTCTAATTTCAGGCTGCTGCCCATGTTGCCCACCCAGTTGCAGCAAGTGTGCCTCAGGCTGTGTGTGCAAAGACAATGCTTGTGGCTCCAGCTGCTGTCAGTGAGGAGCCTGCAACATCAGCCCTGTACTGCTCCTGTGACATCTGAGACTTTAAATGAATTGCACTTAGAAATGTCAGAGTCTTCTGCACTGGTGTTCAGTGTTTGAATAAATGTATTTCTGTAATGTGGCTGTATTGGTTTTGCTTGATGTCAAATGAGGTGTGCTGCTGCAGAGCAAAGTCATCTGACCATGTCACTTACACTGAAGCACTTTGAAATCATATGGAAATAATTGGTATGCTGACATGAACAAAACCCTACTAATGTATTAGGGGCCTGAAGGAAATGTGCTTTATTTATTTTTTTTAATTATTTTTAAATGTCAGTGTGCAATGAAATGGCATGACATGGTCAGTTTAGTTTTGTGGAAAAATACAAGCTGAATGCACCTCTTTAGAAACTAGAATAACAACTGCTCTACAAATTTCAAATGTGTTCAAATCATATGTCACTGTTGGTTAGCACGTTTTGAAATATTTTGATTTGCTGGTTTTTCCTAGACTCAGAATCTGAACTGCAATCATCCACTAACCTAACCCAGTAACCCTTTGGTTTGATGATGGAAAACAAATGTCAAACTCTAGAGGGAGACATGTACACATTTATAAAAAGAGCTTCCCTTGTAGGACTGAACTGTTGAGCTCGAAATGTTGTCATGCTTTTGAGCCATTTCTATTTTAGCTGCACATTTTAAGGAGAATCTGAAGTAGCATGTATAGTAGTATGAATAAGGCCTCCCTGATAATCAGTTTCAATGTCCTAGATGTAATGAAGATCATTAGAGTATGTTAATAGATGAGGGTCTCTCCTCCTGCCCTTGAGAGACAGTTATATTTCATTACAAACTACAAAGAGGTGGTGTGATTTTCTCAATTTAACTATTTTCTCTAAACTTAAACTTATCCCTCCCTTACTAGTACAAACTGGGAAATTGTTTGGAAATCAGCCACTCAGTCCTCTTAATATGTAAGATGTAAATTCCTTGCAATATATGGGTTTATTTGGTTTAACATTTTGTGAAGATGTCATACGCTGTCCAAAACTAAGGAGTGATCATGTATGAGGGAGCAGCCAGAAGACCACATGTTCTGCTCCAAGTCAATCTTGGTTATTAATTAAATCCTGCATGATCATTTAATGCTTTTTATCTATGTTTGCTGGACAAGAAAGTTGGCGTGCCTCTTGACAAAAAGAATAATCTTGATAAAGTTACTGGTTAAGTAACTTGATCTGTCAAACACGGAGAAAGCAGTCTTTCTCACAGACTTTGATGATCCCGAGTGGTCACCAGGACATGGTAGACATTCATTGAGACACACCATGTAACAACTGCAGAGCCGCACTATGCAAGTGCGAGTCATGCGAGTCAAGCCAAGTCCACAAGACAGGTCTGATGGGATGTTTTACAACGACGTGGCCATTGATATTGATGTTTTACCCCTGATCAAACCAAACCAAACTGCTCTTGGTTTTGCTGGGGTTATACGTGTGTGTATGATTTGTACACGGTATTCGCGTGTGCAGCGCCCATGTGTGTAAAGGGCAGACAGTTCAGAGAGAACCTGATCCGAAAGCACAGCATGGGACAGGGAGTGTGACATGCTTATCCCTGCATATCATTTTATTTTGCATTCAAACACATCCATGGTGGTTCAAAACAGGCAATGCAAGGGTTTCTTTTATTAATATTATGCCATTTCACATGACTTCTCAATATATGTGCCTTATAAAAACATCAGATTTCATTTGGGGATTACGGGGTTTGAATGATTAAGTAATTTGATGTGAACGGTTAAATAATTTGAATTCACTTATTTCATATAAATGATCTAATAAGTCATGTCATGATAACTTGGCATGAAATTGACTATTATAAAGATGGTTTAGAAAGATCTTTGCACTCAGACTCTACTGAAATGGGCAGAACTGACAGGCAGAAAATATGTTTTGCTGTCATCGAGCTCCCTCTTATTTGCTGAGCAGGCTGGGATCTTATTCCACCAGGACGGACACTTCTGCGTCTCCCTGGATGCCCCCTCACCAAACTTACATAGTAAAATGAAGCAAAGAAGAGTTTCCACCTGACGCTCTACCAGCATGTATTGGAATGCATGGTGAATTCATATCAGCGGCGTGTGGTGCGTCCACCAACAGTTTGCCACATTAGAGAGCGCGTCTCTAATCATATGCTGGTGGATAAGCTGTGTGTGGAAGAGGGAGGAGGACTAGGAAAGGAAAGTTCACCCACTTTTGACGTCTGGCCCCGGACTTAAAGCAGGTCAGTTCAGCAGCAACAAGCATTAAAACCTTGTTGAAAAGTTTTGACCAGAATATGTTTGCTGTGTGGAATCTCTTGGTGATACAGAGAGGAACACTGATGCAACAGCAGCCTAATAAATCTGACAACAAGGTGAAAATGCTTGTGTGTTCTTGTGAGTGTGCACTATATTTTGCTTTGAGTGAAGGTAACGCTTCTGCAACAGGTGTACAGAGTTATCATTCAGCTGCTCTTGTTTGTTTCCACCACCAGTAATAATTGTAGGTTATATATTGAATATTAATGGTAATCATGGTTGATTCATATATTTGAATTACAGGTGTATTTGTTATGCTGTGTTTGGAGCATAAGTAAAAGGTGGAGAGTCAGGCACGAGCAGTTAATAAAAAGACAACCCCCTGTCGGCATAGTGATTAACATTGTATGGTAACTCTACAACAGAGCTGTGGGGGGAGGTCACTGATGAACAGTCAAATCAAGTCTGGGATAATTTCATCAATAAAGTTAAAAGGAACACATCAGATGCAGCTTTTGGTAACAACAGAAACAAGCTCAGACTTTGGTCTGATCGTCGGCAGAGTGTTGTGGTCTCTCACAAACTGTGAGCATTATTGAAGGACCACAGCAGCAGGGGTGAAGGGCCGCTGCTGTCAGACAGCATTTATAGTTGTATAGATCGAGGGGTCAAATAAGGAGGGATTATTACACAGCCATAGTGGACAGTACCCATTTGCACAGGTATGATGCTTTTGATTTGATTGTCTCGAAACTGTGTTTCTTTTCTCCCGCTGTTTGCTATTTCATATGTCGCACTTTTATACGTTATCTCCCCATCTAGGCCTGCTGAGACTCAGTGAGACGAATCGTGTGCAGAATAAGAAGAAAAGGATAGTGGAAGATTCATTTTTGTTAAAAAGGTTAATAAATAAACCTTAAACCAGGCTTAATCAGATCTTTAGTTTAGTATAATTTAATGTATCACTAATAATAATTCTGGGTATATTCAGTGAGGTGTGTGACTGTTAATTCCTTTTATTCAGCAATTTAAGTAGAGTACAGTCTGTACCATGGATCATGTGCTGAGCATAGCTGACGAATACATCTTCACCCCATACGTTTACCCGACCTCGTGGCCCGAGGACGAGGCCCTGCGTCAGATAATCAGCCTGTGGGTGGTGACCACCCTGGGGGCAGAGCTCATCTACCTGGGCTTTGGTGCGCTCAACTTCTACTTCGTGTTCGACCACAAGCTTATGAAACATCCACAGTTTCTCAAGGTGAGCTGCTCAATTGATCAAGCTGTGTTTACATTTGTAAGCCTGTCAAAGGCCAGTGAATTGATTGGGGGGGGATACGCTATTAGTAAGTGTGATTCTTTTGTTTTTATGAATTAGATAAAGATAATTTTAAACCAGAGACAACTTCTCCCATGACCTAACTTTGTGTCTTTGTGGCCGATGACAGAACCAGGTAGGAAGAGAGATCGAACTCGGAGCCACCTCCATCTTCTGGATGAGCCTCCCCACAGTGGCCCTTTTCTTCTTGGAGGTCAGGGGACACAGCAAGCTTTATGACAACATCAGTGAATCTCCTCTGGGTGAGAAAATGTTCACCTGAATCTTCAATCAGCTCCAAAGTGGACGTTTTCTGATACCAGCCATTGTGAAATAGTTAGTCCTGATGAGATCCGTTAGTCTGCTGGTTTGTTGTTGTTTCAGGCTGGTCTGGGGTGTTCCTGAGCATTGCTGTTTTTTTGTTTTTCACCGACATGTGTATCTACTGGATTCACCGCTCAATGCACCATAAGAAAATTTACAAGGTGAGCTTCAGCACGTTTATGACCGACTTAAAGCTGTTCTGAACAACAACTGAAATAACTGTGCAAAATGTGGATGGGGCCGCTCACACAGATGAATCCACTGAGAACGATGACAGGACTCTTGATGTTCCACACATTCATTTCAGTAGTTGGTAGAGAGCAAAACAGAGCCAAAAGGAGAGCAGATATATGACTTACATGCACATGTACAAGTGGACACAAACATGACCTCATGAGCGAAGAGGACACAGCTTGCTAATGTGTCTGTCAACTTCATAGAGTGATAATATGGCAATGTTGTGTTTATAGTTTGTTGCACTACCCCCCCCAGTTAATTATCACCTGTAAGGTTTACAAAAGCGATGTTGTGTATGACCTACTTGGTGGTGGAGGTCAATGTGAAAAAGGGACTTTTTATTTTTTGCCAATCAAGACTCGACAACTGAACTACAACACAATATATGTAATCACTGACTGCACATTTGTAATCACACGAGTCATAATAATGACTGATAATATTAGAGTGAGCTATACATGTTTTTCATCTTACTTTATGGTTCTCGTGTACATTCGCTGTAATGCCATGTGCCTCAATTGTCCGCCGTATTTTTAACTGAAAGTGTCCCAATATTCACAAGACACAAGACCATTTGTGTTTCACCCCCTCAGCACTTACATAAGCAGCACCATATATTCAAGATCCCTACGCCTTTTGCCAGCCATGCCTTCCACCCACTCGATGGTTTCCTGCAGAGCTTACCTTACCACGTCTACCCTTTCATCTTCCCCCTCCACAAGGTGATAGTCTACTTGTCGCTCTTTGCTAAACATTATGATGTTAGGTTTGCAGAGTAACAACACTGCAAACTGTGACTAAACGAGCTTCATTGCATGTACCACAGTGCTGCTGTTAAATCTGCATTGTTGTAGATGTAGCTGTGTGAAAAACAATTAGTGTAAGAAAAATCAACAAATCATATAAATTCTGTCACTTCCACTGTAAAATGTTTTAAAATGACATTTGGGGTATTTGCATTACAGGCGGTCTACCTCTCACTCTTTGTTTTTGTCAACATCTGGACAATTTCCATCCACGACGGAGACTACCGCCTCCCGGGTCCTCTTATTTTCATGATCAACGGTGCCGCTCACCACGTAGACCACCACCTCTTCTTCAACTACAACTACGGACAATACTTCACGCTCTGGGATCGAATAGGGGGCTCCTACCGGCACCCCTCGGCCCTGCTGCAGAGAGGGCCACACGATGACATCCGCAAGCTCATGGCAGAGGCTGCGCAGTGATCAGTGAGTTGCAGTCAGGATTTGCTCTGCTGATTTAAACCCTTCAGGGAGATTTCTGCAGAGATGCTTAAGCTGGCCATTGACGCAAGAGACAATTGCATTAGATGCCAAACCAGGCACCAGGCTCACAAATTAGAAGGCACAAATGAGAAACAGACAATGGACTGAGTTGAGAGCAGGTTTGGAGGGAAGTTCTCTTTAAAAAGATTTCTGAAAAAAATGGTACAATAGTGAATATAAAGCAGCTATGTTCGGCTACCTGATCACATAGAGGTAAAATAAAGATGTTAAAACAGCTCCACAAAGATCAATCAAAGTAGGATTTATAGCAGGGTTGTTTATTAGGCTGCATTACTTTCAGGTATTTAATACACTACAGTGAATGCGCGTGGTTCTTTGCCTTTTAACTTGGAAGAGTATTTTTCAGTACTTGGATTGACCATACTTTGGGTGAAAACAAAACATTTGTGTGTCTGTTAGGATCTTAACCAATATCTTGTATATAAATCTAGAGTTTAGATATTTGGTGGTATTCTTTCACATTTTTTTTAAATCACTGTGAGAAAAAAACTCAACTTTTCATGGACTTTTTGTAAAACAGAAGAAAACATGTCATATTTACATCAAGGACTGTATTCATCTAACAGTCAGCAGGATGCTCCAATTCACAGCTTCATAACACGAGGCCTAAGTTTAAATGCTTCATGACAAGACTGATGAAAATTTGATAACACACAGCTGACAGAGGCGGAGTGGATGCAACTGTTTCAACTTTATGTCATTACAAAATTGTTGTTTTATATCTATATTTATAAAGAATACATTGTAAACCCAATACTAGTTACATTTGTGCCTCATTTCTGCTTAGCTGGATGTGTGCATGTGTATTTTTGTCCTACAGTCAGATCCCACATTAGTCTCTCAGCTTCCAGTGCTGGGTGTGTTTTCGTGCAGGCTCTGCAGGGCCAGGTCTGTCCACTTCATCTCCTGTTCTTTCACAGACTCCGTGGATCCTCCGTTGTCCTGCTCGGCCTCCGGTAGTTCACTCTGACCAAGGGGATTAAGATACCATGAAAAACAGGAACAGCTCACTCCACTTTATATAAATGATGTGAGGGTGTCAAGAGAAAAGCTGAATATTTGAGGGAAGCAAAATATGGACCTACACTGAAATAAACAGTTGATTCAAAACATGCACAGAAATAAGCTGATGGGTAATATGCCAACATCTGAAAGAATGTAGAGGCACACCTTAAATCTCAAAAGACCTTGTATGTTGGCCAGAATCACAAGTTTCATATATGTTTTCAGCCTTAAAGGGGACGAGTGTCACAATATTTGAGCCAAAAAGTGGGGCTTCTTTTCCGCACTACATTCAAAGCTTCATGCTTGCTGGTTTTGACAGCTTTGGCCTCATATACCACATGAGTTAACCTAACCTTAAAGCTGAAGATCTTCCTAGTGTGTTCACTAGATTTCTGATTAGTCTAATGTGTCAAAGTTAGGTCCTGTTAATAAAATAATGATGACCTGTGCTGCTCAGTGACAGTTGCTGCTGGAAAACTCCTGTACTCCATTTTTTTTTTCACAGATTAAGATTCAAGCTCAAGTTTATTTCTTACATATAATTAAGCAAACTAAAACCATACTGAAATGTGTCACTGTTAGCTGCTGCTAATATTTTTAATATGTAGAATAGTTTAAAATAGATTAGAGATTGTATTTGTGTTGTCATTTGCTAAATGTCCATATGATCTGAATTTACACTAGTCTTTGAGAAAGACATCCTTTACCCAGTGATGTAAGTGTAGCACAGAAAATGAATATGGGAAATTAAAACTAAAATTACTCAATGCACGCTCTATAACGCCTGCATTCATGTTAAAGCTGGATTTCACTGTTGTAGTTCGTTGGAGCTCATTTTGAATTAGCAGTGCACAGTTATTAAAAGTAAGTCACTTAAAAGGAAAAACAGCAAATCTGGAACTGCTGCAACAGACAAAATGCATGAAAAAAAGAAAACAGTTGCAAATGAATTTCCTGTAAAGTTGTTAAATGATTAAATCGACTTGACTATACTTGTAAATGGCTCACTGCTTTAAATTATGACATAGTATCATATTTTAAAAACTGAGTAAATGTACTTAGTTACACTGTGGAGCTGCAGGAAAATCCACCTTTGATTAAACAAGACGAGACATTTGAGACTGTAAACAATCAAAATCTATTAGAGATGGATAAGCCTGCAGTTACCAATGGGATGGTGACATCTTCATACGGCAGCCTGTCCTCCCTCCAGGCATCGTCGGTGAGGTCCAGGACTCTCCCGTCCCGCTGGATCTCACTGTCCATCCTCACACCAGGACTCAGAGCAGGACTAAGGACCCAGAGCAGGATTCGGGTCTCAGAGCAAGACTTAGACCGGCTCTCCTGACAGGGTTCGCCTCAGGCTGATACACAGTAAAACCGGACTGAGACTCACATACGACGTTCTGTTATTTCCTGTTTAAACAGACGCGGTAATTGTACGTAAGCAAACCGACGCTTGGTTATGATGTAACAAATGATGCCTTCACTTGCTGGGAAAATACAGAATCAAGTATGAAAATCATTAACAATAATGTTACTGCCAATGATGATAATGATCATAATAATGATCATTTTAGCTTTATGTCATGTATGTTCACTGTAGAAACTGGTCGGTGAAAGAGCTGTGTGGAGTTTTATTTTTAAAGCAGTCAAATAAAGGAAGCCACGTAAACACGAGTGATCGCACTGAATATTTGACATAATGAACCTCCACCTACTGATGAAGAAGATCGTGAGATGAAGTTGAAAATTTAGTAAAAGCTAGTAATCGGAGCTTGAAAAAGAATATTTTGTCAAGCTGCCGTTTCCTGTTTCCTGTTTCTTGCTTGGTTGTTCCCATGGTAACCAGACGCATCTTTGACGCCAGCGTATAAAGACAACGAGTTGAGTTTATTTGCTGCATTTGAAGGTAACCGTATTAATGCTGCCCCCGATCACAGATTAGTTACTCAAATGTATGTTTGTAATGTGATTTCATGTGTTTCATGTATTTGTCATGTGCTGTTAATATTGATTCAGAGGTGGTGATGGGTAAACAAACTAAAGGAGGCAGCCTGTGCTTTAGTCCATTAGTTTGCACTGACATCTACCAAACAATGAGCTTGGCTTTGTATAATCTTGCACCAAACTTTGAGCTCTGTTGATCCTTGTTACAGGCACCGCAGTGATGTCGACCTTTCAAGAACAGCAGGCAGGAACTACAAAAACATGTGTCAACCCTGGAAACCCGGTCTTCTCCTGCATGATGCCAGTTAAGGATGGGATGATGTGGAAGAGGGCTCAGAATCCACTGTACAGGACCACGTCCAGCGATTACGGCCTCCTCAGTCCTACTTTTGAAAGCTCACCAGTCACCTTTCACCCTAAATCACAGAGGTTCACTGAAGACCTGGGAAAGACTGGGATGTATCGTGACCACTCCTTCAATACTGCCTTAGACCGAAGCAGGGTCTATGACTCTCCCAACTTGCAGCACACCATCTAAATGTGTTGTTGACTTAAAGTGAATGGTCCTGTGACAGTTGTAATCCAGGTGATGTATACATTTGGTTAATAGACCATATTATCTGTTGTACAATAACATGGATTATATGATCATATTTGGAGGTCAGATGCCCAAACTCTCAGACATTAAACTGGCTCAGAGATGTCAAACTATACTTGTTATGATTGCAGGGGCTTTAATACTTACTTTAAGGGAGTAAAGCCTGGACCTGGACCCTGCTGTCACCCCACCCATCTTCACTTCCTCTCTGTTGTATCATCCTGTTTCTTCTTCCTTGTTAATAAATGTGACCTTTTTGATGAACGATTAACTGATTCTCTAAGCTTTTTTTTTTACCTGTTTCACCTGAAAAAAAAAAACTGAAATAGCACTTAGGTAAGGCAAATGTACTTTGCACATTTAAATAAGAGTACAGTTCAAAATACTTCACAAAAGACATAAAAAAGGACATTCAAATATAATCAAACCAGTCATTAGAAGAGAAAACAAAAACAGGCTAAATCAGAAGGGACGTAAGAAAGGTATAAAACATGGGAAGAGTGCAGTGTAAGAAATGAATACGTTGATTTGATAAAAGTCCTGCGGCAAACACAAAAGTCTTGACCTAAAATAAGCTGCAGTCAGTGTGATTTTTGTGCAGTGCAAGCTCATATACCAAAATTTATGACAGTGTGAATTTTATAAGAGTCCTTGACAATATAAAGTGTAAATATTCTTCTTTTCTAAATACAAATCATTTAATGTATTCATCCAGTAATCGGCTGATTGCGTTCAGGTACCTGTGGGAAAGTTCGATTTCTGACTTCTAGTCGGCTGTGGCATTCACGTGCCTTTGCACTTTGTTTGTTTATTTTTCTTACAATAAACAACTATAGTACCAATCGAATTTGAGGTGCTCGTGTTGGTCCAATGTAATAACTATATTTACATCTACGTTGCGCATTTAAAAAATTGTGATGTAATTTATTACTCTAATTGTTAGCTGTTATTTAAGCTTTTCTCAATAGTTTACCCTTGTTTATTTGTTTTCTTATAATATACAACTGTAGTAACACGTGTTCACGTTGGTAAAACAGAGCGACTATACTCGACTTTGCGCATTTTTATTTTATGTCATTTTATTATTGTAACTTGTTGCTTTTTTATTTTCATGTCATAAAAACAACAGGGTGCAGAAATGTAACATACGAAGCGCTTCGCCGACATTCAGTGAGCTCTATAACAACTCATGAATAATGAGTTAAAGACAGGTTTGGTGTTTTAAAACAGTATTTTACTCTCAGTATGTTAGTTTCCTTCACAGATGGTGGTGATGATGATGATGATGAGTCTCTGCGGAAGCTGAGCAGCACACAGCGGCGGGGCGGTGAGAGGAGCCGCAGGTGTTGTTGGACCGACCAGGTGGATGTACTGCTGTGTTTCAGTCCAGACTGCCCGTGACAACACGTCCCAATGCTTCACCTCCGTGTGAGCTCCAGGTGTTGTTGCTCGCTCCTCTCGTCAGCTGAGCCGTTTTAGTTTGGCAGAGGAGCTAACAGGCTAACAGCTAGCTGGTTAGCTTCAGCACAGCTAGCTAGTTTGTTAGCTGTCTGTGTTGTTGCTGTTTTTAAGTCACGGCGACGTGAGTATGCCTTTGGGTTTAAATCGAATCTTTTATAGTTTACTAAGGAGGTGACAAGTGAGAACTGGTGAGACTTAGCTTCCATTTGTAGGTGTTACTATTGCAGTGTGTGCTTGGTGGGTGGCTAGCTTGTTAGCCTGCAAACTAAGAAGATCTTTTTGTCAACAAAAGCAGAAAATGTCTCAGTAACTCAATCAATAATGAGCTCAGTGATGTAACACGGTGACCAGTTAGGTAAACAGCACTATTTTACACTCACTACAGATATAGGTAGTGCGTACTTTCCTTGAGACATGAACAGATCAATGATTACTGTTGATTGTCGTTTTAGTTTTTATGACTTTGGGACGTGACACTTATCGCACGAAGTGACTCCCTTCCGCTAGTTTAAGTTTGCTTTTGGCAGAACACGGTCAGTGAAATGAGCATTTTTGACGGACACAATTTGGGGGCAGCTTTTCACTTTTCCTTTTCTTGTTTCTACAGCTACATGAGCTCTGGGTGACCACTGGACCTGAGCCTGGGATGATTAGACCTGCTTTTGTTTCATCACCTAACCCTTCCTGGTCCTTGTAAAAAGGCACATATTATTACTTTGGAACCAGTCCCACACCTCTGCTTGGCAACGCTATGATCATTTACGCTGACCCCACCCAGCCCACTGGGATAAGAATCCCCCCAAACCGAGCTCTCCAAATGATATGATAGTAGCCACCTGGATCACTTTCTGTGCCTGCAAGAGCCTCGCACGGGTTCTGCTCTTCCTCTCCTCCTCAAACTCCCTCCCTCTGTTCTGGGAGACCCTTGCCAGTGTGGTCTCCGGCACAGGAACCATGGGTAACAGCTGCGTGTGCCGGGAGGATAGCGACTTGGAGGACCACCACCATGGATCATCTAGGGCAACCCGAGGTCAAGCTCGACGGGTGGACCACAGTACAGGCGTGGGAGCAGATGCCGGAGAGGCCCGAAGCAGTCGACCCAGAGACCCAGTCAGGCCGCCACGCCGAGGCAGAGGGCCCCATGAGCCGAGGCGAAAGAAGCAGAACGTGGATGGCCTTGTGCTGGACACGCTGGCTGTCATCAGGACGCTCGTAGACAAGTAAGTCACATAAGAGTGATGATATTGTAAAGATAAAGATCATGATGAGAGGAGGAGTCTGAGTGGGCTGTACTGTTAGTAAATATTAAATATTCTACAGTTTGCTGAACTTTAGCCAGGGTCATGAGAATACATTGCAGTGTGAAGACCACAATGAGTAGTATAAGGCCTCCCCAGTCTTCTGTTAAAACATTTCTGTGTGCTATAAGTTACAATACTTATTGTAATAATACATTCAATTACATATACGTACTTAAAATAGCAGTAACATGATGAGGAGCTGTTGCAGTTTCCTGGGAAAGTTATAAAGCTGTTCTGAAGATGCTCTCATTTTCATATAGTAAGATACAGATATGTGGACATGCTCATGTCCCAGAGAATCAGATAAAACATTGCAGATGACGTCATCCAGCAGAAGCGTCACATGAGGTTTCGTTGTCACTAGCACATAAACAGAACTGTGGAACAACCACAGCGGCACAGTATTTTGTGCAGAAATCTCAACTGTAAGCTGCCATATTTAGCATTCGTACACAACGTTTAAACATTTAACTGCTGGTTGATAACGCACTGTGATAATCATATATCCACACTCAGATCACCTTGTCACTCTTTTTCTGCAGACCAGCAAAAAAGTGAAACAGCTTCATGAATCATACTCCTTCTGTCTTAACCTAACATCATCTTTGTAGTTTAAAAGCGGGGTTGTGTGATTTCTTGTAGTATTATAAACATGACTTATCCAAGCAGCTGCAGCAGGTATTTGTTCTTTTACCTGTGGCTTCAAACAAGCAGAACCCCTAAGAGAGGGCTTTGTGCAAGTCAGTTTTCTTTTTTGTGCAGTGTCCTCTCTTGATGTAGTGATGACTTGCTGTAGTGATGTTGTTAGATTTGTGTTGATTGCAGAGATACTGATGTATTTTCTTACTCGTCATCCTCTTCCACTGAGCTGTTGTTCTTTTCTGAGAAAAGCTGTTCGGCATGACCCTTTGGGGATTTTCATCAGAATGGGCTGGGTTAGCTTTGAGCACAGATACTGAGAATGGCACATTCAGGAGATATGTAACTAACTTTAAATCAGGAAAAAAAGGCAACGTAGTCTGTTTTGGTTATCGGATTATTAGTATGCTCCTAGATGCAGCAGCAGCCTAATAGAATTAGTAATAAACAAATTTCTCTCAGCCTACTTTAATAAAGGATACTTACTTCACCATGGCCTGTGAATCATGTGATTATCAGAGTTCCTCTTATTCTCTGTCTGAACTGTTCTCGCTGAATTATCTGAATGTTTTATGTTTCATTTATAGATTTCGACCGTTCACTTCCTTGACATTTTCTCCACACATTCCCACACTTTAGTCCACAGTTTTAGCATGTCCTCTGTATGTATCACCTACAGGTTGAAAAGCTGATCCAATGTTCTTAACCAGAAATTGCATTTCAAGTTTTAGGATGTGTGCATTTGGTTTTCATCAGCAGGGGTGTGCTAAAAGATTTCCTCCGGTTAAATGGCAGTGAGTGTTGGAGCAGGAGTTGCTGTAATTCTAAAGGCAAACATCTCAGTTCATCGGCCCCAGCTGTAGCATGTCTGTAGCATGAAAACTGTAGCATGAAAGTTAATTTCAGATGTACAGCTGAATTTAGCTGTTTAAGCTAAGTTTCATGGTGCTGTGTAAGTCATATGTCCTTATGTTGCTGTTTTGAAACTGTCAGAAAAGGGAGTCTTGTGGCAAGAAAGCAAACAAGGTATTAACAGAAAACATCTGACAGGACTGCAGTGCAATACGACTACGCCCACAAAAATCAATAACTGAAATTTGTCTTTCAGTTTTTATGAGTTTTTGACTTAATGAACCATTTTATAAAATGTAATTTGTAGTGCTGGATTGGATTTTGAACACGTGTTGTTCAGCTCATGGAGCTGTTATGGGAACATGAATGTACATGCCTAAGAATTTGTTCAGTCACAGTCAGAAAATTCAATTACATAATTGCTTTAGTTGTGTTGGGAAATCTGAGGACCAAGCTGGGCTGAAGTTATTGCTGTCAAAACACAAGCCATCTTCAGCTTGGGTTGAGCCATAACAAGCAACAGTAATAGCAGTACCATCAAAAAAATGATACACACTGAAGTAAGTCATCATAATTATACGCTTGCTTTAACCTTTCCACAGGCGAACAATACTGTTCATAGCCATTGCTGAAATCACACACACGCATAAAGGCATGAGTCATTTATTTATATTATTTCTGAGGCGATGGTGATCACAGGGTCATAAACAGCTGAGATGTATTTGCAGAGAAGCGTTGCCTCCATTTGTGTAGAGCATGCTCATAAATAAACACGCATATCACGAAGTACATTGCAGGGGGATTAATGGAGAGCATTTAGGTGAAGTGGAAAAATGTGAGAAAAACACTGCTGTTATTACATTCTCTGCAAACTCTGTTTGTTTTTCAGTGACCAAGAGCCCCCTTACTCCATGATCACTTTGCACGAGATGGCAGAGACAGGTAAGAAAACCACATAATGTGATGCAAAAGGACTGTTCATGTGTTATGAAATGGAGAGGTCAGAAGTTATCAGGAACATCAGCTCTGCACAGACCAGTCATTTGACGAGGTGGCTTATCATTTCATGGATGTTTTTTAGTTTTGTGCACAGCTCTCAAAACATGTAGTCAAGATTCAGGTTGGAATGAAAAATATCCACTTGACTCAAGCTGCAGTCTTACAAATTACTCCTGGGATTCATCATTTCTACTGACTGGCGAGGAGTCCCAGAAATTTAAGCAGGTCTCCTCGGAAATGCTGTCCCATCCCACTCGGCCTGAGCTGGTGGGTTGTTTCAGAGAACTGCTGAGTCAGTGATATTACAGTAGCTTTGTAAGCAGCAGACAGTCGCAGTTCTTTTCCTCTGTTCAGTCACTGTTTTTCCAGTTTGACACCTCACTCAAACAACTCTCAACAGTAGGTACATATACATAATCTGTGTCAGCTGATCTGTTGTTAAGAAGAAACGCAATTTAATTTGGAAGCCTTTACTGAAGGGGGCCGCAACACCACCTGTCTGCTGCTTATAGTCGTGTGGTAATAGTGCTGCCTCAGTGTTTCTCAAACACTCCCACTGTCCCAGGGCAAAGGGACTTTGCATCACCTGGTGATGGGACATGGTCACGACTCACACTGAAGACATCAAGTGTTGGCATTGCATTGCTGCCTTGATTGTGTGGACTTTGGACTTTAAAGAGGATTGGAATATTATTTTTCTAATGTTCCAGATTGATATTTTTGCTAGTATGTTCAGCAAGGGGATAACAGTAACCAAAGTGTCACTTGATTTTTTATTTATTTTATCTTTTTTTTTTTGCTTGTCTGTGTGTGCTGTGTTGTGCATACGGTGAATAATGCCCTCATGCTGTGTGTGTTGATGCGTATAGCCTTTGAATGTGTGTGTGTTTGGGCCTTGTGTCGCACACATATGGTGTGTGATGCTCACACTGGCTTGGTGTTGTGTGGCTCGACAACAGCCAAGTTGAGTATTCGCTTGCAGATACTGAACCCTGAGCAGCCAAGCATCAAGTCAGTCAGACGCTTTCTGGCTGACATGTGCTACAATGTTACATTATTCATCAGCCAGTTGGCTTGGGCTTTCAGAAATGATAATGTTAGAGAGAGAAAGGGAGAGTTCTTACTGAGTCATCTAATGGACAGGAAATGGATGTTTTAGTGTCTGTGCTGAATCTGATACTCATAATCCAGCGGCCTGTCCCACAAAGTGATTTCAGAACAGCTCAATTATTTCTGACTTATCAGCTTTCAGTGTAAATAACTATAGATTGGGATTCTTGCATTTTTTCATGAAGGAATATATTAAAATAAAAGAACAAAGCAACACAGAGGCAAGATAGGCCAACTGGACAGTGAAGAGAAATATGTGAATAGCCAGCTCTGATGTTTTCCTCTCTTCTTCTTCAGATGATGGCTGGTTGGAGGTTGTCCAGTCTCTGATTCGAGTGATCCCATTGGACGACCCACTTGGCCCCGCAGTGATTACCCTTCTTTTGGATGAGTGTCCCCTGCCCACCAAGGTTTGTGGCCCATGTGTGTGTCCATATGTGTAGACATAAAGACAAGATTTATTTAGAACAATACATTTAAAATACACTGTTCCCTCGTTTATCGCAGGGGTTACGTTCCAAAAATAGCCTGCAATAGGCGAAATCCATGAAGTAGGATTTTTTTTACACACTTTATACACTTTTCTCAGACAGGCATTAATCTTTTCTCTTATTTCTCTCTTGTTTAAACACTCTCAAAGTTCAAACCTTTGTAGATTTATAAGATGTAAAAATGGCAAGCTGAACGCATTCTGTCCTGTACACGAGGCACGGCACGGAGGAGATTGATTGACAATGATCTATCGTCCCTTAGCCAATCAGGGCGCAGAACACAATGCGCAGGTTCTCTCTTAGCCAATCTGGACGCAGAACACAATGCACATTCATACGTTGTAAAAAAAAAAAAAAGTATACAAAATTGCACACAAAAAAATTCGCAAAGCAGCGAGGCCGCGAACGGTGAACCATGATATAGCGAGGGAACACTGTATACCAATTCATACTAAACTCTTTGTCTAACCCATCACCCTCTCTGTATTTGGGTGATTTGACCCCTGTTTTACAATATATTAATTCATTGATTTATTTTCATTTTACACCTCAAAGAAGAGGATTTGCACCACCTACTGGAAATTTTAACACTAGTGCTGCCTACAGGCAAAATGTATTACAGCTGCAGGTCTTTGTGTGTATATATTTGAGGTTTGACATTTGATGTCATCATGATGGATTTCATAAAATTGAATCATTTTTGCACATAAAACATTGCTGTGTCAAACAAACTTCCAGTGGATTTCTTTCCCTTTATTTTTTTCTTTTGGCCTCCCCATACACCCCCTTTTTTCCACCCCAACTCTGTTTTCCTTTGAGCAAATAAAATCTTGTTAGGACCCCCTGTTTCTCTGTCCAAAGTAACCTGAGGACAGAGGACATACTATGACACTCAGAACAGTATGAACTCTGTCCTTCCAGCATTCAGCAGAAATATGCTCCACCTAACAAAACATGTTTTGAAAAGGGTTTTTAAAAATCTAAGATGTAAAGTTTACACACACACACGCAAACAGCAGCTATAAAAAGGATAAAACAGTCCTCGCCTGCAGGTGGTGCATGTTTATTGAATGTTGAAGGTATTCCATTTCCGTTAATCTCTCCGCCCTCAGCTTTTAGATTGTTTGGCAGATACTTTGTGTTTATGTGACCTTAATTATCATGTCTCCTCTCCCCAGGATGCTCTCCAGAAACTCTCTGACATGTTGAGTCTGAGTTCGGCTGTAGCGCGACAGGACGCTCTAAACCCTGCTAAACACAGAAACACCACAGCCGTCCTAGGATGCCTGGCAGAGAAACTGGCTGGTACCGTCTTTTATACACTTCATATTTTTAAGCAAAGAGGAATCATCCTCTGCCATGACACTTACTCACTCTGAACTTGTAGACAACACAGTTTGATGTGATGATTTGTTCACAACAACCTTTAAAGTCTGTGAGTCTGTGTGTAAATCAACTTGCATTTTTTTACAGCAATTTTACTGTTTCTGTGACAGACCAAGACAAATTCATGGATGCTGTGTCTTAATGTCTAATGTGATGGAATAATCAATGGTTAGATAATGCTTGCTTAGCCTTGTGACTCAGTGGTCTTAAGCAAAATCCTTCTCTCTGAACATGATACAAATAATACATGGAACAAATACAAACTACAAACTATTAACACAACATGGCATACATAGCCAATATTGAAAGAGAAGATGAGGAAAGCTGATTCAGCATTTTGTTTGTCAATTCATTATAATGCATTTAAAAGATAGTGTAGCATGTTTAAGAGGTTCATATATTTTCTTATTTTTTTACTCTCTTGCTTTCTTCCTTCTTTGTTTCTTCTCTTCTTTTTTTTTTTAAAGGTCCAGCCAGTATTGGATTATTGAGCCCTGGGACTCTTGAGTATCTTCTAGAAAGTCTGGTAAGCAGACACACACAATAGTGTAGCAACAGTCTGCATATCCATGATTCAAAGTCTAGTCATGTCAGATAGCGGTGATTAATGATTTTACAAACGACTTCCGATGGCAGTTATAAAATATTTTGATGTGCACTAAAGAGAGCATTAAAAACTGTAGAGCTAAGATATGTCTGTGAAGATTCTCAGTCATCCAGGTCATGGTCATTTCTAAGAGTTTAAAAGAAGTCAACTGGACTTTCTTGAGGGTCATGAATATGTTTCACCTCTCATCACAGAGACGGACAATGCAGTGCCAAGAGTTTCTATTTAACCACTTTACTGCCATATGTCAAGAGTGTAAGAGTGTAATTCACAAGATAAGATTGCTTTGTCAGAGCTATAGGGAAGTCAGTTCTACAATTGACACACTTCATTCTGATCCAGACAATATCAGTTAAAAAATACTGTGCAGCTGCTTATCAGGAAAACACAGTCAGTGTTGCCTTTGATGATGTCTTTTATGTTATACGAAGTAGGTTAATATGAAGTGTTGAGATGGAGTTTGTTGTTTCATCTGTAACATCTGTATATGGAAGCATGCTCAAAGTGAATTAGAATTAAACACAGACTGATGAGCTTTTCTTTATCTCTCTTCAGAGCTCGGAGGCCCATCCCACTGTCATGCTGTTTGCGCTCATCGCTTTGGAGAAGTTCTCCCAGACTAGTAGGTTCTCTCACTGTGTTTTAAGGCCAGCTTATATTGAAGATTTCCTTACAAAAGAATACCAAAATGAGATCAAATCTGACCTTATCAAAGAAATGAGCAAAGGGTGTACCATTGCCATGACAACCAGCATGTCCAGTGTCTCAGCTTCTGCTGTGTGCTGCTGCTCTGGTTGTGGCTTATTGGTGTGAATGCTGTTTGCTTTAAGAGATACTGTGATGTGAAATAGAAACAACTTGCGCTTTTCCACTAGCACCTACTCGGTTTTTAGGTTTTTCCTTTACGTGTTGATACCT
>JBAJHX010000047.1:9193-23328 GCA_037176925.1 Amniataba percoides | reverse complement strand
TGTGAAATAGAAACAACTTGCGCTTTTCCACTAGCACCTACTCGGTTTTTAGGTTTTTCCTTTACGTGTTGATACCTGGTTAATACCTCATACTTTTCTAGTACCTACTCGGCTGGGGTTGGAGTCGAGATGAATATGTGTCATCGGCAGAAGGCAGGCCACCGATTGACCAGGACTTGACATCACTAAATGAGTCGGGAGAGTAACTCGTTCATAAGAGCCAATCCCCCCATTTTTAAAAGCCAGTAACAGCAAATGTGATACGATCAGAGATGGCTGTCCAGAAATCAACCCGTGGAGCAACAACGAGGTGCAGACATTTATTTTCCTGGTGGCCTCCGTAGTTATTTTGTGTTTGTGTCGCGTAACAAATGATGTCGCTGAAGTTTCGGGCCGACTTGCTATGAGGACCCCACCCACGCTGAGGTGGTACTCAGTTGTAATGGAAAATGACTGAAACTGTTGAGTCGAGTAGTGCTAGAACTGTGTAATGGAAAAGCGCCAAAAGATGTGCCGCTCTTCAATAGTTTCCTTTTGTTTTCACACCCGTGTTTGAATTGCTGAGTGACTTCGAAAGCAAACTTGTGGTGCTGAGGCTTGCCATTAGTCTAAACAATATCTCTCCACGCACTTTAGGACTCTTTGCAGTCCTCAGTAGCCAATTATTTCCATTGATTTAGATTATACTGCAGCAACTTTTTTTTCTGGTGTTTTAAAACAGTTTGAAACTTTTGAACTGGCCTTTCCAGCCCATCCTAACATCGCCTCCTCCACAGAGTCCTTTGAGAACATATTTCACTGAAGTATCCTTCATTGTATCTCTGCCAGAGATTTATTTTGGGATCTTTTTGCAAATTTTAACACACATACCTGGTGCATCTTCTTGCCCTCAGGTGAGAACAAACTGACGGTGTCTGAGTCGTGCATCAGCAATCGACTCGCTGTCCTGGAGTCGTGGGCAGAGCATCCTGACTACCTGAAGAGGCAGGTCGGATTCTGCTCACAGTGGAGCCTCGACAACTTGTGTGAGTAGCCCCGTACTTTCTACAGTGTAAGACCGTGTGCTGCGACAAAATCTCTTTCGTGTGTGAGAAAGAAATGTGACAGTTTTTCTCTATTATCCACTGTCCAGTTCTAAAGGATGGTCGTCAGTTCACCTATGAGAAGGTCAACCTCTCCAATATCAACGCCATGCTCAACAGCAACGATGTCAGCGAGTACCTCAAGATCTCTCCTACTGGACTAGAGGTTAGTCTTTGTCTGTGGACTGTGAAAACAACTACATTTGGAAGTAGCAGATCCACTCATTTAGTACGTTTTGCCTTCTCCAAAACTGAGATTTTAATACGTCACACTCATTAACTTGATTTTTTTCAAGAATTTCTGAATGTTTTCTCTCTTGTTTTGCTCACCTCCACAGGCGCGATGTGATGCCTCATCGTTTGAAAGTGTGCGTTGTACATTCTGTGTGGATTCTGGTGTTTGGTACTATGAGGTGACAGTTATTACGTCAGGCGTGATGCAAATCGGATGGGCCACCAAGGACAGCAAGTTCCTCAATCATGTACTAATCTTTGTTTTTTTTACTGTTCAGCTTGTCCACATTCTATTTTTCTACAGTGACACAATTTAACATTGTGTATGTGTGTGTTTTGCAGGAGGGCTATGGGATAGGAGACGATGAATACTCATGTGCGTATGATGGCTGCAGGCAGCTCATCTGGTACAACGCCCGTAGTAAAGCTCACTCTCACCCCTGCTGGAAGGAGGGTATGCACCAACACACACAGGCACACATGATTATGACTTGGGGCTTCTATTTTTTTTGTTTCTTAATCATACACTTCAAAGAAAATGTGAAATCATTGTTGGTTTGAACAGTAGGAACAAGGGGACACCATGCTTTTAAATGTCAGAGTCATTTGTTTAGCCACTGCTTTATTGTTTTTAGCGTCTCTGGAGAGTTTTGTGATTTTAGCACCCACACGCTGCTGCCACCGCCAGCATTCAGACTCTGATTTACCTCCCACATTGAGGGATGAGCATAATAATAGCAGCATTCCAAGACTTATTCCGCCGCGCGTCTGTTCATGTCCTCTTAAGGAGATGCCATCGGCTTCCTGTTGGACCTCAGCAAGAAGCAGATGATCTTCTATCTGAACGGACATCAGCTGCCACCAGAGAAACAGGTCTTCTCTTCAGCTACGTGAGTCCACACACTGTCACCCACCTCTAGTTTCTCTCTCCGTTTTTTTTTTTTGGCCCACCATCCATTCTCCATTCATTGAACCCCTTCCCTTCCCTGCCCTCTGTATCCGCCAGGTCCGGTTTCTTTGCGGCAGCCAGCTTTATGTCATACCAACAGTGTGAGTTTAACTTTGGAGCCAAGCCTTTCCGTCATCCACCCTCTGTCAAGTTCAGCACCTTCAATGACTTTGCCTCACTGCTGCCGAGTGAAAAGATCATCCTCCCCAGGTAAGAAATGAAACAGGCCTTTAAAAGGATTTTTATGGCACTGTCTGAAATAGACCACAGACTGAGCATTTGGGAAGGCGGTATGTAATCTGCCTTACCCAACCGTCCTCTAGTGACTGGTGAATCATTTGTTTGCACACAGTGTGCAACACGTAGGTATGGCACGATGCAAACATGACTCATCTTTTGGGACTAGAGCATTTTCATTGTTTGTTGGCTGCATCAAAGGTGCTCTTTAGATTTTTTTGGAAATGTAATGCCTAGCTAAAGAATTTTATTAGCACAGATTACATATGAAGTTATCACTGACAGACCTTTCTTGTGGCAGACACTAAGTTACGGCTCTATTTAGTTGAAGGTTTCCGGTATACTGTGGCAATGATGGATCATCCATAAAATGTAACACAAAAGTAAACTCTCCCGTTAACATTATTTCTTACTGCAACAAGATGACCATGTATATTTCCGTAGCTGAATCAACTCTCTACACAACGTAAAGAAAAGCTGAATTTGTTTTTATCTTGACAGAAGAAAATAATTATTTGACACACAATCAAATAGGTGCGATGATTGTCACTGAAAGAAACAAAGAGGAAGCTTCAAAAAGTGCTTTTATCTTGAGTATGAAATTAAAGCTAAATTGGTAAAAAATGGCAGAATAAATGATGTTGCCACCAACATCTACAGTGTGACCCGTTGACCAGCATACCTCAAGTGAATGCTGGGCTCAGTTAGCTTGGCAAAATAACAGTAATGCGCATTAAGAACGAAGCACTTTCATTCATTCCTCATGTGAAACACACATGAATTAAAGGAGTAAGGATAGGTCATTAAGATCTTCTGTACTGCACTGAAGTTGTTTTACTGGCCACAAAATGAATTTACGGTAACAGAAGTTAAGGGCCAGTGAGTATGGACCTGTCACGGTGCAAGTAAAGATAAGTTGCCACCACTGCACACTGAAGAGGACGACTTTAAATACATGTCTGTAAATAGAAACATGTCTGCTTTTGTTTCCCAGACACCGGCGTCTGGCCTTACTAAAGCAGGTTAGCATTCGAGACAACTGCTGCACGCTGTGTTGTGACGTCATGGCTGACACGGAGCTGCGACCCTGTGGACACGGGTATGTGTGTGTGTCTGCTATGAAAAAACAATGCTTTAAGGTCAAATCTTATAGACTTATATTTTCTTCTGTTCTCTCCCTATCATCCTCCAGTGGTATGTGTATGGAGTGTGCCTTACAGTTAGAGACGTGCCCGCTGTGCCGCCAGGACATCCAGACCCGCGTCAGACTCATTGCACATGTCTCCTGACACACTTCCTGCCCCTCTTCCAATAAGGAGAGACACACAAGCCCTACAGCCTCCTCCTCTAATCCCCTCTCACCCAACAGGGCTGCGAGGACGCTGCCACAGTGTTGTGATGATACCAAAGCCGTGGCTTCTGGTAAGGGGAGGTGGCGATGGTGGAAGGATGGAGAGAGGAGATAAGAGGAGGGGATTTAAACCACAGCTCGATCCTTAGGAGCTTTCCCTCATTTACCTACATCTCTTCTTTTATATCCTTCTGACAACTCACTGCAGAAGCTGGGCCAAGAATCGTCAACTTTCTACTACACGGTGTGTTTTCCAGAGAAAAAAAGAGCAGAAGTGAGGAGCAGAAACAATTTAACCATATTACAAACAGAACTAACCTCTCATCTGCAAGTCTCTGCGTACAGTTACCAGACATCCTTCCCACTGCTCTTTCAGCCCAGAGGCTGTGACTATTTAATCCAATCACCATCATACACATGCCTGCAGTTCTCAAAGTGCTGCATGGCAGAAATTAACAGCCTTTAGTGCAGTATTAAACCCAAGGTACAGATACATTTGAGATGTTTCTCACTTTCATGTTTTGGGTATACACATGCAATTTACGGTGTTCTTGAGGTAGCATTTTCACTCTCTTTTCTCAAGGTATCTGTTCACGTCTGCTTCACTGTCTGTACTGATTTATCGCCCACTGGAAAGGTTCGCAATTTGGAATAAAAATACTCCTTTTGGTAAAATGTCAGATTTTGGTCAGTGTCAAAAAGCTTAAAAATTGCAGTTCAGTTTGTCATCAGTTTCTGATTTGGTTTACAAAAGTACATGTTTAAACATCACAGCAGCTGTGACACAACAGAGAACATTAATACACAGTTATTGTTTTGCAACCAGTAAAAAAAATTAAATACTTGAATCTGTATTAGAATTAATTGATTTTCAGCACAGCTGACTCTACTGCTTTTTGTGCATTATTGTCTTTTCTCAGATACTGATACTTCCTCAGTCTCTGTCATTTATGTAACAACCTCAACAACTACACAGGGATTTTAAATAATTTACAGAAAGTTTATCTTCCACCCAACTATAAGTGCATATGCTTGAAGAGCAAGTTAAGGAGAAGTACACAACTTAATTTCCACCCAAACCTATCTGCGATTGCTCAATTGGTGCTCACAATTTGGCAACAACTTGCAATGCAGCTCTGCCGTGAGTCAGACTCTCTTTTGAGGAGCTGCAAAAGTAAATATGTCTTAATTTCTGTTTGTGATGACAAACACGTGCGTCTGTATTAAGACGACTATATTCAATCCTCAAGATGTGATTTAATATTGTGTTATAAATGATGGTGAACACTGACGTAGACACCCAGTTGAGATATTCAACAGGTTTTGTTGATTGACAGTGTTGTATTAGCAGATCAGTAAGATGTTTAAATGAACTGTTTTTCCTCAGTATGAATATGTTTACTAAATGTCCCAGGGTCCTCCTCCCTGTCTGTTGTTTTTTGGTCAGATTTGGCAGCAAAATGCATAAAAATTAGCAAAGAGACTACCCACAGTGCAATGACTTGATGAAAAGTTTAGGCTGAATTTTTAAATTATATTTCGTTTTGCAACAAATCACAAACCCTCAGTGGGGCTCTAATATATAGAAATTGCCAGATTTGGAGTATGTCCTCCAGTTGACTGGACCAGGCGGAGTAAAATGTAGTTTTCCTCTTTGTGCTCTCTGTAATAGCACATCTCTCTGCTCTCATTCTGCCATTTTTCCACCTTTCTCCCTCAGTCTTTAAAGGAACCACATGTTTTATGTCTGTCTTTCTGTCCATCCTTTACTTGAAGTGTCTCTGGGTTGACTGAATGATGTTTGTGTTTTGGAAACAGATTGAGAGACTGTGATTCAAGAAAAAATCTGTTTATACAATTAAAACCAATTAATGAAATTTCAAATTCTAACTGAATGATTTTTTATTTGTTTTGGTCAAACTGTTTATGAAAGTTGAGTTGAGCGCCACCAAATTGCATGAACAGGATCTGTAAAATCATTCAGACTATACAGGAATGGATTTCTAAAAGATAAGCTGCATCTCTCAATATAACAAAAGACTGGTCTGGTCACTGTTTTCTATCTTGTATTTCCTGGAGCACCTTACACATGCAGGGGAGAGAAATTATACGGTTGTCTCTATAATTGGAGATGATGTTCAGGATTGTAAAAAATAAGTTGTAAGAGTTGTATTTAAAAACATCTATAAAGGAATTTTGCCCATGAGTTCCCAAAGATGTGATTTATTGAAGAATTGTTGTTTCCTGGATTGTGATATTTGTAATAAATGTATGTTCATGTGATTTCTTTTTTTTTTTTTTTGTATGTCTGAGTAGTGTTTTATTTGTATCTCAGGAGGCAGGAGTGATAGTAATTTGATTATTCAACACTGACCTTCTTAACTTGTATGAGTAAACACAACTTGCTGATCTTGATAGAAATGCATGAACACACACTTTAAATAACAACCATGGTAGATACTAATACTTTGATAATCAATCATGACCAGTAAAGATCTACTATTTACTTCAGTTTGCGTGAACATCCAGTATAGGGCAAGGTGATATTTTGCGAGCAAAATGTGTCTCAGTAAAGTGGGTAAAAAAAAGAATAACCAGTCTAAAAGGTCTTATTTCAGCTAGGAACCAATGTGCTCGGCTTTGGTTGCGCCGGACGGGACGCGGAAGCGCACATCTGTTCGCCGTTTCCTTGGCAACGACATTCCTCTCGCTACTTACCGTTCACGTTAATTTACACAACATGGACATCCAGGAACTGAGTGAGTAAATAAAATGAATGTGACAGACACTAAGGCCTGTTAGTGAAGCCGTAAAGAGATAAAACGATCAAACATTACGACACGAAGCTCACAGACTGCTAATACTGTCCTTTTGAACATGTGAGCAGCTAACCGCGGCTAACCTGCAGCTAACTAAAATAAAAGTATTGTTCACTCACCCTCACGATTTACGGGGTTGGACATTATCGACCGCTCAGACGACAGTATATGTTTTATCTGTGCTTCCCTTGTGTTCGTTGAAGGCTCCTCAGATAAAACAGTCACACATATTTAAACTCGGGTACACATTTCAGGGTGTGATGAAGTGTGATGATGGAGATAGATGGTTGTCCATCCATCCATCCATCCATCCATCCATTTTCTAACCCAAGACATGCAGGTTAGGTTAATTGGCGAATCTGAATTGTCCAAAGGGTGTGAATGTGAACGGGTGTGAATGTGAGAGGTGGTTGTTTTTCTTGGATGTCTGAGTATCTGTCTTGTTTCTCTATGGTGGAGTTTTATATATCATATTGCATTTTAATCCCCTGTGATTGTGTCAGATCTCTGTTGTGTAAGAAATGTTTAATCTCGGTAGGACTTCCTTGTAAAATAATGAAATATCTGCTAACTTGTTTAAATCCTCTGTTCACTGTGCAGATGTCCACGGCTGTGGGGAGGATATCGTAGAGATGGTGGACGTGGACGAAGAAAACTTTGCCATTTCCAGGTGGTCTTATACTGTAAACCAGTACCAGGTCTACCGTCGGCCCACCTCTGATATACTGTGTTTTCATCGACTAACACCGCTGCTGTGAGTCATATCTGTAAGTCTACCTGTAAGTGACGATCTCTGTTTTTTCTCCCTCCAGTTCCTCACCTGCAGATGCTGCGTTTGATGCTGTGGTTGGCTCCATAGAGGACATCATCATGGGTACGACTGGTGAAGAAACTCATCTCATAGAACTGTCAGTCACTAAGTGTCACTGATGTGTTTAAGTATTTGTCTCGTGAATACTAAAGTGTCATCAGTTTTTATGCTTAGAAAAAAATACAGAATGTGAGAAAATGTTCAGGTCTGGTCTATTTTGAAGTTTTGACACCTATGACTTCAAAACACCTTACTTTGAACTTTTATAAAACATGAATCTGGGAGATCAATATTAGTAAAACTACTATTCATCTCTATAGGTCAGTAGGATACCTGATGTTCTGTATGTAATTTGCTTTTCTTTCAGAGGAGGAGTTCCAACAGCTTCAGCAGAGCTTCATGGAAAAACACTACCTGGAGTTTGAGGACTCTGACGAGAACAAGCTCAGCTACACACCCATCTTCAATGAATATGTGAGTGGCTGTGCATCATGTGATGTAATTCATTGAATCCTGTAATTGCAGAGTGACCTTTCTGGTCATTTCAAGCTACAGCTAAGATTGCTAAGATTATGACTGTAGTCTTGGCTGTTGTGTAGGTTGACCTGCTGGAGAAGTACCTGGAGCAGCAGCTGGTGGAGAGGATCCCTGGCTTCAACATGAACACTTTCATAGAGCTGCTCATGTAAGATGTGACATCACAACTCCACCCTGATGCTGTTTTATTCTGGCATTTTCTGACATTTAAATTCAAGTGGCAACTTAAATGGTGTCACTGAAAGCAACCAGTTAGCTCACACTGTTTGATGCGCCTGTTTCTCCGAAGACATTATTTTGAAAGGCCACTAGGTGGCACAAAAGTCGATTGTCATAAGCTTCTAAACACATCTCTCCTCCACCTGCAGGCAACACAAAGACGAGGTGCCAGGAGACATCTTTGACATGCTGCTGAC
The DNA here is from genome assembly GCA_037176925.1 of Amniataba percoides. Taxonomy (NCBI): domain Eukaryota; kingdom Metazoa; phylum Chordata; class Actinopteri; order Centrarchiformes; family Terapontidae; genus Amniataba; species Amniataba percoides. The sequence continues at coordinate 14,892 of JBAJHX010000047.1, read as the reverse complement.
GTTCACTGACTTCATGGCCTTCAAGGAGATGTTTCTGGAATACAGAGCTGTGAGTTTCTGCGAATTGGTCTTTAAACCAAATCTAACTGAGAATCTCAACAGAAGACTATTTAACCGATTTCATAGTAAGCTAATGAACAGTTGATACAATTTTTTAAAACTCCTGTCACTATGTTTCTTTTTTGATTTCTGTGGGTTAACTGGTCAAAACTGTGTGTGTTTGTTTTCAGGCGAAGGAGGGCCGCGGTCTGGACCTGAGTCAAGGACTGCTGGTCACATCTCTGATCCCTGCAGAATCCAAACACACCGGATTGGCTGAATCGCAGTGACACTCAAAATGTCAAACATTTGAATTGCCTGCCCATCCAATAATGTTTATTTAACATTTTGTCTGTGGGCTCACAGAGAGTTGTGTTTGTGAGTTTTGTACCCTGATGGCGAGCTGCAGTCTGTGCACAAGTGACCCCTGACAGCAATTTCATATATGCATTCCTCTGTGTTTTACGTGGTGGGTGTGATGGCATGTGTGTTTAAGAGCCTCTTTGTAGTTATAAGGTGGAGATGGAAGGATTTAGCTCCTTTCTGCTCTCCAACCACTGCACTGGGCATGACGAACGACTACTTGAAATATTCAGATTTGTCTAACTGGGATTTGCAGATGAGAGGCCTGATCCTTGTTTTTACAATCATCCTTATTCCCACATATTTTCATGTAGTAGTTCTGCTCTGATGGGGGAGTAGGAACCCAAAACTCTGATACTGGAATGTTGTTTTGTGTTGTTCAGGTCATCCAACTGGTTCTTCTGTGAAAAGTATCAACAAATCCCCTCATAAGCAGAAAAATCCATTTGATATTATTGAATGTCTGAATCTGCTCTTTTTGTTGTTTTTGTTTTTTTTCCTGAAGAAAAGCTGTTATAGTTGTACTAATATATGTTTCATGAATACTTTAAATTATTTGGGGGAACTCATAAAGTTGAGTTTTGTGCCTGTGAAAGTGATTGTTAATGTGTACAGTAATTGCCTGTTTGTGAGAGTGCATGTGCGTGTGTCTGCATTTAGAAATAAGACTTACAGTATAGTTTTCAGTACAATGTCAGAGTGTTTTCTACTCGTCTTAACACGACGGCGTGTGACTGTAAAAGTATATTTATGTCACTGGTAAAATACTGTCGATGTTATATTTCTTAGTAAAAACGTATTTTCAAATAAACATGCAAAAGCCTCATGCTGAAATCACCTAGTGCTTTATTTGAAAGTGCACGGCTGAGCCCAAGCACACACTCACCACAGGATTTCACTGGTATTCAAATGAATAGTACAAAAACACAACATATTTCATGAAGGCAAATACAACAGGAATGAGCACCATGTGGTGTAATTCAAAGAAATGCACGACACACATTTCCCACAGCTATATTAGTGGAGCAATATTTGAATTATTAAAGGAGTCATTAATGTCCTGCAGAAACCCTGCATCTTTTTAACTTATAGCATCAAATTTTTCCATCTACATTTTAAAATATTTTAAATGCTTTGGCTTGGTCTAAGAGGAGTTTCTACGTGAGTCTGATTCAGGAGAGGAAATTCAATTACAGCTTTTTTTCTGCAGGACTCACAGCCTTTCTACACCTCTTCTGTTGTGTTTAGTTATCAGAGCAACATCCCAGCATGAGCGTCACTGAAAGTTTAACACAGGAGGTACAGGCTCATCAGTACAGTTGCTCACCAGCCTGAACCATACAAAATACTCTGATCTGTAAACAAAGAAATACAAATATACAATACTTATGTTTCTTCACGTTTCTCCTTGATAGCCGACACAGCACAGTGCTACACACTGCAAGACATTTTTCAAGTCAGCCTGCCATGACTGAGGTGTTGGATCTGAAATCCCACAGTCATGCAGGGAGCAAATTTTACACTTAAATAAGAGGATGTTTTTATTTCTATATCTAGATTTGTCAGAGTGTGTTATTCAGAATATGAACAAATTACTGCATTTTTTTATTTTAAGATCTTGCTCATAGCTGGGTGACCTTACTTTTAAGGACTAGTTTGACACTTGGAAATATACTTATATGCATTCCTGCTGAAAGCCAGAGGTGAAGACTGATACCAATCTCGTATCTGTACATGAAATATGAAGCTACTAACTGGCTGCTGCAGTTTATCTTAACACAGAGACAGGAAACAGGGGGAAACAGCTTGCTTGGTTGTGTTCGAAAGTAAAAAAAGCACACCCAAAAGCACATGTAAAGCTCACTAATTATGACTTCCTGTCTGGTTTGTTTAAGTTGTACAAAATCTGAGGAGTAAAAACAATTGCAGGTTTTCTTGCTGACTCTTTATTGGCTGTGACAAACATCCAATCACTGCTCCCGGACAAGTAATAATGATGGCCTGGCACACGTAACCCCACACAACACAACTGGCTGTTTTTTTTTTTAACAACCAGTTGTTTTTGCACAAGCATGTTAGTAAGTGAGACACTGTAGAAGAAGATTTGTTACCCTCCGACAAAACCTGGCTGCAGCCGTCAGCAGCTCCATTTCGGACATACAGACATGAGAGCGATATCAGTTTACAATTTTTTTAACTTTGGGAAAGAAGACAAATTTCGGGAAAGTCAAAAAATGTTAAATTACTGATTTAGGTGAGTCATCTTATGTGTGTTTTAAATATGACCTAAAGGAGTTAGAAACTATATAATGAAACCACAGCTGTGGTATTATAACCAAGAATTATAGTCACTATTAAACTACAATGAGCCAAAATTATTACTTGTATTATTTATAGGGAGGCCTAAATTTGAGTCCCTTCTGCTACTGTGCTGTAGAGATTCAGTGCAATTTGTTTGCTGTCTGTCTGAATTAGGTTTCATGTTTTTGTTAATATTGGGGTCAAGCTAAGTTCAGGGTTTGGATTACCAGAGTCAGCTGTGCCAGTCGGGTCACAGTCGAGTATCAACACCAACCTGTGATGAACTACAGTATCTTGAGGGAGAGAAAACAGGTGGAGTCTCTTCCTGGGAGCAGCTCACAGGTTTGAGTCTTAGGTCGGCACCGTGCTGGTGGCGGCGTTGCTTGTGTTTCCTCTCCACTCCAAATAGGAGAAGTAAGCGCTGGCACCGTACGCCAGCGTTGCCAGAGCGGCAAAGAACTGAAAAGACAGACAGACATTGACAGGAGGAGAAAAAAGGGACGGTTACACCTCTCTGATGACTTCAGGCAGCAGAAGAAATTTCTCATATCTTCAAGAACCGACATAAAACAAACTAATTTACTTTCTTATCTACAGAGATTCCTGGTAGTTGTGATTTAAACAGCTTTAAAGGTGCCATAATCATTCATGATCCCTGCGGCCGGGGCAGTAAAACTGGCAAGACTACAAGTGATGGTGTGTGTGTGTGTGTGTGTGTGTGCACAAAATCATGTGCTACGGTAGCTGTAAACCAGAATGGACTTTAGTCTGTGGAAGAGATGAGGCGACAGCTCTGTGTGTCTTAAGTTCTTTTTTCTCTGCCTTTGGTTGAACATTGACTCCTCTAAACCAGCGGAGGGGCGTGGCGGCCTCAGCCGTGGTACAAAATCACTTTAAATCACATGATGTGCTTTCTTTTTGTCATATGACTTATAAGAAAGCCTCACCTTTTGCCTCACCCTCTGCCTTCTTGCAGGGTGTGTTTACCTGCAGTGCTGCCCGATAAGTGGACACGCTATCAGTGACACACCTTGTTAAACGGGGGCAAAAACAGGCAGGGAAAACATGATACATATGCCCTGCTTTCTAACACTCAAATGGACTCTCCAGGCCCGGATTTTTATCATTAGACCAAACTGTTTTTTCTTGCAGGATGTCCGTTTGCAGACACATTATCAGAGGTCGCTCTCAGTGTTTCTGGTTTATGTAAGCACTGCATTTTGTTTGAGTCAGTGATAAAGGTGTCAGGTGTCTTACAGCGGCTGCAGCAAAGTGCCCGTAGATGTAGCTGATGTAGATGTAAGGGTGCACAGATGCCGCATTGGCCAGGAAGGCGGTCACGTAGAGGACTGTGGCCACGGCGTAATACAGCATGATCTGGGGAAAGAGGAGAAAAGGTTAGCCACCTTTCCTCAGAGCCTCTCCTGTTGGTTGCCTTTTGTTAAGCATTCCCTACCTCTCCATTAACACTCCTGCTCACCTTTTCTCTCTTGTCTTTTTCCCTTGCCAACTTTTCTAAATCTCGCCTGCTCATTTTTGTATTCTGGTCTGTTTCTTCTTGAAGTGCTGCACTGATCTGTTCTCGCTTCATGCCTTGCTTCGCTGTCCTGTTTCATCAGCTACTTCTAATTTGATCCAACCTCAGATGATCCTTGATAATAAAAATTCAAATAAAATCTAAGTCATGTTGCTTTCTTCTTGCACTATTTATTGATGCATTAAATGACTAAATTCTGTAAGATCTTGCCAAAATATCATCCGAGAGATAATGTCTCATCACCTGAAAGGCCATTTCAGTCTACGCAAGTAATGGTCAGGAGGTTTTGATTGCTGCTTATTTTGCAGGTAATGTTCAATTTTATAAAGAAATATTATTATTTTTTTAAACCAAGGGCTTTATGGCCAGACACTGCTAAATAAAAGTCCTTAGTTCTTGCCCTTGGTGTAATCTACAGTTTTAGAATAGCATTAAAGTAACTCTTAATGACTAATGTTCACTTCTTCTAAGAAAGCTCTCATCCTGACTGCTCTGGTTACACAAACTAAAAAAACATATTTGTTCTAATTTTTTTTCCCCAAGTCTCAATTTCACTCATCTCTCTTTCTCTCCTCCTCTTCTCCCCTCATCCCTACATACCGTCATGGGCCAGGGGACAAAGGTGAGCTTTTGATGGGCGCCAAACAGGATCAAGACGAAGAGGGTGGTGGTGAGGATCCACAGAGTGACGGCCACAAACATCACCCAGCCGTAAGCTGGCAGCAGGGCGTAGGTGACACTAGCTATCAACGACCAGTGGAGCAGCCCCAGAAACTACAGGAGTGAGAGAGAGAGAGAGAGAGAGAGGAAACTAAACATACCAGCTGAGAAGAGGAGAGACTCACAGTGTCTTCAAAGACTGAGAATAAAACATTGAGTGCATTGAAATGCAATCATTAAATAAATTGTGTGAAAATGACACATCACTGGGAGCAGCTTGTAAGCTCCACCTTCCACAATTGTAAGCTAAAATAAGGATTCACTTTCTCTTTCAGTTCTGTTTTTGTGTCCTTTCCTGAGGGAAATATCTGTGACTAACTGACTAATCACTAACCTCGTTGACTATTTGTGTGCACCCTCAGAAATGGTTAAGTTCAGCACGCAGTAAAGGGTACTTAAACATACATAGGAGAAGGTGTGTGTGAGGCCAAATGAACAAAAATGAAAAGGAAAAATATCAATTTTATCTTTAGATTTTGAATTTTGAGTTTTTCCTTATACGTTTTTGTCAATGGACTGGTAGCAGTAAACTGATTCATTCTTATATTACATGTTCATTATATTCCGCATTATATAATATGAATATCTGTTTTTCATGAGCCCCATTCCTGTATAAAAAAAGGGAACTTCATCAAACAAATCAGGGAAAACCAAAGGATGCTAATAAATACCCAGTGTCAAAAGTAGAAGAGCTGCCTCAACAACAAACCTCTAGTACATATTTATGCACATTTATATA
>JBAJHX010000046.1:20398555-20416958 GCA_037176925.1 Amniataba percoides | reverse complement strand
CCCCCCCCCCCCCCCCCCCCCCCCCCCCCCCCCCCCCCCCCCCCCCCCCCCCCCCCCCCCCCCCCCCACACACACACCACCCAGTTGATGCTATCACACCTCCACAGCTGATCACACACAACAGTAATTACTGTGTGTCTGTGTGTGTGTGTGTGTGTGTGTGTGTGTGTCCTTTCTTTGTCATTGATAAGAAGTTTCTCAAAACTTGGAGGCTTTCAGAACCAAAAGTGTCTTTTGGTGACATTTACCTGTTTTCTCTGACTGCAAATAAAAATTTATTTGAGCATTTGATCATTAAATGCATTTATAATTTAAAAGGAGAGAGAAACTTTAAGAGAGATGTGTTTTGTCTCATGTTGAAGGTGAAGAAACAGACTCAACAAAGTGATTTCACTGTTTAAAAACATCTTTATCAACTCTAACTCTCCTCTGGGTTTGAGTAAAAGTGAATGTTTTCACCTTCTGTTTATCTAACAGGCTGCGATGTCATCAGGGCTGAATAATTTCAGAATCAATCGACCAGATAATCATCGTTCATTCGTTGTTCATATGATGAGTGTATCAGTGATGGAAAGTTCGACCTTTGACCTCTGAAATCAACACCAGAGGTGTTTGTGTCAACAGGCTGTTTCACTCCTGAGGACGTGAACTTGCTAAGTCCAAACTTTGTGTTCTGGGAAAAGTGTGGTGATTCAGCTGCTGAAACTCCTGAGTCGACTGAGCTCAGACTTCATTCATTCATTGGCTTATTCACGGCTTCATACTCACTTGATATTTGTAATGCTGACAATTAATGGTGTGTTTCAGGTCTGTTCCCGGCCATTTTGAACTTGGCCAGTAACGCAGTGATCAGCAGTAATGCCACCTGTGGAGACCCAGAACCTGAAGTTTATTGTAAACTGGTCGAACATGTTCCAGGAAGACGAATCAAGAACCCACATTGCCCAAAATGTGATGCCAACTCCGTCCTTTCTAAAGGTACAGAAACAGAACCAGGCAGGGATTAAAGTTAGTCAGTATTTTCTGTACACCCGAACCATCATGTCTCTCAGTACAGTGGGACTTCCTATCTCAGCTCTGGGCCCAGTGGCTCCTGTTGAGAACAAAACATTTAAAGCCACAAATATATAGTTTGATAATTAAAAAGTCAGAATAATAAGAATAAACTAAAAGAGCTGCTCACAGCAGTTTTTATAAAACAAACAGGAACAAATATGGCATTTGTTGGGGACTATTTTCAGTCGCGGATGAATGGACATTTAGTGCTCTAGTGAGGGTTTGTGGCAAGAAGATGTGTGTGTGTAAGAGAGACAGAGTCTGAATAAACTCGAGTGTGTGTTCATGGTGATGAAGGAACAACAGTGATGCCTCACTGATAAATCTGAACAGTTTTTAGGCATAAAATGAGGAGTCATCAGGCTGTGAGTTCACACTGTGTTTTAGACTTAACATACGTACATTTAAAAACATTATCAGTATATTATTCAATAACTGTACTACAAAACAACTAACAAGTATTTAAAAAAATGTAAAAATGATATATATTTTTTAAAAAGTCTAGATATATCAGAAATGTAACTCGTGGAAATCAAAATGTAGGCTAAATTCTGATTTATCTTGAAACTGAATTGATCATGTTTTACATCATCACTGAATAATGAAGAACACTTAAATAACATATGCAGTACTTCATAGCAGTTCTCACAGTACTTGTTTGTGTTGGTCAGAACGTCATCCGATCACAAACGCCATCGATGGGACGAATCAGTGGTGGCAAAGTCCGAGTATCAAAAATGGAAGACAGTTTCACTGGATTACCATCACATTGGACCTTAAGCAGGTAACACACACACAATCTCAGAATAGAGGAGGACTCTAGACGTTGTCCTTCATGCTCTCCATGTATGTATGGTACAACATCAAGTAAATGTTTCAGAGGACATGCAGACATGGAGGTGTTGTATGAAGATACAGCTGGACAAACGTGAACTTTCCTTTAAATACCAGAGAACATCTTTCTTTTATCGGTGTCTTGGTTTATAGAAACTTGGTTTCCCAGCTTGAACTCTGCTGGAGGACACTGGTGTCTCCTACATCTGAGTTTGTTTCTCCATGTGAACATGAGCGGAACAAAAGCCACGACAGCAGAACACATTCAGAGAGACGTCCTAAAATTTAACATAATTTAACTCTGAAACTAATAGATCAACTCTGTGTCCTGAAAAAAGACAGTTTATGTGTTAGAGGTAGAAATGTGCAGCAGATGAACATGGTCACAGAGACCAGGTGAGCGCAGCTCAGGTGAATGAAGTCACTGTTTCTGCTCTTTCCTTCCTCAGATCTTTCAGGTAGCTTACATCATCATCAAGGCGGCTAATTCTCCTCGTCCAGGTCTGTTTGTCACACTGTTTTATATACTGCACATACACACTTCACCCATTTTGGACAGCCGCACCTGTCTGTCTTGACCTGACCTGTCTGTCTCTTGGTTAGGCAACTGGATCCTAGAGCGCTCTCTGGATGGAGTGACCTTTGACCCCTGGCAGTTTTATGCCATCAGTGACTCTGAGTGTTTGTCTCGTTACAACGTGACGCCAAGACTTGGACCACCGACCTACAAGCGCGACACAGAGGTCATCTGCACATCTTACTACTCCAGACTGAACCCTCTGGAACATGGAGAGGTGAGACAAGCTGTCTGTCTGCATGTCTGCGTTGTCTCGCTCTGTGAAGTGTCTCTCTTTCCCTCTGTACCTGTCTCTCTCTTTGACTTTTTTCCTCTCTGTACCTGTCTCCCTCTCTCTCTTAGATTCACACCTCTCTGATTAACGGCCGACCCGGAGCTGATGATCTGACCTCTGACCTCCTGAATTTCACATCAGCTCGTTTCATCAGACTGAGGCTTCAGCGAATCAGAACGCTCAACGCTGACCTGATGACGCTGAGCGCCCGCGATCCACGAGACATCGACCCTATCGTTACCCGGAGGGTGAGACAGTCTCAGAGAGTCAGACAGTTCTTAAAGTTGTAGTTATAGATGAGCTGCTGTTGTTTAAAACTGTTTATTTCTTAAAAAAACGCATTTGTCCGCAGTATTATTACTCCATCAAAGACATCTCTGTGGGTGGGATGTGTATCTGTTACGGCCACGCCCAGAGCTGCCCGCTGGACCCCGTCACCAAGGTAACAACACACACCTGTACAGCTGTTCTGACAAGTGATGAGAACATTTCCATGGACTTCAACCTGTGTGTGTGTGTGTGTGTGTGTGTGTGTGTGTGTGTGTGTGTGCAACAGAAGCTGCAGTGTGTGTGTGAACACAACACCTGTGGTGAGAGCTGTAATGAGTGTTGTCCAGGTTACCACCAGCAGCCATGGCAACCAGGCACTGTCTCTGAAGGAAACACATGCGAAAGTAAGAAAGACTGGATAGAAAAATAGAAACACCTTTGACCACTCCAGTTTACTTTGAGTTCACATGTTGTCATTCTCTGTCTCAAAACACCTGTCTGTCTCTCACGTCTTTCTCTCTCATCCTGTCTGTCTCTTCTCCTGTCTCTCTCTCCCTACCTGTCCTCCAGAGTGCAACTGTCACAACAAAGCAGTCGACTGTTTCTACAATCAGACCGTCTCTGAGCTCAGTTTGAGTTTAAACACTCGGGGCGTTCGTCAGGGAGGCGGAGTCTGTATCGCCTGTCAGCAAAACACCGCCGGCATCAACTGTGAGACCTGCACCGCCGGATACTACAGACCAGCTGAGGTACTGACTAATACTGCAGATAATACAGACCAGCAACCTAGGCCTCCCAGGATGATGTCATTCTGTGTTGTATTGCACAGACAGACAGATGAGCAGATAGACAGGTTTATTGCACAGTTTATCAGGACATCTTCATGAGACCTGTGTTTTTATTCTGTAACAGATGTCACTCACTGAAATAAAGCATTAGTCATACAAAATACTAAAATGCAAGTAAAAATAATCAATAAAGTTCATGTACACAAAAACAAACCTCATTACTGTCACAGGAGTATATTCATCCTGTCATCACTGTGTTTCTCTCATTCATTTACTGAGATCAGCATCACATCACTGCCACGCTCAGCACTGCTCAGATACAGCAAAGCTTACAACAGTTGTAGAATAAAGCTGTGTTGTTTGTGTTTATATGTTAAGTCATTCTAACAAAGGTTCATATTAACTGATTTAACACTGAACAATGTGTGTGTTTCTGTGTGTGTGTGTGTGTGTGTGTGTGTGTGTGTAGGTTTCTCCATATTCTGACTCTCCTTGTGTTGAGTGTAACTGTGATCTGAGAGGATCAGAGTCTGCAGTCTGCATCAGAGACAACACTCAGCCAGGTCATTATAATCATCATCATCATCATTGGTATTACCGTTACCAAGTGTCCAATATGTGTTCATCATAATATTTTATCATAGCTCTCACTCAGTGGATGTGTGTATGTGTGCAGGTGTGTCTGCAGGTCAGTGTGTGTGTAAGGAAGGTTTTACAGGTCGACAGTGCGATCGTTGTGCCTTTGGATACAGAGATTTTCCTCTGTGTGTTCGATGTGAGTGTAACTTGTCCGGGAGCATCAACACAGACCCATGCAGTCCCTGCATCTGCAAGGTAAACACAGTGACATCATAGTGTACTCAGTGACCCGGGTCACCTGACCCAGAACTTTTCATGAAGAAGTTGTTGAGATTTAATCTTCAGGTTCAGGTTTTATTTGACCACTGACATCTGACTTGTCCAATGTCTCACCTCTAACCTCCTCAGGCCAACGTGATGGGAGCTCACTGTGATCTGTGTAAACCAGGTTTCTACAACTTGCAGGACAGTCACCCACTTGGCTGTACTGACTGTTTCTGTTTTGGTGTGTCTGACGTCTGCGAGAGCTCTGTCTGGTCCACAGCTCAGGTAGACACACCTGCACACAGATAGCACAGCAAAATATCACATTATTTCTGGAAATTTTTCTGATAATGATATTTTTTTCCAGGTGCTTCATACAAATGTTTGGCTCAGCTCCTCTCAGTCTCTCCATACATCTCCTGTTGTCCACGGGAACGACCTCCCCATCCCCAGCAACAACTCCTCAGCCCACCAACAAGTGCTGACGTGGGTGGCACCAGACAGTTTCCTTGGCAACAAGGTTGGCTAACTGTGCTATTCATTATTCCAACACTCAATAAACAGAAATCTGACTGTCTGTCTGACTGTCTGTAGCTGGTGTCCTATGGAGGTTTCCTGAATTACTCGATGGTTTACGACATCCCGCTGGACAATGAAGACCAGTCTCTCCCAGCCAGCTCTGACATCATCATTGAGGTGAGAAAAACTCAGAGAAAAACTTTTAGGGTTTAAGATTTTGATGTGTTATATTAAGTACACAAACATATCTTTGGTACTGAATATAACACAAATTAAAATTGTTTGGATGTAACATTTAAAACTACATTGGCATCTTTCAGGATCACAGCAGATTCAATTAAGTGAATTCTCGTCTCCAGGGAAACAGTCGGACTCTCCGTCTCTCACCTCCCCTTCCCCTCTTCCTCTCTCCGCTGTCTGAGCGCCTGGTTGCTGTGGAAATATCCCAGCAGCAATTCGTGGATGTGCAATCAGGTGTTCAGGTTACCCGTGACGACCTTCTGTCAGTCCTCACTGACGTGACATCACTGAGGGTTAGAGTCCACCTGAACACATCTGCTGAAGGGCCAATACGGTGAGATACAGTAACTAAGTAATCTGATTACATTCAATGAAGTCATTTATTTGTTTCAGTGTTTTAAGAAACTCATGTCCTCCACTAAGGAGGCAGAGATGAAAGGTGTTGGTGCAGGGCGAAGTGCAGTGGTGCAGGAATGCGGACGAGGACAGAGCACAGAGTAGAGGACAGAGTAGATGTAGTGACTCTTTATTAATGAACACGGGGAACGGGAACAAATGGAGCACAGGAACACAGTACGGGTAGATACACGGGGGCTAGCGACATTACACAGACGATGCAACCAAGAACAAAGGAAACGGACTGGTATATATACACTGTGAGGAAAGTGGAAACAGGTGAGCAGACTAACAGGTGAAACTAATTGGGGCAGAGCAGGTAATCAACTGGGAGGGAAACACAAAAGGACAGGAAGTAAAGTGCTCAACAATGAGGAGAGGCAAGATTACAAAATAAAACAGGAAGTGTGCACAGGCAGAGAGAAAACTGACAAACTAACAAAAAGCACACTGAGGGAGACAAACAAGATAACAAATAACAAGAAACAGCTAACAGAGCGAGAGATGAGATGGACACAAAGAACATGAAAAAACACTGCTGCTGTAAGATGAAACTAATGTCTGTCTGCATTTCTGTCTTGCAGCCTCAGTTCAGTGTCTCTGGATTTTGCTGACTTTGGTTCAGTTTCTGGTGTCCAAGCAGTTGCTGTGGAGACATGTGAATGTCCATGGGGTTACAGTGGCACTTCCTGCGAGGTTAGCAGCTCATTTAATTGTTCTTATAATTATTATTGTTAATACACCTAACTCTAACACTGTTAATACTACTTGTACTGTCAGTGATACTGAGAATCACCTGTGCAATGAGACAGTCTGTGTTTGTTTGTTTTGCATATTTTGTTTTATGTGTATTTGCATGTTTAATGTGTATTTTTGTATGTGTTTCTGAATTCTATGTTTTGTCCATAATTATGTATTTTTGTGCGTTTTAGGCCTGTCTCCCAGGTTTCTACAGAGTGGGCGGAGTTTTATTTGGAGGCAATTGTATGCAGTGTGAATGTAATGACCACACCACCGAGTGCGACATCAATGGAGTTTGTTTGGTAACTTGGAACAAACACACAACCTCAATAAAACCCAAACACAGTTAACAGTTAACAACAGTTAAACACAGAACAAGTTGAATTTGCAACAGAGGAAGCATAGAACTTGTATACAAGCCTAACCCTAACCCTTTTCATCCTCATTAAACCAGTCAGTGAACCTTTCTGCTTTGCAGGTGCTATAAACTCCCTCTGTGTGACTGAACATCCCATCACATTTCATTCAGGTTTTTACTTTAATTTGTCACCTGTCTGAATATGGTAGACAAATTAAAGGGAAAATCAACATGAAGTGTCTTAATATGGAGTCGGGTCACTCCAAGCCTCCAGAACAGCTTCAGGGCTCCTTTCATGCATATTAAACCTTCTTCAGTTAATGAAGTAATCTCACTGTGATCATATATGTATACTACATATGTTTACATATGTAGTATACATATATGCATACATATATGTCAGGTCTCCCTGGTCCTGATCCTGTTGCACTTTTAATCTGACTCTACTTGTCCAGTAAGACTGAAACTGAGATATTTCTTCTTCATTTTACACATCACATTATGGGTTTTTAAATGTCTCTCTTTGCTCAAATTCTCTGAATATTTCCAGATTTATGTGAAAATATTGAATTTAAACACATTTTAATGTGTCTTAAAACTTTTGGACCCCACTGTTTATGTTTGTATAATATTCTGCATGTCTGTTTATTACATACTCTCTCTGTCTCTCTCTCTCTGCCTGCCTGTGTCTCAGGGCTGCTCCCATAACACCACCGGTCCACACTGTGATCATTGTCTTCCTGGTTTCTATGGCGATGCCACAGAGGGGACCAGGGATGACTGTCGGCTGTGTCCGTGTCCTCTGACAGAGCCGTCCAACAGGTTTGCATTATCATCACTGATTTAAAATGACTTTATTCAAGACTTTTTGCAAAGTAGTATAAATGTCTGTGTGTGCTTCAGTTTCAGTCCCACCTGTGTGCTGGAGGCTTCTGGTCAGGTGTTATGTGACCAGTGTCAGGAAGGATACACAGGAACCAACTGTGAGAGGTGAGGATGACTGACAGTCTGATCCAGCAGTCAGAAGCAGTGAGCCTGGTGTGACAACTGTCTGTCTGTGTCTCCAGGTGTGCCAGTGGTTTCTATGGTAACCCACAGGTAGTGGGCGGGACCTGTGTCCGCTGTGAGTGTAATGGGAACGTGGACATCAGTGAGCCAGGGCACTGTGACACCGTCACCGGGGAATGTCTGCGTTGCCTCGGCAACACAGCTGGAAGACACTGTGAGGTCTGTCAGCCCGGTTACTATGGAGATGCCGTGCACGCCAAGGACTGCCAGGGTGAGACACACACACAAACACACACCTGATTTGACATCACTCAGGCCCTCAGTTTTGTCTCACAGGTGGAGTTTCCTGTCAAACTGAAACCAACAGAAAATTCTGAGTTTTTAATAAAGTTCAGCAAAAAACTCCCACAGACTGTTTAAGAAGCTCCAGAGCTCGTTGGTCACTTTGATTGGTGAAATATTCCTCTGGACTCCACTGAAGGTTCAACTGGTTCAGGAATTCATCTGCTGAATGAACAAACACACACATTCACACACACACACACACAATCTTTCTTTGTAGCTGCAGGAATGTTGATCTTTGCAAATCCAGATTAGATTCAACCTCTGAACTCTTTGTTCTGCTGTCGCACACTGTGTGTGTGTGTGCTGCCATCAAGTGTTGACATCATCAAACTGCAGCAATAGAGAGACTCGTGGGAGCTGTGGTTGTGTAAAATGAGCCCTAACCCTAACTTTAACCCTCCCAGACTGCAGTTGTGATGTCAACGGCGCCCTCTCCAGTGTATGTGATGTCACAACAGGTCAGTGTTCATGCAGAGAGAACGTGACCGGGCGCACCTGTGACCGCTGTCAGGTGAGAGATTCACACACACTTGCGCACACATGCAATGATACACACAGAACAGCACTCACACATGCGGTTGCATGTTCAAATGTTAATTTCATCTGTTTAATTGATTTTTTTAATACCTTTTTTCAGTCTGGGTTTTTCGGGCTGCGGAGTGGGTGGGGCTGTAAAGTCTGTGGTTGCAGCCAATCAGGATCTGTCTCTGAATCATGTGATGAGGAGGGGCGGTGCCAGTGTGTGGAGGGCGTAGCCGGAGACAACTGTGACCGCTGTAGCCATGGTTACTATGGTTTCCATGCAAACGGCTGCACAGGTAAGTAGCAACAGAAAGGGCAACATGTCACTCTGGCTGCTGATTGGTTGACTCTCTCGTCTGATGTGCTGTGATCTGCTCCTGTCCCAGCATGCACTTGTGATCACACCGGAGGAAACTGTGACTCTGACACTGGCAAGTGCATCTGCCCTCCCCACACAGAAGGAGACACCTGTGACAGGTGTGAGACAGGTTACTGGGGTCATGAACCTGCCACAGGCTGCAAGGTACATACAATAACACACACAATACTTTACAGACACACACAATAACACAAACACTAACATCCGTGTCTCTCTTCAGCCATGTCACTGCAGCGCAGCAGGAAGCTCTGCCTCTCAGTGTGATCTGACCAATGGGCAGTGTCCGTGCAGGGAAGGGTTCTCTGGCAGGTCATGTGACCAATGTGGCCCTGGTTACCATGGTTACCCAGTATGTTCAGCATGTGGCTGTGATGTGGCAGGAACAGACCAGAAGTTCTGCAACACAACATTGGGAGTGTGTGACTGTGGACACACTGGAGAGTGTGTGTGCAAGGTAACACAGTCAGTCAGTGTGTGTGTGTTTGTGTGAGAGTGTATGTACTGTCATGACCTGGCACATAAGGGCATCACAGTACAAATACATTCATTGATACACAAAAGTGGGTGCGTGTGTGTGAACAAATTATGTATTTAAATACTCAGGTGTGTGTGTGTTTATGAATATGTGTGTGTTGAAACACACAGGTGGGCGTGTCAGGTCGGCGATGTGAAGAGTGTGTCTCTGGTTGGTTCGCTTTGTCAGCTGACAATCCAGACGGCTGCGCTCAGTGTTTCTGTTCAGGACTCAGCAGAGACTGTGAGGAGCAGGGAGGACTGTACAGAGCACCTGTGAGTATCTGTGCACATGTAAACATGTGAACTGCATATATATATGTCATCGATACAAAAGAAGCATTCTCCTCCCCTGATTACAAACATTAACCTCCCTCTCCATAGATCACACTGGCTCGTTCTCCTGCTCTCTTGTCATTGGTCAGTCAGTCTAACCTTCAGGGTGTCATATCTGGAGTTTATCAGCAAGGCAGCGACATGCTGCTCGATACTCGGCAGCTCAACACCAGCAGGCTGGCTGGGCCGCTCTACTGGAGACTTCCTGCCCAGTTCGAAGGCCGTCAGGTACTGCTGCCCAAAACGCTGACTGAAGGCACCTCATGACTCTGACACTGCTGCCTTTAACAAACTAGTCACCTCTGACCTTCATCTCACAGTTTCACTTATGACGACTTTGATTAAGCCCTTTACTTTGACTTGCACAGAGTAATTCTGCACATTATTAGCCCATTTAGTTGGCTTTGTGTGTTTTACTTTGTATTATATTGTGTACTTCACTGTGTTTGTTGTGTAGCTGCTGTCGTACGGCGGCCTGCTGTCTTACGTCATCACCTTTTACGCTGAGGATGGCCTGGGGCTGTCCAATCAGGAGCCTCAGGTCCTGATGAGGGGGGGCACCCTGAGGAAGCTGGTAATATACACTGACATGGTCGCCCCGAGCAACGGCATCCGCACACAGCATGACATCAGGATGACAGAGGTACAACTGCAAGGAATCACGGGAGACCAGAGATAGAAAGTATTAATTATTATTATGCAACAGTTTCTTACTCTGTGTGTGTGTGTGTGTGTGTGTGTGTGTGACAGCACAAGTGGAAATATTTTAACTCGGTGTCGGAGAAGGCCGTGAGTCACGCTGACTTCATGTCCGTCATCAGCAACATTGAGTACATCATCATCAAGGCTTCATATGGGACCAGACTGCAGCAGAGCAGGTATACACACACACACACACACACACACGTATATCCAGTATATGTGTGTATTTGTACAGGAACACACCTGCATATATAGTGCAGACAGACTGTGACACATTAAAGTAAACCCTGAACCCTGGACCCTACAGTGGGAGGTTTCTGCTGTCTGGGGGCATTTAGCTGCATACTCTGGATCCACCTGTCCTCTTATATATATAGAGGACAGCACCACACACATACATGCAGTGCATACACACACACGCACACACACACGTCTGTTTCATCACAGCACCATCTAATCAAAAAGTGAGGAGGTGGCTGATTGTCAGAACACGTAGGACTCCTTTTAGCCACACCCACAGGCAGGTCACTTCACTGACTGTATTATTTTAGGCTACCGCAGCTACACTCATATCATTTCCTGTCTATTTTTTTATCAGGATTTCTAACATCACCATGGAGACCGCAGTCGAGGCAGAGTTAGCGGAGGGGTCAGAGGATGGAGTGGTTGTGGCCAGACTGATCGAGTCATGTGTCTGTCCACCTGGATACACTGGACTGTCCTGTCAGGTAACACTGCGACTGCTTCTGCTGCTTCTACCGGGTCCATTGGTTCCACTGGTTCTAGTGGTTCAATGGTTCTAGTGGTTCCACTGGTACCTGAGTCTTTACTTGTAGAGAACAAACTGATTGATCAATAAAACCATCTCATTGATAATCATGTCTGGATCAGAGTTTTTGATTTTGGTTGGCTAATTTTACCATGTTGACCTGTCTCTCTCACCTGTCTCTGTTTCTCTGTTTGACCTGTGTGTCTTTCTGTTATCTGTCTCTCACTGACCTGTCTGTCTCTCTCACCTGTCTGTCTGCAGGACTGTGCTACAGGTTATTTCCGTCAGCCTTTGTCCGAGTTGTTGGCACACAGTCGGAAGTCGTCGTTCATTCGTCCGTGTGTTCGATGTCACTGCAACAACCACAGTGAGAGCTGCGACGCTGAGACTGGAGAGTGTCAGGTAACACACCAACACAGGCCAGCTGACACCAACACAGGCCAACACACACAGCCTAGAAATCAGTAGATGTCAGCAGAAACGTTTCTGTTTCCTCATGCAGGGCTGTCAGCATCACACCAGTGGGCGGAGCTGTGAGCTGTGTGCTCCGGGTTACTATGGGAATGTTCGTGGCTCCATCAATGACTGCTCGCTGTGTGCCTGCCCTCTACGGGACAACAGGTAACACTGCACACTGCCTACATATGTTTTCACTCATATGTTTGATATATATTTTTTACTTTAACTATGTGTGTGCATGTGTGTGTGTGTGTGTGTGTGTGTGTGTGTGTGTGTGTGTGTAGTTTCAGTCCCACTTGTGTTTCAGAGGGAGCACTTGGTGATTTTCGCTGCTCCGCCTGTCAGACAGGATACGAGGGGAGATACTGTGAAAGGTGAGGGTCAATAATCATGGCTGATGACAAGTGGAACTTGGGCAACATCTCCCATCACCTGACTGTTACTTCAGTGGCCACATTTACATTTAAGCTTGACAGTTTTTGTCTTTGTAATACAAAATTTATTTTGAAAGTCTGACTGTAGTCTGACATCAGTGGAAGCTCAGCTCTGGCGGTTTGAGCACAGCGGCCTCTGGTGGACAATACAAGACATTACACTGACTGCACACTGTCTCTCTGCAGGTGTTCTGTTGGTTACTATGGGAACCCATCATTGCCAGATGGGGTGTGTTCACCGTGCAGCTGCAGTGGGTGGGGCTCACTGCAGCCGCTATGTGATGCACTGACTGGACAGTGTGAGTGTAAATCTGGGGTCAAAGGTCGTTCCTGTGACCAGTGTGACGAGAGGCACATTCTGCAGGGAGAGTGTGTGTGTGAGTAACAATGACACACACAGACACACACATGTTGACTTGTTGCGGTTTATCGGAGGTGATTCAGATGCTTTTTCCTGATTTAGCATGTGATGACGAGTGCAGCGGTGTTCTGTTGGATGACCTGGAAAAAATACACAACCACTTCCTGTCTGTCAATCTGAGCGGAGTTGCCATGGCACCTTACCGCCAACTTGTGTTGCTGGAGAACCAAACCCGAGGCATTCAGGTAAACACCAGTTAATGCTGCCAGTACACTACATCACTTAATGATGTGTGATGCTGCCTTCTGGTGGAGGTGTTGCAAAAGGTCAAACTGTATGCTTAGCTATGAATCACTTCATCAACCATGTTTATTTTATCAAAAGTTTTGGATCTGTGACATCTGAATACATTTTGTGTGACTGTGGTTTTATGACCATATCAACTGTCATCTTGTCTGCTGTGTGTTTGTCTAGGTGATATTTACAGAAAACAGCTCTGTTGCTCTGTATCTGTCAGGAGTGGAAGACGAGCTAAATCATTTTACTTCTGACCTCAGTGCTCTGCTGCAGCAGGTAGCCATCATTCACCCTGTTAAAAGCCCATTTCACACACTTCTAATGTACAACTGACCAAACTCAATTCACTGACCCATGTCTAATGATTACTGGTTGTTTTTAAATCATTATAGAGTCAACAAAAATATTATCAGCAAAGACCAGATAGTAGTAATATAAGTATAAAATAAATGAATAGATAAATAATAATAGATAAAAGATGATAACAAAACTATATATCTATCTATATAGTTAGATGTATCTATATACATATCTATCTATCTATCTATCTATCTATCTATATATATATATATATATATATATATATACATATATATATATATATATATATATATATATACACTGCAGGCATTTGTTTGTTTGTAACATTTAGTTCAAACTCTGGGGAGTGATAATGAAAGAAATAAAAAGATACCTGCTTTTCCTACATCTTGAATGGTTAGGTCACACATCTGTCTGAAAATCTGGAAAAAGTGGGGATGTCCTCCAATGACAGCCTTCTCCGGGGTACACTGCTGTTGGAGAACATCAGCAGTCTTCAGGACAACATCCAGGGTAAACAACAACAACTGGAATGTCAACAAAAAGATATGAATTTAAATAAGATGACATAAAACCACACTAAAATCTGATTTATCTAGTCCTTCAGAGAGAGGTGTGGCATCTGAACCAAACCACAGAGGAGGAGCTTAGTTCAGCCAATCAAACACATCTGCTGGAGGAAGCGGAGTCCATGTTGGGAACCATCAGAGACATTAATCTAATACCTGCCAACAACATGGTCAATCAGGAAAACAGGTGTGTGCCTGTCTTGTTAATTTTCTTCTATTTTTATACATTTTGTTTAATTCTCAACCCCCTGCCCCCCCATCACCTTCTCTCCTTACAGTCTTGCAGAGTCTCTCTTCCACTCACTGGACTCCCTGTTCAGAGGGGTGGCAGCTGACACCAGGCTTCTCTCCATGTCTACCTCCCTTAACGTTAGCATGGAAACACTGCAACATGCACGCACACATCTGGACAATGCTGCACTACGAAACACAGAAACACACACTCTGTTGGACACCGCACACACTCTGCTACATCACTACCAGGTAAACACACACACATGCAGCCGAGCGAACACATCTTCTGCTCGAGCACAGTCTGTGTTTGGTGTAGAAAAATACAGATGAGGTCACCAATGGGGATTAATGGAGTTATTTCCTGTATATGAACCATCATATACAAGAAACTTTTGCTGTGCTCATAAAAATGGAAATTATAAGAAAAGTTTATTTACTAAAAAGAAAAACTTCAGCATCTCATGAGGCACTTCAGCTGCTGCGAGACATGATATAATTGATCTGTTTACAATTACTCTGACATGATGTGTGTGCGTGTGTGTGTCAGTATGTCCATCAGAACCTGAGTGTTGAATGTTTGTTTGTGGATGGACTGATGGAGGACAGTCAGCTGCTGCTGGAGGACACCATCAGCCTAACAGAGGAGTTAACAAACACCACAGCTGTAAGACAACCACTCAGTTCATACAAATGAGAACAAAAAGCATGAATCATCACTGTGGAATAAAGTGAACGTAACTGTGTGCAGCAGGTGGAGGTGTTCAGTGGACAGTTGGATCAGTGGCAGCCTCTGTTGAGGAAACAGGTGGATGCTTTGGTTGTTGGACTGAAGACGACAGACGCTCTGGAGAGCGTTTACCGTGCAGAAGGACACGCCCACCTGTTACAGAGCCACGCCCACTCCCTATACAGGTAACTGTGTGTGCATGTGTGTGTCCACTGGTTCTCCTAGGGACATTAAATTAAGTGTGTTTTTTTTTCTCACTCAGCTCTCTGTCGTCAGTGTATAATGTGTCTGAGAACGGTAGCCGATTGGTTGGGCTGGACAGTGACATCACAGAACAGGTCGAGTCTGCCCAGCATTTGGCCTCCATCGCCCACACGGCCGCCTCTCTCGCATTCAAGATGGTGAGGGAGTGACACACCTGTGTCTACATGTGTGTGAACAGGACATAGAGTGTGCTTGTATGTATCAGATTTGCCCGCATTCTGCTGAACAACGTCACATGCCTTTTAATTCAATGTTTTTCAGACTAACCAATCAGAGCAGCTGCTGTCAGAGGAGGGCAGAGCCAAACTGAACAGCAGCTCTTCTGTTTTAGAAGAAGGTCGACAAATTAAAGGGGCAGCTGAAGGTTTGTGTGTCTCTTCATATTTACATTTAATTCTTATATCATGAATATTATTATTATATTAGTTATTATCACTTATTATGACATTTGGTGTGTGGAACAAAACAGAAACTAGATGTAAGAGTAAAAGATGTCGTCAATGAATCGTGGCTGAAAGTGAAGAACACATCAGATGAGATCAATACATGAAACTACCAGAATTCTTCCAATCATGTTTGTGGTTTTCCATCATCTGAATTTTGACTGCAGCTCTTTGCATCAAATCATCTGTCTATCTGTCTGTCTGTCTATATTCCAGACCTGCAGTTGAATATCTCAATGGTAACTAATAGACTAGGACTGGTCAGAGAAAGTGTCCGTAACACAAGCCTCCTCCTCAGTCAGCCAATCAAAGAACTGCAGAGCCTCTCTAATGGTGAGACATTAATATTGTATTTATGTGCTAATAATTTGTGAATGTATTGATATATTCATGTACTGATGGTTATCCTCGATCAGGTTCGTCCTTGTTGCTGCAGCAGGTTCATCTTCAGGCTGCAGCAACACGCTCTGGCCTGCAGGAGGCGCTGCAGCGACTTCACACATTAGGACAGAAACTACAGGATTCGTCTTCTGTGGCAGAAAAAACCAACAACACAGTGAGAGTGACCAACCAGCTGGTGACTGACACACACACTGCAGGTCAGTCAGCAACTTTTAGTCAATCATTTTGTAAAGTTCAAGACAACAAAAAAATTTACAGGGTGGTAACATTTCCTTTTTCCTGTGTGTTCAGCCACTGAGGCGCAGCGTAAGCTGGAGGAGGCGGAGCAGCGTACAGAGCGCCTGATGAGCCAGATAAAGCCGCTGAGCATGCTGGGAGAAACCCTGAGCAGGAACCTGTCTGACATCAGAGAGCTGATTGATCAGGCCCGACGACAGGCTGCCTCGGTACATAAACACACTGTTACGTGTTACAGAGAAATACACAATCTGGAATACACACAGACTGTTTGGGGGGTGGGGGTGAAGGCACTGCAGGGGGTAAATTAAGGGTTACTCTGAGACATGACTCACAGAGTTGTGCAACAGTACAACAATGTGACATCTTCTCCTGAGGAGGTCACTGAACACTTCCCCCCTTCGTCCCTCCACAATAAAGCTCCAGAAATGAGCTTAGAAAAGTGGGAACAATGAATCTTCTTTGTTATCTTCAGAATCAAAGTAGGGGACAGCTGAGGGGAACCAGCCAACCCACGCTTCATTGCAATCCATCCGATAGTGAAGATATACAGTATATTTAATGTAAAAATATTTCAGTCACTCTGGACACTGACCTGCTAAAACTCCTGAAGCGCTAAATTAAGTTTAAAGGTGCAACTTATTCTGTTTGTCTGCTGCTGGATGTCACAAAACAGCTACAGCTGCAGCTACAAGCTACAGGAACATCTGAGTAATGATGATGTTGTTGATGTCATCAGATTAAGGTGGCAGTGCAGGCGGACAGAGATTGTGTTCGAACCTACAGACCGCAGATTAAATCCAGTAACTTCAACACTCTGAGTTTAATCCTGAAGACCTCCAGTCCAGACAACCTGCTCTTCTACCTGGGCAGCAACACAACGGTGCCAAAACACACACACACAAACACACATACACACACACACACAGTACAACACAATAACACACAAGCACACTTGTCATCTGTTGTAGCTATGGGTTTGATCTCTGACTGTGACCTCTGTGATCCTTAACCTGAATAAACCTTTATTCACGTCTGCTGTTGGCTCAGGTGGACTTCCTTGCAGTAGAGATGCATGCTGGGAAGGTGTCTCTGGTGTGGGATGTGGGTTCAGGCAGTGCCAGACTGGAGTTTTCTGGACTGGACATTACCAACAACAGATGGACCAGAATCAATGCCACACGGTAAATACACGCCTATTCAACAGGACATGAAATGATCACAATTGATCATTTGATGTCACCTTTCAGTCACTTTTAGTAGACAGACTACAAGTTTATGTACCTTATAAACAGGTCCAGGTCAATTCAGTAGCTTTTCTGGAGCTTTTGATCCCATCACATGAACTTCCTCAGCTAATTGTGTTCTCTATTCTGAGCATTTGTTTATCTTATTCTGACTTCACTTTCAATCTCAACTTTTGAGCAAACATGAACAAGAAGTCCTGAAACTCCAGAGGAAGACCA
The DNA here is from genome assembly GCA_037176925.1 of Amniataba percoides. Classification (NCBI taxonomy): domain Eukaryota; kingdom Metazoa; phylum Chordata; class Actinopteri; order Centrarchiformes; family Terapontidae; genus Amniataba; species Amniataba percoides. The sequence continues at coordinate 20,399,274 of JBAJHX010000046.1, read as the reverse complement.
TGCTATGATTACAAGCTCCTGAACAGCAATAACACTGTAATCACTCCATCATATAGACTTGACCAATCAGGATAGATAGCCTAGATCTGAATGAGAAACAAGTAGGAATCAGTGGGAACTCCCAATATTACATTATTTTATGTCATGATGTCGACAGGTTTGGTGCCCATGCTTCACTGTTGGTCCATCAGCTAGAGTCGGAGTCAGCTTTGTTGCCAGCGGTAACAGCAACATCACCGGGACCATCCAGAGTTTTAGACATTGACAGAAACACTGTGATCCACATTGGAGGACTGGGATCTCACTCTCAGGTAAAATATACAAAACGATGCACAGGTGTTTGTGGAGGTGTAAAGGTGAACATGTAATAATAATTTATGTGTGCATTATGTCAGAAATCCACCATGCTGAGGTCCTCCACCTTCCAGGGCTGTTTGGGTGAAGCGTCGCTCAATGAGAGAAACATCGGACTGTGGAACTACAACAGCAGAGAGGGAGAGTGTGGAGGCTGCTTCAGCAGGTACAAACACTAACATGGCTAACAAAACCCATCCATCCATCCATCCATTTTCTAACCTGCTGTATCCTGCACTCAGGGTCACGGGGGTGCTGCAGCCTCCCAGCTGTCTTAGGGCGAAGGCAGGGTTACACCCTGGACTGGTCGCCAGTCAGTCACAGGGCCACATAGAGGACAAACAACCATTCACTCTCGCATTCAC
>JBAJHX010000046.1:20334793-20345882 GCA_037176925.1 Amniataba percoides | reverse complement strand
CTGTGCTGTGCTGTGCTGTGCTGTGCTGTGCTGTGCTGTGCTGTCCTAAGCTGTATGAACTGCTGGTTCCACTGATGCATCTCCCTTGACTAGATTATATTGCAAGTAGCACAGGTACAACTACTATAAGTTCCACTTGTGTATGTACTGCTGCTTCCGCTGCCGCGTTGCCCTACAAGCTAATACGGCAAGTAATGTGTGTCCTGCTGCTTCCTCTGAATGAAGTGCTGCTACAGGATTCAGAGTTTGTGCTGTGTGACTGTGATTAGATGTACTTTGAGTTGCATTGGTGCTCCTGTTTGATTTGGATCACTGTTTAGATCTGGTATGTCTGTCTCTATCTGTCTTGTCGCTCTGTAGTTGAACTATGAACGCTGGCGTGCCTTGCTCAGGGGTTTCTGGGTAGCCGTGGTGGTGTACTCAATGCTGGTTCTCATCCTGGTCTACACCTTCCAGTTCCCCTCATCCCCCCATACCTGGAGTTACTACACTGGACTCAGCACACACAGGTACACACAGGTAGATCCAGAGACACACACTGGTTTATTCAGGTGCACAAAGGTACACACAGGTCTCTGCCATCTGTGATGTCTCTGTCTCTGTGTCCTCCAGGTTGGAGGATGTTGGTTTGGAGAAGTTCTCGGTTCCTGTTCTCTTCACTAAGATCTTCATCCCTGCGGCGTTTCTTCTGGTTCTCAAACACATTCCCACAGCACGAGACTCTTCAGTCCATAATGTTAAATCTGATGTTTTTCTTTTAATATTCGTCTTTTAACACATGTTTTGATCAAACTTACTGTTCTTCTACAGGTGTGTATCGTTCACCTGCATTACTTCCATAAGCCGTTTCTGCAGCTGACCGACCTGAAGACTGTGGTGGACACACACAACAGCACCATCACCAGGTAACACACACATCAGCTGCAGCACAACACCTGAACGTACCTCTGTCCAATCAGTGTCCAGATATCCTAAACAGCTGGATAACATAAACCAGAGACTTAAATCCTAAACTAGTCCCCAGACCTCTTTAACTAGTCTTCAGACCGCTGTCCTGTCACGGGTTTCTCTCCACAGGTTAGTCCATTCTGACGGCAGCCTGTTCGACCTGTCGATGGGTGGAGTTCCTCAGCTCCTCCTGGAGGAGGAGAAGAGAGGGGAACAGAGGGAGATCGAGGAGGAGAGAGACAAGAAGTGGATAAAGGAGGAGGAGGAGGAGGAGGAGGAAGAGGAAGCAGAGTACCCCTGTATGTTCGACAGGGAAACCTTATCTGACCACATAACAGGTAAACACACTGAACAGCTGTGACACAGCAGTTTCAAACAGCAGGCAGACTCCTGCTCTCTCCTCCTCAGGCCTGGTCTCCTGGCGGTTGGTGGTGGATCGTCTCTCTGTGCTGTTTCTGCGCCTCCTCCTGTCCCTGCAGCGCCTGCAGCACCTCCTCTGGTGGCTCCTGGAACTACACATCATCAAAATAGTCTCCTCCTACATCATCTGGGTCTCTGTGAAGGAGGTCAGAGTGTGTCTGTCTGTCTGACCTGTCTATGTGTCCTCAAAATTAAACGTATTTATTTAAAGCTATTTGCACTGTCTGTGATTTTGCCATTTCTTAGTTTAGTTGTATTTGTTTTGCTTATTTTTTTTGTTTTGTTTGTACCGAGGGTTTGAGGGAAACGTACTTTCAAATTTTCTGTATGTCCTGCACACACAGCATAACAGACAAAAATGCAGACTTTGACTTTGGCTTTAAAATAAGAGTCGAGGAAGCAGAGAAAGAGGGAGCAAAGAAGCAGGAAGAGCACGAGGTGCCTGGTGCATCATGGGAGCCTCCCCCGGCAGTCTAGGCCTATAGCAGCGTAACTAACCACAATTAACTATCAGCTTTATCAAAGAGGAAAGTTTTAAGTCTGTTGTTAAACACTGACACTGTGTCTGCCTCTCGGACCCAGACTGAGCTGGTTCCAGAGAACAGGGGCCTGATAGCTGAAGGCTCGGCCCCCTAAACTACTTCTGGAAATCCTGTCTGATCCATCAGCTGAGTGTTTCTGTCTCTCTCCCTGCAGGTGTGTGTGTTTAACCTGCTGTTTGTGCTCTGTGTGGGCGTGGCTCTGCCCTGCAGGGCGTGGCGCCCCCTGCTGTCTGGAGTCTGTACAGTTTGGACTTGCGTGGTGACCGTCTGTAAGATGTTGTACCAACTCAACGTCGTCCAGCCAATCAGATATTCCCCCAACTGTACCATGGTAACCACATAATCAGCATCATACAGCCAGTACCTGTCTGCTGCCTGTGCCCCCCCCACAGACAGAATCACCTGTCCTTTTCACCCGTCTATCTCTCTCTCTAGCCAGGTAACTCCAGCATCGACCTGTCACGCTCTGTTTTGTACTCGGGTCCTGTCGACCCCGCCCAGTGGGTGGGGCTCCGTAAGACAGATGGAAAACTACTTGACTACTTGAGGGTGAGGAGTGATGTCACAACAAATCACACTGTAATCCGGTTGCGCTGTGCTGTCTCTGGTAACTTAGCATCGTGCTGTCTCTACAGTATAACCTGATGATGTTAGCGCTGTTAGCCTTCGAGGTGACAGTTTACCGGCACCAGGAGCTCTACAGACTTCGCCGTAATGAAGTCCCGCCCCCCACCAGAACACTGTTTCATGACATCACCAGGCGTCACCTGGACGACAGCGTGCTGAGCTGCATTAAGTACTTTCTCAACTACTTCTTCTACAAGTTTGGGCTGGAGGTGAGACGCATTACAGCAGCACAACAACCAGCACACCTCTTGCTTCATAAAAACATTCCCATCCTCCTCTACCCCTTCAGACCTGTTTCCTGTTGGCTGTGAACGTGATTGGACAGCGAATGGATCTGTTTGCTGTTGGCCACGCCTTTGGCCTCATCACCATCCTGTCACGCCGCAGCAGGAGGCGAATCGCTTCAGTGTGGCCCAAGTACTGCTACTTCCTGTCAGGACTGTTATGCTTCCAGTACCTGCTGTGTATCGGATTCCCTCCTGCTGCTTGTAAAGGTACAAGCTCACCTGAAGTCCTGTTGGGATTATTTGCTCCACAATGAAGCTAAATAACATGTCAGCAAACTCATGAATGCTTTTATACTGGACAGATGAAAGGAGGACGTTTCCCCTCAGTCTACCCCTGAAGCCTCTCTGATCCAGTTGATTTCTGTCTTTCAGACTAAAGTGTCATTAGTGTCATTTAAGGCAATCATCAGAAACAAAAGACTTTTTGTGACAGCATGTTGTTGTATTCTCAGATTATCCGTGGAGACCCCCATCCTCCAACATGGACTCCAATGTGGTGAAGTGGCTCTTCCTCCCTGATTACTTGACGCCACCCAACCCACTTTTCCTCCTCTGTAAGATCAGGCGACAAACATCATGCCATATTAAACAGCCATAAAGAAACACTGGAGCACATTTATATTTAGTGAAACATTTTCAAACTGTTTTTATTTTACAGAAGTAAAGAAAACAACCACATCTGTTTATGCTTTGTGTCACAGGAGAGTTAATCATCTGACCATCACTTCCAGCAGCCGGCTTTAGCGACCTCTTGTTCTCACACAACACGTTTTCTGATCTTTCAGATGATTTCTTGCTCCTCCTCGGAGCCTCTCTGCAGCTGCAAGTGTTTGAAGAGGAGCTTCAGTCGTCAGTTCAGATCCTCGCAGGACAAAACTGTGAGCTGGATGAAGATGATGGACAGGACTCCGATCAGATCAGACGACTCCATCTCAACACGGTCCCTGATTTCATGATGTGCAGGTAAACTCTGCCCACTGTGCACCTGTTTGTCTGGCTGTCTGTCCACTTTGACCTCTGACCTTTATGACTGTTTGTGCAGGTCTTACCTGGACATGATGAAGGTGATCATCTTTAGCTACATGTTCTGGTTTGTCCTCACCATCATCTTCATCACTGGGACGACCAGGTGCGTGGGTGGACCCGAATTAATACTTCCTCTTCAAAACTGAATTTTCAGTATTAAATAAAAAATGTGCAGTTACAACAAGGAAACATTTCACACAAGAAAGAATTCAAGACCTTTTTTAAAAAAAAAAACTAAATAATTTGTAAAACCGAAGTTGATTTTTCTTTGTTGTTTTATTGAGTACTAAAATGTTTTCTTCTGAGTGGCTTAACAGGTTTCTGTTCCAGAAAGCAGGTTGGAAACTCTCAGTGTCAAGAAACTGAGAGTCCTCCAGACAGAGAGCTAAATGAATCTGAGAATCAGTCACATGTAACGTAACTGCTGCAGCTCAAACCTCTGAGGACCAGAGGAGATGAATTCACATGCTGCAGCTGTCTCTTGATGTTTTCATTTATTTGATGGTTTCTGTACGTCAGTCTGTGTCTCTGTGTGTTTATGTTTCACCAGCTGGAGGACAAATGTCCCCTCACACAGTAAAGTTAAAGTTGAGACTGATGTAGAAATGCTTCAGCAGCTCTTCAGAGTTTGTTGAACAGACTGATGGTAAAAGGCTTCTTCTTCCTGTTCCAGGATCAGTATCTTCTGTATGGGTTACCTGGTGGCCTGTTTCTACTTCCTGCTGGTGGGCGGAGACCTGCTACTGAAACCAGTCAGATCCATCCTGGTGTACTGGGACTGTCTGATTGGCTACAACGTGTTCGTCATCACCATGAAGAATATATTGTCGGCAAGATGCTTCTTCATCACACAGTCATCTTTAAACTGATGTGTACTGCAGTGCTGAAGTTTACCTGTCTGTCTCTACATGTCTGTGTGCTCAGATCCTGGCCTGTGGTTTCATTAAGTCCTTGGTGTTGAATCACTGTTGGCTGATTCAGCTCTTCAGTCTGGCCTGCACCATCAAAGGATACACTAAACGTATGTTATGTTTATTTGGAAGATTAATGAAGGCTTTAGAACAAGAAAAAACATCATGCGTTGTTTATGGTTTGTAGAGATCAGATCAGAAAGAGAAGAAAAGAACCCTGAAAGAGTCCAAGCTGAACTATAAAGTTAAAAAGAAATACTGCCTGTTGTTAATATGTTGTTGTTTATTTCCGTGTAACTTCCTGCAGCGGAGCAGCAGAGTAGTAAACAGTGCGAGTTACCGAGTGATGAGGCGGGGATCATCTGGGACGGCGTCTGTTTCTGCTTCCTGTTGCTGCAGAGAAGAGTTTTCAGGAGTCAGTACTTCCTGTACGTGGTTCTGGACCTGCAGAATACACAGCTGCTGGCCTCCAGGTACACACACGCAAACACACATGCATGCATTCACAACACACATGCACAGAGGCCCATGATGTTGATGTGTGTGTTTCAGGGGTGCGGAGCTCTTTGAGGCATCCACAGTAAAAGCTGTGAGAGCGAGACTGGAGGTGGAGAAGACGTCGATGGACCTGCTGAAGAGACAGTAAGAGAAAAACAGCTGCAGTGAGACAAGTCTGAGTCAACCTGACCACGAGAGAGGTCCAAGCAGTTAGGAGAGTGAGTGAAGATCAGATCCAAATAGGCAAAAGACAGAGAAAAGTCTGCATCAAAACCTCAAATTGCCCATACCAAGACAAGGCAAAGTCTCAAGGTGCTTACAACAGACTGCCTGCTGCTGTCTGCACGATAAACACAACTTTTTTATGTTGACATCTTTATTTTATTCTCTGTCCTTTTTTTGCATTTTTTCCTGCTACTGTTTTCACTGTGTCACTGTGGCTATCTTGAATCTTGACAATTGGACTTAAGGGACAAGTCTGAGTCACCAAAACACCAGGAGCCCGTAAGTCAACACACCCACAAGACCAAGACGAGTCTTTGTCACACAGCCCATGAGACAAGTACGAGTCGAAACACCAACGAGGTTAAATTCAAAACGCTCATGAGACTACGACAAGTCTCAGTCATAATTGATTCTGTCAAGATCAAATCTGAAAGTTTCCCACAACACCAAGGGAAGCTGGTCACCTGGGAGAAGAGTCACAATGCCCAGAAATCAGTGAAGATACCAGCTTTCCTGTGGACTTGAGACTGAGACATGTTTCACACAGTCAATCAGATCTTGGATCAGGTGTTGACTGACAGACATCATGTTCATGTCTGAAGCAGACTGGTCTGACTTGTGAACCACTTCCTGTCTTTACGTGTCCTTCAGGATGGAGAGGATTAAATCTCGACAGCAGAAGTTCCGCAGAGGAAAAGAGAAAATGCTGAGTTTGACCCAAGACAGCTTCCATGCTGACGGTTTGTAAAGAACCATTGTTGCCGTGGTAACAGTGTGGGATGCCCAGCTGTCAGTCACATAAATAACTGATGTCTTTGTGTTGGTCTTATTTTTGTGTTTTAATTTGTATGTCAAGAATATGAGACGGGCCAGCGGCAGAAGGAGTGGTGGAGACCCTGGGTAAACCACGCCTCCAGTGAGTCACATGACCTCTGACATCACACTCTCACCTGTCACACCCATGCTGAGCTGTCTGTCTAAGTGACTAAGTCTGAGTTTGTTGTGTCTGTCTACCTCAGTGGTGAGGAGTGGTGACTACTACCTGTTTGAGACAGACAGTGAGGAGGAGGAAGATGAGAAGAAGGAAGAAGAAGATAAGAAGGTGGAGGAGCCACCTGAGAAATCAGCCTTCCAGGTGAGAGTCTCCATGACAACAATGAGGAGTCAAAGGTAGAGAGAGACCACCGCCAAAAGTCTTCCAAACAGAGGAAAGTATCTGTCCCTGAATCAACCATTCACCATTGAATTAAGGATAATCCATGAGATGATAAAAATACATCAAGCAACATTAAGCAGATTAATCTGCTGATCTAACTGATCTGTGAAGCAGTCGTTGCACCACATGTTGCCGATCATCTCTCAGTAAGAATCTGCGTGACTTAGTTTGGTCTTTTCATGATGGTGGTGGAGAGAGACATTTCCTTCAGACAGAGGAAAGTTCAGTCAGGCCAGCTTATGCAGGTTTGTAGATTTAAGGAGAAAATAAAATGAAAGGTTTGAGTAATTATTTCCTTCAGACTCAAACTGATAAATGATTGTTGCTGTTTGTCTGTGCTCATCAGTTTGTCTACCACGCCTGGATAACTGACTCCACAACAGCTATGAGAGCTCGCAACAACCAAAAGAAACTTTGGAAGAACTCAACTGATCGAAGGAGCAGGAAGGAGGAGAAGAGAGGAGGTGAGCAGGAGATGAAAGTGGTTAAAACAGGAATATAAAATAAAGTCAGGTGCACAGTAGTGATAATGGATAAAACATAATGTAAACAGGTTATGGTAAGAACATGATTTTAGAGAGGAAGTGCACGTGGTGGAGCTATGAGGGGCCACAGTGTGAACACAGAGTACAGCCGGGGGGGGGGCGGCACTGAAAGTCAGGGTGACTCTCAGCCTGTCAGCAAATTCAGGATCCTGTCAGTCCTTTGCTGGTTTGTGGCTCACTTCTTGCTCACTTGTAAAGTAAATAAATTTCATGTAGCTGAGGACTGTGCAGGAAAAACAGTAAGTTAAAATTCGACTAACTAAATCAGTTTAAAGTTTTGATTGTGACTTTTGTTTCAAAGGCAAATTTATAACCATATTTTCATGTAACAGGATGGACATCCTGGATAGTTTTCTTAAGCAGATTGCTTAAAATATAAATAAATATTATATTATTAAATAAATAAATATTTGAAGTAGTCTAATAGTATTTTCAGGTTTGCTAATGGGGTGTCACCACAGTGATAAATAAAGCAAATTCAAACAAAGCCATCTTTGTAAAATGTGAAATTTACTCTACAGGTAATGAACGTGTTTGTACTTTTTGAGAGGTGAAACATTTTCAAGAATGTGTATCAGCTCTGATTAAAGATGGTGAATATTGTTTTCGTCACAGTTTTATATCGACCCAACACACAAACTCTTCTCTGTAAGTACAGGAAGTGTTTGTCAGTATTGTGAAACATCTGCTTATCTGTGTCACCTGATCCAACCAGTTACCTCCTTCCCCTCTTCAGCAGCTGGACTTATAGAGGTGACAGAAGAGACAGAGGAAGATGGAGAGGAGGAAGAGAAAGAGGAAGGACCAGGTATGATCAGATATCAGAGAGAGAGGTGAGAAGTCTTTGTCATGTCAATTTTAGGAGTCACATTATTCATTTAAATTTTCCTTCATATCAGATCAGTGATTGAAACTTCTAAACTTTATAGGCTGGAATGAGGTCGTTCAACATTTGGATCAAGTAGCTCCTGGAAAATTATTATCTATTTCTCTTCATCAGTACATTTTCAGTTAAATTAAAATAATCTGTCTTCTGCTGTGATGTATTTATTTGTCTAACAGTGAGGACCAAAGTGACAATCATTTTCTGGAGTTTACTTTCCATATTCTCAGACAAACCAGATACACAGCAGCAGCTGAAGTAAGAAACTGAAACCATAATTATTTAACAAACTCTGATCTCTTGATTTTAGTTCTGAGCGAAGTCACAAATATCTCCAACAGAACCTAAAGTTTCTGGTTTCACTTGGGCTCTTTATACACATAACATGTGCTTCAGGATGAATTCAGTAGTATCTGAGTTGAAGCTGTTTTCCTCTCTTATTATTTGACTTGCTTTCAGATAATGAATACTGAGCAGATGCGTTCAGTAAACCCAACTCAAATGCCAAAGTCTCAGAAATAAATGTCCTGCCAACCAGCAACACCTACACGATCACTTTGAAGATGTGTTGTTGAACAATGAAGGATCAGGCGTGTTGTGTGTTGCAGACACAGTGTTGCGCCGGTTCTCCAACACACTGCGGTTCTGTTGGGTTCTGCTGTCTGCGCTGCTGGACTCTTTGACTGCCTGGCTCAACGGCCTGTGTCAGGAACACATCGACATTTCCACCGTCCTCCGTATTGAGCACTGCATGCTAACACAGCAGGCCAAGCAGGTACACACTCGGACTACAGTGTCAGAACTACAACAAAAATGGAGGAACTGTCATGTCTGTAATGACTGTATGAATGGTGATGATTGTTTTCTAACTTTTGTTTGCTCAGGGAAATGTTCCAACCAGAGAGGCAATCCGCCTTTACTACCAAGAACAGATGATGAAAACCTCCAGAGAGTCGGGCCTGGACTACAGTACCCATGAGGCAGAGAGTCAGACCTCAGCACAGAGAGGAAGAAGACAAGAAGAAGAGGGAATGTGTCTTGATATGGATGAAGAAGAAGGGGGAGGCCAAACGATAGTGGAGACTCAACCAGAAAGAGATTATCCAGATAAACCAGAACATTCATCAGGAGGAGATTCACTTGAGCCAGGAGCACAGCGAGTACCAGGAGCAGACTGTCCAGGTCCATCTGAACCACACATTGTTCCCGGAGAACACTCACCTGAACCAGAACAAGAACAGGATGGTCCAGTTGAACCAGTTTCAGCAGAGGCTCCATTTTCTGGAGTCAAACTAGAAGATTACCCAGAATGCCTGATGAGCAAAACCAGCCAAAGGTCGAGACCCAAACTGTCCAGGATGAAGAGAGTCCAGTCGTCATCCTCTTTGTCCTCAGAGGACGAAGAGATCACTCAGACTCACAGGTTGGTCTTCATCAGTGTCAGGTTTAGTGGTTGGTGCAGAACAATAAACAATAAGCAGCAAACGTATGAAAGGGTGAAATGAAGTACTGTGAGTCAGAATCATACATTTAAAATAGACAATACAAAATCAGTATTTGTAAAGTTGAGTCACTTGGACCTATTTCTCTGTTTGAACAGTGGTGGAGAATCAGATGGAGACACTCCAGCACCTCCTGCCATCACCAGCCCTTCCCTTTCCTCCCCCCTCCTCCCCCCCTCCTACAGCCTCGCTCTGGGCCTGGACCAGCAGGAGCAGGAGGGGAGGGGACGCGGCAAACACAGGAGGGGGGAGGAACTGTTGTCAGGATTCACAAGGAGGCAACTGGTTCAGACTCCGGAGGAGACGAGTGACTTCCTGTCGGACTCAGCCTCCACTTCCTGTCTGTTGATGTCCCGCGCTCAGGAGCTGACAGCCAGCGAGCTGCTCAGGAACAGGTGAGTCACAGGTGAGTCTCATCTTTCACCTGTAACCTGCTGATGATTTACACTCTGTTCTGGGTTCAGGACTTTCTACAACGAGGAGCTGGAGGCATCAGACCGTTTCTACAGCAACCAACATCAGCTGCTCCAGCTGTGCTACGCCTTCTACAACATCCTGGCCGCCAGGTAAACTTTTACCACAACTGACTGTACTGATATGTCGGGCGGCTGAGAGACTGACCGGGCCTTTTCACAGGTCAGAGACAGTTTGCTACCTGGTCATCGTGTTGAACCACATGGTGTCTGCCAGCTGTCTGACGCTGGTGCTTCCCATCCTGGTGTTTCTCTGGGCGACGCTGTCCGTCCCTCGGCCCAGTAAGACCTTCTGGATGACAGCCATCATCTACACTGAGGTGCACCGCGCTCTGCTGCGCTTACTTCTTTCTGTTACAACATTATTACTCATTGGTCAGCAGGTGTCACACTCTAACTGTCTCTATCCTCAGGTTACCATTGTTATCAAGTATTTCTTCCAGTTTGGTTTCTTCCCATTCAACCAGAAGCTGGAGGTGGACCGCTCTAAACCTTTCCACCCCCCAAACATCCTGGGGGTGGAGAAGAAGGAAGGCTATGTCCTGTACGACCTGCTGCAGCTGCTGGCTTTGTTCTACCACAGAGCCACACTCAAGGTAAAGAAACACTCAGTTATACAGTCGCTGTTATAGTCCCATGTTTCAACTATTCACCCCACATTTCCCCATGATCTTCCCCCATCGTCTCCCTGAAGACAAAAGATGTCTTCAGAAAACACATTGAATTGTTCAACTCAGCCTGCCTTCCTGCTCCTCCTCTGCAGTGCCACGGACTGTGGGACCAGACTGTTACCACGGAGACGGACACTCTCCATCACCAAGACAACCAGGAAGACTCCGCCCACTGCGCCACCTCCGTCGATCCAGCTGACCCGGCCAGCATGCTGCGGCGAAGAGGAAGGAGACGGACGCGTTCTAGCTCCACCCAGCTGCGCTCTCCTGCAGGTAAATCAAACACACCTCAAGACTTGATTTTACACCTCCAGG
>JBAJHX010000046.1:20214556-20225071 GCA_037176925.1 Amniataba percoides | reverse complement strand
GAGACTACGTCTCTCGGCTGGCCTGGGAACGCCTCGGGGTCCCCCCGGAAGAGCTGGAGGAAGTGTCTGGGGTGAGGAAAGTCTGGGCATCCTTGCTCAGACTGCTGCCTCCGCGACCCGGCCCCGGATAAGCGGGAGAAGACGATGACGACGACGACAACGATGTTCTTGTTTAGATCAAATTGGTGTCTTTTTTTAGTGATAAAAATAATCTCAGACTTGTAAAAGGTAACAACAGAACTGTCCTGGCATTCATGTCTCAGAGGTCACAGAGAGGCTTGTTTTGTGGCAGCTCCTCTTTTCAAACTTCAACACAATCCGGACTGAGCTGCTGAGGAAGGAGGCAGGCTGACGCTTTAATGACCACCTGATGGACGGGCAGGTGTACGCAGGTGGACAGGTGTCCTCGCGGTCAGCTGACTGCAGGACTGCTGCTGACTGATCATTTCAAACTTAGTAAGGAGTTCTGCAACAGTTAAAAAAGATCAACAATCTGTTTATAAAACTGAAGTAGTTCACAGAGTGAAGTTTAAAGAAGACGTGTTAGCGTAACTCTGGTTTTACCTTCCTGAGAAACTCACACACTTTGAAGAAGACTCACATGAAGAAGACTTTACGACCTCCCACTCCATCAGCACAGGACAGAGGACGGCCCGTCATCGACCCCCCCCCCCCCCGTGAGCGGGGCCGATCAGAACGATCTAACGGATCAATAATCCAAACAGACGGACAACAGGAACATTCAAACTGAGAAGATGTCAAATTATCACGTTTGTAAGACGAGAAGCAGACGGATCCTGTTTCACACTGATGGACGTTATTTTTAGACCAAAATGAGAAGGTGTGAAATTCCACACACACACACACACACACACACACACACACACTCACACACACACTCACACACACACACACACTCTCATACAGACAAACTGTTACTGTCACACACACACACACACGCACACACTGTTACCATCACACGCACACACCCACACACAAACACACACACTGTTACCATCACACGCACACACACACACACACACACACACACACTCATACAGACACACACACAAACAAACGTGTGCATCCAGCTGTGACGAGCTCATCCTCTGATCTGATGTGTGTATTATAACAGAAACTCATTTTATTGTTTTTAACACACACGTGTACCCAACTGTGCTGTGACATCATCATTCATCGTACTGTCATACACACACACACACACACTGTTACCATCACACACTCACAGTTACTGTAGGGAGGTGTGACATGCCGCTTCATACCTGTGTGTGTGTGTGTGTGTGTGTGTTTTTAATCTTCTTAAAGGGAGAAAATGAAATGAATGTCATGATTGATGATTGATGATGACAGTATGATGTCATGATTTGTTGTTACTCTTTCGTTCAGTTTTTGTGATAATAAAACTTTCAGTCTGTGTCCTCTCCGGTCTGTCGGGTCAGACAGAAGTTTGATATTTCCTCCAGCTGCAGACTGCTGAGTGGCAGCAGCAACTGTGTGTGTGTGTGTGTGTGTGTGTGTGTGTGTGTGTGAGAGAGAGAGAGATCTGTCAGTGCTCGTCCTCAAATAGAGTTTCTCTCTCTCTCTTTGTAAACACACTCGTCCGTCCTCTCGTCTGTCGGTCTGTCGGTTGAGCTCATCAATAAGCTGATTGGTCAGTGATCGGGTCATGTGACTCCTCGTGTGTTTGTGAACATTTTTACTTGGACGTCTGACGTGTTTCCAGAAGATTTACCAGGTAAGAAAAGATTTCACGTTTGTCTTAAAGCAGCTGTAACGTAGATTTTATTTCTGCCGAGCAGCAAAGAGCTTTGATGGTCATGAATGATCTGACAGAAGAACCTTTACTCGCTTTATTATTACTGTGAAATCTATTTGACTTGAAATGCTGAACTTGTAAATGTGCAGACTTTTGTTGAAAGTATTTTGAGACTTAGAAGTGTTAAAGCTTTTCAAGTTTTTAACGTTTTCACCTTCTCACAAAGAAAAGTATAACTTTAAATATATTTTTCAAGGTAAAACAGTCAGAGGAGAGTTCAAATGGAAACTTTTTCATTTTTCGCCTGCAGGACTTTTCGTGGTCCCAGAAAACATCCCAGACTTCAACATGTGGGCAGACGAGTCCAGCAGCACAGCAGAATGACACCTGAGCAGAAACATGTGGGCTGAACCTTAAAACAGCTGGACAGCGAAGTTCTGGGGAGGGAGGCGATCCGAGCTGGAGGACGGGGATGGGAGGATCAGTATGTAAGGAGGAGGTGAAGGAGGAGAAGAGGAGGAGCGTGGGGAGGGAGGACAGCCTGACGTCAGCAGACAGAATCCGCCGGTTCACCGTCAAACAGTTCGGATACAACGTCCTGAGTCTGGCTCGCCGAGGCCTGAAGGTACGGCGGCGACTCGGCAGGAGGCGAGCTCCTCTCAGCTGCTCGCGTCACGATGGGTCGACTTGTTCAACGGAAAACTTTATAACATCACATCCAGACGTCGTCTGTCTATTCTGGGACAAAATCAACTCAGTGAACTGTCACTCGATCAAAACAAACGAATATAAGATGCCACTTTGGACTGTGAAACACACTTAAACTAAGTCTGACACGAACATGTTGGTTCACTCTGAACAGATTACTAATCTCAGATTACTGAACACCGGCAGTAACCAGGTTAGCACGGCGCCGGTCGAAACACACTCAATGATACGAATACAACATCTTGTGTTCATGACAGAGATAACAAGCTCCAATAGCTCTGAATGAAACGCTGAACTTCAGACTTCAGAAACAAAGGTTTTACAGAGGCAGAGAGTCATTTGTGCCACCTCCTGCTGTGTCCGTTACACGGAGCAGTAATAGTGACAAGAGTACTTCGAGAAGAAATACTGAAGAAGTAACAACCTCTTGTTGTTTTCTTCTTCTGCGTTGTCTTCCTGTTCCTGCAGGAGGCCCCAGCTGAACTGTGGGAGCTGTTGGAGCTGGAGAAGCTGAATTTGTCTCTGAACAGTCTGAAGGTTCTTCCTCCTCAGCTGGCTCTGCTGTCCAACCTGGTGGTGCTCAACCTGTGGGGCAACCAGGTAAACTGCAGATACACCAACACAGGCAGGCTCATTCGTCTGTAAGAAAGCAACACAATATGTAAAATACAACTCAAAGAAATGATAGAAGCCTGTTAGAAGGAAAGAAAGTCTGTAGACTATTCAGTCGGTGCTTTAAAACAAAGAGTTTCTGTGTCAGAAAATCTTCAATCCATGAAGCTACCTCACTTCAGTTTTTTCATCTTTATTCCGAGACTTTTCCACAAAAAGACAACTTCATTTTTTTGCATTGGTGGAGATAGAAATGAAATAACCTCCTTCCTTTTGTCACGACAGAAGATATTTCAGAGGAGGCAGGCTTGGTAAACTTTACAAAGGGCACAGGAATCTTTGAGCAGACATTTAGTTCTGCCCGTCATGCAGACGTTGTGAGATTAAATCTGAGCAGCAACTGAACTCATCTCGACTTTTAGTCCAGAAAACACTGGATCCAATGTTTCCCGTAACAAGCCTCGATAAAGCCGCGCCTGTCAAACATCACTTGGTGACATCACTGTGACATCATCATGGTTATTGTCTCAGACGGAGATTTTAAACGTGTCGTTGTCATCATGAGTCCGTCAGCGAGCCCACGAGCACGGCACTGCGCCCCCCCACACTCATCCTCCTCCCCCAGCAGCTGCTCCGTCTCCTGGATAAATAAAGGTTATAATCCCCCCTCTAATCCACCAGGATCCAGTTTCTGTCCTCTCCTCACCTTCCTCCTGCCTCCTTCAACCTTCAGTCGAACCAGACTGAGGAGCTCTGACAGTTTAAAGGCTTCATTACAGCGAGAGAGATGTTTGTTTCCAGACACCAGAAAATTCATGTTTAAAGCTGCAAACAGAAAATTTTACATCAAATGAAATTTAAAATGTGCCTCACTTCACTTCTTCTACTTGTGAAGTTCAAGTCATTTGTAAACAATAAACTTTTCTGCACTTTTCAAAATAAGTTTTAAAGTTTAATTCAGAATTATTTCTGATATCTCGTGAACTTTTCTTCACTGTTCCTATGTGTCTTTTCTTGCTTTTTATAATCTGACATGTGATGTATTATCTTTTATATTGGTGTTTCCCTCTCAGTGCTGTCAGTACACGCAGGCTTTGTGTGTCTGGATGTTGACAGTGTCTGTTGTTCAGCTCAGCAGCCTGCCGGCAGAGATCGGACAGCTCAGGAGGCTCCGGGTTTTATTCGCCTACAGGAACAGACTGACTGAAGTTCCTGAAGAGCTGGGAGCCTGCACACAACTGGAGGTACCGCTGCTACTGCTGGTTCGATTTAACTGTAAAATTCAGGCTCACAGACTGAGATATTCACGACTGCTGTAATGACAAGTTAACATTTGTAAGACAGATACATGATGGACAGTTTAAAGTGGTAATGGTATTTATTTTATTCATCCAGTGCACAAATGACAGTAAGACGGTGTGTTGGTGTCTCTGGGAGAGAAAAATCTGCAGCTTCTTTTTTTGCAGCTAACCCTGACATCATTTTCAGAATAAAAGCTGTAAAAGCCACAGTTGAAGCAGTGATACCAAACGCCTGGAAACTCCTACAAACACACACAGGAAAAATAAACTGTCTTCATATTAAAGCAGAACTAGTTATCATTTACCACAGAGTTAATTTGCTTAATTTGTTATAACCAGAATCACACTTGAAACCTCAGTTTGGATCCTTAAATGAGGAAAAGTTGTAAAAGTCTGGAAGACTGAAAATGACCAGGCAATTCAGCTAAATCATCAAATTTTAGGAGAGTATCATCTGTGTATAAAACATTTAAGGAAACGTATAAGGAGAATAAAAGGACCTAAAAAGGAGCCTTGCAGTTCTCCACAGGAGTGTTGAATAAAACAAAGTGTAGTTTACTTCATTGCTCTTCTGTCTCTCAGGTGCTGAGTCTGGCGAACAACCAGCTGTCGTCGCTGCCTGGCTCTCTCTCCAACCTGACCCGACTGAGGAAGCTCAACCTCAGTCACAACCACATTGCTCACATCCCGGGCTGCGTCTACAACATGAAGGCTCTGGTACGTTAGCTTCGGTCAGATGGACTGAATCAAACGTTTAACAGAGTGTGTATCGTGCACTCTGTCAGACCCACACCTTTGCAATGTCAGATTACAGGTCAAATGGTTCCTGTAACTTTCCAAAAACTCACAATCTGACATTTCACCCAACTCACACTTTGATTGGAAGGTGCACAAGTAGGTGGGATTTGAACTTTTTCATGTGAACAGCTGAGATCAGCTCTATAAATGTCTTTCAGTGGAGACAGTAACATGAGCTCCATTATCTCCTCATATAAACACATCACCCGCGTTGCTGAAGGCCAGTGTTGGACCAGCAGGTGGCGATGACGATCCTGCTGGAGAGCAGAATCCAAAAATCAGCCTCGGATTGATCTGTAAAGTACAGTTTGTTTGGCTTTAGGCCAAAGTGTAAAATCTGTAATGTGTCTGTGATAGTCTCTTAACTTATTGCAACAACGTGCTGATTCTTCCTGGTTAATTTGTTTATTTGTTTGATCTCATTCATTTAATCAGTCACTCACCTGTTCCTGCAGGTGTTCCTCCATCTGGCCTGTAACCGTCTGGAAAACCTGGCGGAGAACATCCAGGCTCTGGTCGAGCTCAAAATCCTCATCGTGGAGGGAAACAGCCTCCACTCTCTGCCTAAGGCCCTCTGCTGCCTCACGAGGTAACCCAGGTGACTCACCTTTAACACTGAGCATCTGCAGGTAGCCTCTATAGCACCTACTGCACTGTGTGTTATAGAGTAACCTGTGTCACTAGATACATCTCACCAGAAAAGCCTCACCTGAACAACCTGGAAGACCAGATCAGGTGCTGCCTGCTTTCACCAATTTAACAACTGATTTGACTTGATTTGATCCTCATCAGGTTGGAGTTGCTGAATCTGGACTTTAATGACATTAAGGATGTACCACAGGTAAAGTACCTGCTAGTTCTAATAATTGAAGTTATCATGTTGGTAATAATGATGATGATGATGGTGATGATGATGATGATGTGCTCAGGAGATGCACCAACTGTCCCGACTGGAGAAGTTGGCCTGCCATCCTCTGGATAAAGGACTCCATATTGTCCACAACCCGCTGCTGAAGCCTGTAAAAGAGGTGTTGGAGGGGGGGCTCACCGCCCTTTTCAATTACCTGAGAGCTGTGTAGAGGTGGAGTGAGGAGGCAGCTCGTTGAAGGTTTAACTGGGACTACTGACTACATGACAGGCCAGTGGAAGGTTTTTATACGAGCATTGTGGGGTTGACACTGCTTTAGAGATTTAGACACTGAACATTGTGAGAATTAAGATGTTTCTATTCAGTCAGCAGTTTTTATTTACAGGTTGGTAACCCTAAAAAAAGAGACCCTCATTTCAATAATGTTGTGTTTCTGTACACTCAACTGCCCAACCTGCTGCCTGCAGGTCTGGCTGACAATTTGACATGTGCAACATGTCCAGTATCTTGTATATTACAGTTAAATGTGTGCTGCTCTAATTGCCTCCAATTTCTAGGGAATACTACCTTCATTTTTACAGATTACCTTAATTTTCCTATTCTACTGTCAAATCAGTATTATCACTAGACTAATGGGATGAGATTATCTTTATTTTCCAGATGTTTAGAAACTGTTTTAACTTGGAATACACTGAAATGACTCCTTGGTTTTATGTTTCTTTACTTTATTTGATAGACCTTCAGTTGTTGTTTTATAATAATTTAGTCTCTTAGTCTTTCAGGGCTGTAGTGGCAGCAGTAGTCGTAGTAGTAGTAGTTTTTCACAGCTTGTCCTGCAGGGGGCAGTGCAGAGCAATGAATGGTCCCTGAATGCAGCACTTTGTTTGAGCAGTGAAACACAGCAGCTTTTATTTTCTGAGCTTTCACTTGATGCCATTTAAAGACACACATTAGTATTAAAATATCTTCAGGGAATATTTGTACCTGATTTCTTCATTTATTCCACCTTCCTTTACACTCTTTATTATTTATTAATAACAGGAAACGCCAACAGACTGAATTCACATGTACATTAACATGCACACATTCACACGTTTGCAAACATACTACAGATACATGTACAAGACATAAACAGAAACATCTCTGCACTTGTTTTGTTGTTGAACCAGAGAGAAGAGATGTTATCTCTTCAGAGACAAATGACATATTCTGAAACAAAAGCAAGAGAATAAAATCACAAATCTGATGAAGAAACATCACAGTGACGAGGTTCTGGTTCTTTAACAGAAGAACATCATAAAATTTTTGATTGTAAATGATGAAGAACCAAACAGAAGTTCTGTGAGAAGATGAGTAAATCTACAAATGGTGACATATAAATGAGATAAAACTGAAATAGATGAGATCTTGATGAGCTGGTCTAAATTGCAAGAAGGTGCCAGACCAGCAGGTGGCAGCATTTTGGCTTTAAAGTTCAGGACAGGAACATTTCACCATTTCAACATTTCCACATGCCTGTTGAAGGAACTGAGGCATTTTTACAGTGTGAAGAAAATAAAAAGCTTTATACTCAATCTGTATTTCTGTAAAATACATAAAATAAAATATGACATTTAAACGGTTCAGAGAAATTTAAAGATCCAAGTAAGCACATTTAAAATCTGAACATAAAATAACTGGAAAGAAAAAGTAAGTAAATGCTCCGAACAGAGGATATGAACATAAACGATGTGTACATGTCAAACATGAAGTACTATGACTGCTATGTGACGCAGTCTCAGTACGTCATAGATAAATATACTTTACTAAGTATCACTGAAAAGTATCAATAACACAAAGTCCCGCTTCTATAAAAAGTCAAATACTCAGAAGAGTTTATATGAGATGTGAACAGAAATGAAGTCTCTCTCTCTCTCTCACACACACACACACACACACACACTCTCTCTCTCTCTCTCTCTCTCTCGTGCCCCCTAACGTCTCTCGCCCCCTGTGACGTCAGCGGCTCGGCAAACGGACCCCCCCTCTTTTCTCTCTCCGGTCTGAAGAGAAACGGAGGAAAAGAAAGCGGAGAGACCCGCAGACCCTGCTGCCTGCCTGTCTGCCTGCCTGTCTGCCTGCCTGCCTGCCTGCCTGTCTCCCCGCCTGCCCGCCTGTCTGTGTGCCGGAGCCGCAGACAGGCACACTGAGGAGGAGGAGGAGGAGAAGTTCTCGGTAGTTTTCCTGCTCCGGAGCTCGATCATGGAGCGGGCTGCAACTTTGCTGCTGTCCGCGGCTCTGCTGCTGTCTGCGGGACTGACGGGGGCGGACAGCTTCAGAGGTGAGGGGGGACCGGGGGGGACCGGGGGGGACCTGGGGGGACACACCGGGGGACACACCGGGGCTCCGGGCTCCGGGTCTGTGAGCCGCAGGGCGGAGGGGGGGCGCGCTCCGAACAGGGGAGTTGTTTCTGTGCGTCGGTATCCAAGTTTCCAGCTGGAAAATCTCCTCCCTCTTCCTCCTGTTCTCCTCTTTCTCCTGTTCTCCTCTTCCTCCTGTTCTCCTCTTCCTCCTCATGTTCTCCTTCTCTTCGGTCGCTTTTCATCTTTCCGTCTGGTTTCAGACTCAGCTGATCTCACAGAAAAAACTTTTATAAAACCGAAGCTGCGTCACTGAAAGACTCAGAAACACAGAAACACAGAAACACCGCGAGGAGAGCTGCAATGATCTCTGAGCTGCTGCAGCTCAACATTTAAGTTTGAACTTTGAGCTTCAAATGTTCATCTGATTTCTGAAAGAAGCTGCAAAGATGCGAAAAAGACTTGAAAGATGAAACAAAACAAAATGATCCAAAATCAAGAAACAGAAAAGAAAGAATAGAAATGAAAGAATAGAAATGAAAGAATAGAAGAAAACAGGTTTTATTTTGGTGTGTGACGCGATGAATATTTATTTGATTTGATTAAGAAATTGTCTCACACTCATTATGAACATCATTATGAATTGTTATTGATCATAATTGATCGGACTGATCGTATTTATTGTTCCTGATCGTGTTTCCGTAGTGTCGCTGCAGACGGGGGCTCACAGATAAAACACTGATTTATTTCATCCTTTCAGTCACTTTCACACACTGAACAGTTCTGACAGTTTTTATGACAGCAGCTGGGCCTCCGTCATTACTGATTATTGATCACGATTGATTGTTGTCCTGCAGAACGTGGACGTCTCTTTGAGCTCTCGTGTGACAAAGAACACGAACAGATTTGATTTTCTGTGACGTCTCGTCTCTGCTTTGTGCTGCGTACGTGTACACAAACAGCATTTCAGATTTATTATTGATCGATCGATTGGCACTGTACTGTGCCTGTCTGTCTGCCCGAGCAGCAGACACGCTGTTTCTGTGTTTGTACTGCAGTAGTACCACAGGGTTCTGCTGAGAGAACAGCTCTGAGGTTCTCTGGAGAACCTGCTGCCACTCTGACGATGATGATGATGATGATGATGTGATGATGATGATGTGGTGGGTGAATTAACAGATTTTATGCTTCATCTCAGCGTTTTGTTGATTGATTCTGCATCGATGCAGTAAAGTCAATAATCAGATTGATTTTCTGGAGTTTGGTGTCGCCGCGTTTCCTTTTTAAAACTGTGACGAGATGTGAGAGCAGCTGCAAGAGACAAACGACATCAAACCACCGCAGCTTTTTAAAGACGATGTTTGTTTGGACCGAAGGAGAAAAATAAAACCAATACATCAATAATTCATTAATAATCGAATCATGAGGTGACTGAAGATGATGATGATGATGATCATCATCACTGACCTCAGGATAAGACTGAATGTTGGCTCCTTTAAAGTTTGACTGCTTCTATAAAAGTGGTGTGTGTGTGTGTGTGTGTGTGTGTGTGTGTGTGTGTGTGTGTGTGTGTGTGTGTGTGCAGCCTCAGGGTGTGCTGGATTTCTCCTCCTGTCCGTCCCTCTCTGCTGCACATATGGAGGGCTGTGGGGGGACAGTGTGTGTGTGTGTGTGTGTGTGTGTGTGTGTGTGAAGCAGTAGAGAATGAAATTAAACTCTCCACGGCCTGAGTCCAAGATGGCCGCCACGCCCTGATAACGGCGGTGATGGAGCGAAGCTAATGAGCGTGGCCGGTCGTCGGGGGCAACGGCTGTTTGTTTACTGACTGTGAAGCTGTTTGTTGTTTGTGAAAGTTTTTCTCTCGATCGCGATGAATCGCTCACGTCAGGTTTCAGACTGAAGCACCGACAGAGCTTCACGTCTGTGAGTCGACCGTTTGCTCGTTTTCTGATGAAACTCCCGACAAACACACCAACACACTCCGAAGGTTTCCTCACTCAGTCTCTGTGCTTGACACGTTACATCGCCCCGTCTCTGCTTCCTGTCTCGGTACAGACGAACACAGAAAAACCAAACCTGAAAACTGAGAGACAGACGGGCAGAGAGACAGAC
>JBAJHX010000046.1:20128169-20141392 GCA_037176925.1 Amniataba percoides | reverse complement strand
GTGTGTGTGTGTGTGTGTGTGTGTGTGTGTGTGTGTGTGCGTGTGTGTGTGTGTGTGTGTGTGTGTGTGTGTGTGTGAGTGAGCGTGTAGGTGTATCTCTCCTTGTAACGATCATTTGATCAGACAGGTTTATTACAGCTGGCTAATTCTATTAACCCTGCTCCACTGCGCACACACACTCACACATACACACACTCACTCACACACACACACACTCACCCACACACTCTGACATCCATTACTGCTAACAGCATTGTCCTGTCGCTCATTAGATTAGCATAGATTAGCCTTGACATGCATCTGTGCGTGTGTGTGTTCATGTTAAGTGTTGCTAAATCAATCAACCTCGACACCTTGCTGATGATGTCATGACACACGCACACACACACACACACACACACACACACACACACACACTCACACACACACACACACGCAGAAGTGAGATATAAAAACATATAAAAGCTGTTTGCTGCTGTATTTTCTGGGAACAGCGAGGTCACATCCTGCTCGCTCTTTCTATTCACTGGTCTCTGCAGAGTCTGTGTGTGTGGGCAGGGTCAGAGGTCAAAGGTCGGGACAGCTGATTGGAGTCAGCGCGGCTCGACAGAAAAAAAGAGACACAAGCAGCGAGGAAATACAGTTTGACGAGATTCAGTCAAACAAAATCTGCTGTAAATCACTTTGGTCAGAGGTTGTTTGCTCCTGGTTTGTTTGGTTGTTTGTCTCTGTAGCTGCTCTTAGTCATTTTGCATCTTTGAAGTTTAGTGTCTCTGTGTTGTGGTTTAGTGTCTCTGTGTTGTTGTTTTGTGTCTCAGTGTTGTAGTTTTGTGTCTCTGTGTTGTTGTTTTGTGTCTCTGTGCTGTTGTTTTGTGTCTGTGTTGTTGTTTTGTGTCTCAGTGTTGTAGTTTTGTGTTTCTGTGTTTTTGTGTTGTTCTCTGTGTTGTTTTGTGTCTGTGTTGTTGTTTTGTGTCTCAGTGTTGTAGTTTTGTGTTTCTGTGTTTTTGTGTTGTTCTCTGTGTTGTTTTGTGTCTCTGTGCTGTTTTGTGTCTCTGTGTTGTTGTTTTGTGTCTCTGTGTTGTTGTTTTGTCTCTCTGTAGTTTTGTGTTTCTGTGTTGTTGTTTTGTGTTTCTGTGTTGTTGTTTTGTGTCTCTGTGTTGTTTTTTGTGTCTTTGTGTTGTTGTTTTGTGTCTCTGTGTTGTAGTTTTGTGTCTGTGTTGTTTTGTGTTTCTGTGTTGTTGTTTTGTGTCTCTGTGTTGTTTTTGTGTCTTTGTGTTGTTGTATTGTGTTTCTGTGTTGTGGTTTAGTGTCTCTGTGTTGTTGTTTTGTCTCTCTGTAGTTTTGTGTTTCTGTGTTGTTGTTTTGTCTCTCTGTAGTTTTGTGTTTCTGTGTTGTTGTTTTGTGTCTCTGTGCTGGTTTTTGTGTCTTTTTGTTGTAGTTTTGTGTTTCTGTGTTGTGTTGTTCTCTGTGTTGTTGTTTTGTGTTTCTGTGTTGTTGCTTTGTGTCTGTGTTGTTTTGTGTCTGTGTTGTTTTGTGTCTCTGTGTTGTAGTTTTGTGTTTCTGTGTTGTAGTTTTGTGTCTCTGTTGTTTTTTGTCTGTGTGATCATTGAGCATCTTTTAATGTCTCTTTGTTGCCGTCTCTTCTCTTTCAACAATGTTGTTTTGTCTGAAGCATTTAGAAAAGAATAGTGTAAATATTCTGTGATAATCAGAAGCAGTTGGGTGTGTTGCAGATTGAGAGTTTGTGTAGCAGTTTTGCTCAGAGAGAGTTTGTGTGTTCACGTCTGAATCAGAGAAGAAGAAACGCTGCAGGTTTGTACTGTCTGACTGAACCACAGAAGAAGAAATAGGTGACATGAGGGGGAGGAGGGCAGCCTTGCCTCAGGGCGCTTTCACCGTCCTCCATGTTAACCCCAACGCACACACACAAACACACACACAGCACAGCTTTCACTGATGTCTTACTTTTTAGTTTAAAAGCCTGTTTTTTTATATTTATTTATACATTTCAATATTTTTTTCTTTTCCATTTTCAGGTCAGGGTTAAACCTTTCACTGTGTGTGTGTGTGTGTGTGTGTGTGAGTGTGTGAGTGAGTGTGAGTAATCGGACAAATGGATGTTTTTTGATTCACACACTTGGAATAGAAAGAGAGAAAATACATCAAGGTTTGAAAATGGACGGAGTGTTTTTCTATGTGGAGACAGATGATGGAAGATGGACAGACGAGAGAATGAAAGGATGTTTTTAAAGATGGTATTTTTCCCCCTGCAGAGGTTATACAAGAGATAAACAGACAAGTCGACGGAGTGATTGAGAGATGGAGGAACGAAAAGATAGAAATGATAGAAAGAGATAACAGATACAGACAGAGGTAGAAAAGAGCGCAGACTGAATAAAACCACCACGTTTTCTGTGTTTTTGCTTTAGAACGTCAGATTCATTCATCAGTGAGCAAATTAGTTGCTAATTACAACAATAAATCAACTGATCAATCTTGATTGATCAGTTTTTTTATTGCTTTCCTCAGTATCCTGTAGTGTTTTTTGAGTGCTGCATAATGTTTGTTGTGGACGGTGGAGGTCACGCTGGTTCTGCTCTCTGCTGGACTGGACAGTCTGCATGACACCATAATAAAAACCCTCTAATAAGTGAAAGGGAGCTGTCGCGTTCAGCAGTCCAGATATTTTTTAGTAGCTTTTAGAAACATTTTTTTCACACACCATCATGACGGCCATTGTGTGTGTGTGTGTGTGTGTGTGAGAGTGTGGTTTTTATGGCTCATATATTTAAAAAGCAGAACTAATTTAGAAATTTATGACCTCCATTACAGCAGAACGTTCACAGTCTCATCTCCAGTTTAGTTACAGCTCATTAAAGAAACTATAGCAGTCATACCACCTTAATATCTGACTGCATGACCTTTAAAGGCAAGGACAGCCACCTTAAAAGACATATACCACCTTTAAAAACCTCATTAACACCACCTTAATTAGACATAGACGTAGAATAACCTGTTCATGATTAAGCCACAAACACAGTTCAAAACTCATCCAATACCTCCTTAAAACACTCTAGATTTCCACTTATACTACCTTAACTGAAACTAACTGATCATAGTCCACCTTAGCAGGTAAACACAAAGTTTATAAGTTGGACTATGCCACCTCAACAGAAATACAGAATAAGACACAGTAATGAAGCCTTTAAAACCCACTCATACCACCTTAAGAGAGGATGTAAGTACAGAGCTGCGGCGCCGCGGGGCGAGAGACACCGGCAGGGAGCAGAGAGAGAGTCTGCTTCAGGTGCTCTGCTTTGAAAAGACGAAACAGCAGAAGGCCTTCAGACGGACGTTTGTAGTCCATACGTCCTTCTGTCTTTCACAGCGTGTTTGTGTGTGTTTGTGTGTGAGTTTAGCATCTAGACAAACTCATGTATTACTGTTCCCTCGTGTTCTGTTGCTAAGCTACACAGACAATGTGAAGCCTTATCTAATGCTAACATGCTAACATGCTAATGCGTTGTAGTCACTGAGAGCATCTCAGCGCAGGAGCTGTTTAACGTGTCCGAACTGTCAGTGAAGGTCACACGAGCAAACGTCTTCATGGCGTCTTCGTGCTGCGTTCAGGGACCTGACCTGACGCGACAAACGTTGATGAGTTTGATTTTGTCTCTGCAGGAAGTTGGCGAAGAAACGGAAAGAAACTTTGAGCTCCAGACAGGAAATGACTCTGATGGTCAACAACTCCCAACACACAACCATGGTGGACACACACACCCACACACTGAACGGACGCAGTGAGTACACAACAACACACACGACAACACACACACACAACAACACAGCTACGCACACACATAACACAACTACACACACACAACAATGTATGCACAACATCATACACACAAAACACACAACACAGCTGCAGACACACACACACACGAAAAAACACAACAAATAAATTATTGATCCAAAAGACAAGATGAGAAAAGACAGACAGGCAGAGAGAAAAAGAGAGACAGACAGACAGAGAGAAAAAGAGAGACAGACAGGCAGACAGACAGACAGAGAGACAGACAGGCAGAGAGACAGACAGGCAGACGGTCTCACATTCAGACAGGAGCATGACTGCAGGTGATGTGAGTGAATGTTTTGTCATGAAGTGACAGTCAGAGGCAGCCGGGGGCTGACGGGGGCTGACGGGGGGGTGACGGGGGGGTGACGGGGGGGTTGGAGGACGAGGAGTCGACCTTCCCTCAGGGCTCCTCCTCCTCCTCCTCCTCCTCCTCTTCCTCCTCTGAGCTCCTCACGTCTGTCTGCTGCTGTTTCTTCTGTTTCTCTGCTGACGCTTTAACTCCTTATTGATCGCCATCATTTCCATCACACGTTCTTTAAATTAATTTATCACACATGCTCTTTAAATTCATTCTTTAAACACGTTCTTTAAATTTGTTCTTTAAACATGTTCTTTAAATTAATTTATCACACACGCTCTTTAAATTCATTCTTTAAACACGTTCTTTAAATTTGTTCTTTAAACATGTTCTTTAAATTAATTTATCACACGTTCTTTAAATTCATTTATCAAACACGTTCTTTAAACTCGTTCTTTAAACACGTTCTTTAAATTCATTTATCACACGTTCTTTAAACATGTTCTTTAAATTAATTTATCACACGTTCTTTAAATTCATTTATCAAACACGTTCTTTAAACTCGTTCTTTAAACACGTTCTTTAAATTCATCACACATGTTCTTTAAACACGTTCTTTAAATTAATTTATCACACACGTTCTTTAAATATGTTCTTTAAATTAATTTATCACACACGTTCTTTAAACTCGTTCTTTAAACATGTTCTTTAAATTAATTTATTATACATGTTCTTTAAACATGTTCTTTAAACTCGTTCTTTAAACACGTTCTTTAAATTCTTTCATCACACATGTTCTTTAAACATGTTCTTTAAATTTGTTCTTTAAACACATTCTTTAACTTCGTTCATCACACACATTCTTTAAACACGTTCTTTAAATTCATTCTTTAAACACGTTCTTTAAATTCATTCATCACACACGTTCTTTAATTTAGTTCTTTAAACACGTTCTTTAAATTCGTTCATCACATGTTCTTTAAACGCGTTCTTTAAACTCGTTCTTTAAATTCGTTCATCACACACATTCTTTAAACATGTTCTTTAAATTAATTTATCACACACGTTCTTTAAACACGTTCTTTAAATTAATTTATCACACACGTTCTTTAAACACGTTCTTTAAATTCATTCTTTAAACACGTTCTTTAAATTCATTCATCACACACGTTCTTTAATTTAGTTATTTAAACACGTTCTTTAAACACGTTCTTTAAATTCATTCTTTAAACACGTTCTTTAAATTCATTCATCACACACGTTCTTTAATTTAGTTATTTAAACACGTTCTTTAAACTCGTTCTTTAAATTCGTTCATCACACACATTCTTTAAACATGTTCTTTAAACATGTTCTTTAAATTAATTTATCACACGTTCTTTAAACACGTTCTTTAAATTAATTTATCACACACGTTCTTTAAACACGTTCTTTAAACATGTTCTTTAAATTCATTCTTTAAACACGTTCTTTAAATTCATTCTTTAAACACCTTCTTTAATTTAGTTCTTTAAACACGTTCTTTAAATTCGTTCATCACACGTTCTTTAAACACGTTCTTTAAACTCGTTCTTTAAATTCGTTCATCACACACGTTCTTTAAACATGTTCTTTAAATTAATTCTTTAAACACGTTCTTTAAATTCATTCATCACACACGTTCTTTATTTTAGTTCTTTAAACACGTTCTTTTAACTTGTTCTGCCCAACACAGAGTTCATGGTGTTGTGTTTGTTGTTTGTCTGTCCAGCCGTGTCGTCTCCGTCCTCCTTCACCTTGAAGACGAACACCATCAGCACCACCGTCCCCAACTCCTACTACCCAGGTAACACACACACACACACCTGAGGCGACAGGTAGACAGTGGAACAAAAGAACAGGACTGAGGGGGGGTGGACACAGGTTAACAGGTGGGCTGATGGGAAAAGGGGGGAAGTCTGCGGACCTGTGGGAGAACGATAGAGAACAATAAAGAACAAAGGAGACTGATAAAAAAATAAAGAACGGTGGAGAATAATGCAGAACAATGGAGAACAATAAAGGAGAATGAAGGAGAACACAGAAGAAGGAAGGGGAACACAGGAGAGCACTGAAGAACGAAGGAGAACACAGGAGAACGAAGGGGAACGAAGGAGAACACAGGAGGACGAAGGGGAACGAAGAAGAACAAAGGGGAATGAAGGGGAAGGAAGGAGAACACAGGAGAACGAAGGAGAACACAGAAGAATGAAGAAGAACGAAGGAGAACAAAGGGGGACGAAGGAGAACACAGAAGAACGAAGGAGAACGGAGGAGAACGCAGGAGAACGAAGGAGAACGAAGGAGAACACAGAAGAACGAAGGAGAACGAAGGAGAACACAGGAGAACGAAGGAGAACACAGAAGAACGAAGGGGAACGAAGGAGAACACAGAAGAACGAAGGAGAACGAAGGGGAACACAGAAGAACGAAGGGGAACGAAGGGGAACACAGAAGAACGAAGGGGAACGAAGGAGAACGAAGGAGAACGAAGGGGAACAAAGGGGAACCAGCTGGCTGATGCCTGCTGGTTCAGATTCGGAGGTCTGATCAGGATCTGCTTCCTGAAGTGATGATGACGTCATTTCTTCTTTCTCCTTTGTCTGTGTGTCTTCCTTTCTGCCTGTCTGTCTGCTGCTGATGTCCTGACGACAGACCCCTTCGTACCGACGGCCATTCTGGGTGAGACACTTTTTCTTTCTCCTTCTGTAGGATAGAGACCTGCACAGGCAGACAGACAGGACGTAGACAGACAGACAGAGAAGAGAGAGACAGGATGGAGAGAATGAGAGAGTGATATTTTGCCTTCCATCCATCCCTGCTTGCTTCTCGTTCGGCTGCTTTTGGTTTTTTATTTTATTATTATTGTTGTTTTTATTTTTCTCCATATTTTAGTTTCACAGACAAAAGTTTTTAACTTTTGAAGAGTTTGAATTTATTTGAACTACTTTTGTTTTCTTTTTTGCATCATTTTTATTTCTTTACATTTATTTATTTTCATTTTTATTTATTTCTTATTGTTTGTGTTTTTCCATTTTTGTAATTTACTTTAAATGTGTTACAGTTTTTTTTCGTCATTTAATTATATATTTTTTAAGTTTTGATTTCACTTTTGATTTTTGCTTTTCTTTTGTTGTGTAGTGATGAAATCAGTTTCTTTTATATATTGTGTTTTTAAACGACGGTGGGCTTCACTCCATCCCCGCATCCACAACATTCCTGCGTGTCGTGTTGACGTCACGTCTGTCTGTGACCTCCAACCTCTGCATGGACACAACACGGCCACGTGGACGGGGGGGAGGAAAACAAAAACAGTTAGAGGGGCTGTTAGCGGCTTCTTTCACTCTCAGGCTTGGTGGATTCTGTTTGTGGGTTTTCTTTATTTACCATGAAACAGGAGATGAAATCAACTCGAGCGACCTCGACTTTAAATCTAAAATCAGGAAAGCTACTTGAAGCTCGCTCGCCCTGCAGTGTCCTTTTACAGAAGAAGAGAGAAAAACTTTTCTCTGCTTCATTTATTCTGCAGAACATCAAAAAAACACTCAGCCAGAGTGGAGCTGTAGATATCGATAGTTTTCACTGTCGATTCATCAGTTAGGGAACAAAATAAAGATGCAGCACAGAAACAATATTTTAGAAATGTGTTATATTTTGGTCTAAAACACGTCAGTCTGCACCTGTGATGTCACAGCGTCCTGACCACACCCACAGCACAATGTGACATCACGGACAGAGAAACATGACGGCGGAAAATAGATGAAAGAGAAATCCGCAGGAGTTAATTAATCTAAAACACTGAATGTTTTTTTAATATTAATCTATATATAAACATGTAACAAATATAATGGAATAGTGATCTATGCACAGTGTTCCCTCGTTTATCGCGAGATTACGTTCCACAAATAGCCCACAATAGGCGAAATCCGCGAAGTAGGATTTTTATGATTATTGTATGTTTTAAGGCTGCAAAACACCTCACCAAACACTTTTTACACTTTTCTCAGACAGGCATTAATTTCTCGCATTTCTCTCTTGTTTAAACACTCAAAGTTCAAACCTTCGTAGATTTATAAGATGTAAATATGGCGAGCTGAACACATTCTGTAATCGTAATCGCAAACGTAATAAAAATTTGCAGGTTTTAACGTAATAATCCCACAAATGCAACTTTCCAAAAAACAAAATAGCAGTCGCCTACCACAAACATAATACCTAATTGTGGGAAATCAGGTAATACATGGGATGACAACGGATGATGAAACAAAAAGTGAATTAAGCCAAATATACTCCTGATATTTGATTGATTTGATTTGATTTTCACCAAGGGTGCTGCAAAAGACAACAAAATGAACATCTGAGAGATTTACAGAATTTTATTGATGTGTAAACTTTATTAATATTAAACTATTTTAGTCTTTTAAAGCAGTCTAACAGCAGGTAGACGTCTCAAAAGAAATGATGCCACACCTCCGTTACATACGCTAACTGCTGCGCTAAATGAGCTGCTAGGATAGTTCAGTGTGCAGGTAAAGGGAGGGAAAAGCTAAAAGCTAACTGTCACATGAACTCCTGGTTCTCCTCTCTCCTCAGGCCAGAGCGTCTGATGTTAGCTGAGGCTACGAGTGCTACACGTAGTTAGCCAGGTTAGCCAGGTTAGCCAGGTTAGCCTAGCTGCTGCAGTGCTAGTTCCTGTTTGTGTGTTAGCAGTAGACTAGCTTCAAGCTAAAGTTGTTGCTTATTTCCTGTCTCCTCTCTTCTTCTTCTCTTCTTTCTCTGTGTAAAGTGCCCATTAATGGTAAGTGGTCACATGTGGGGCTAAGGGGGGACTCATGTTGGGGGGGGGGGGCGCATGGAGCCACACCCACCACCCGCTGTGATGTCATCAGTTAGCCTCATTTTTACCCTCTGTGAAATTGTGACATCACAGTCCTACCATTTCACCCTGAACCAATCAGGTGTCAGCTCTGCCCTTCTCAGTCTCTGATTGGTCGTCGTTTTTGTTGTCGTGGTTGTCTCCTCCATCCTCCTTCATCCAATCACAAACCGCCACCACATCGCCCATCTCCTCGCCCTCACCATGGTTGGTTGGGCTGTTTGGGATAGAGAGATTCTGATTGGTCAGTCCCAGGCTAGCCAATAAGAAGAGAGATAGAGAGCGTAAGGGAAGGTCTGTCCGCCGAGTCTTTGCTGAAATGTTCGTCAGAGTCCTGGACGATTGTTCAGGTCCATAAAACCAGTTTACCAAAGAGGTTTGTTTTGTTCCAGGACTCTGAACTCTCTGCTCTTTTCACACTGCAGCTCCGAGAACCTGGACCACATCTGGACCAGTACTCATACTGGACTGGATCTGGATCTGGACCAGTTCTCATACTGGACTAGATCTGTATCCGGACCAGTTCTCATCTTATACTGTACTGGATCAGGACCAGCTGGTCCCTGTAATACAGTGAACTGGGGTTTAAAGCCTTTCGTGTGTGATCAGATTATTGATCGATTATCAATAGTTACGGCAGCAGTGTGAAAAGACACCAGCTCCAATCACCATCTTCTCTTCAGCCATGTGATCTGATGTCACGTGATGTGTGTGCCATCCATCTCTGTTGTCATGGTAACAACATGGAAGCTGCGGATATGGATCAGGAGCAGAATCTGGATCAGGATCTGGATCTGATCCGGATCAGGATCTTGTTGGTCCAAACAAATCTAAAGCTGAGCAGGCTTGTTTTTATTTTAACGTAGCTGATCAGCTGTCACACAGAAACCAGCTGATTGATCCAGATCGATGTCAGATTTTATTCAGATTTATAACTCAGCTTCCACGTTTATTGATCGTTTGATGTGAAGAATGTTGGAAAGGTGGAGGCGTGTTCTCAGCTGAGACGAGTAACAACAGACAAAACGGGTCAGAACAGTTTGATTGATCATGTGACCTCTCAAACTGATGGCGAACTCGGTTTGTTCAGTTAGCTTCAGCTGAGAGCTTGTTCAAAACAAACAAACAAACAAACAAACAGACCTTCAGGCCGGGTTGTGAAATCCGGTCACAGAACACGATTCATACAATCAATCAGCCAATCAGATTTGATCTCTCAGGGTTTGACCCGAACCTGAAACAGTGATCTGGTCTGAAGAAGAGAAAACTGATCACTCAAACCGATCAATCGAACAGTGTGACAGGTTTGATTCAGTCCAGAATGTGATTGATCCCCGTGTGAACGTCCTGTCCCCCCCCAGACGACAGCCACACGATGACCAGCGAGACCAGCAGCCTGGTCCAGTCCCACTACAAGCAGCGAGAGTCTGAGCGCGAGGCGCTGCCCTACCAGACCGGACAGCTGCATCCCGCCATCAGGGTGGCCGACCTGCTGCAGCACATCACGCAGATGAAGTGTGCCGAAGGATACGGCTTCAAGGAGGAGTACGAGGTCAGCACACACACACACACACACTCACCTGTACACACAGCTGTTGGGGCGGAGCTGCGGAGTGTTTTCTGACCCGCCGACACACTGATGAAGTTTAGAAGAAGAAGTGTCTCATTGTTCCTTCATCATCCTCATCATCTCCATCATCAGAGTTCAGACCTGCTGCTGTGTGTCTAGGACCAGGTGGTTGCTAGGGAGTGTGGGGTGGTTGCTAGGGAGTGTGTTGTTATAGTTACGCCTGTGATGTGGTTGCTAGGGTGTTGCTAGGTCATTGTTTTTAACTTAATTCTATATTCGATAAGTGTTCAAACACACAATCGTCATGTCGCCTTAGCAACAAGCTAACACCTGCTACCTGCTCACGATCGATGTAATTGGTGGTGTTTTTGATATTGATCGTTCCTGATTTGGTCTCACAGGTGACGTCCAGATTCATTTCACTCAGACAGGAAACAGAAAAAACATTGATTAACAGTTAGTTGATTATTTAACAGACGTTGATTATCAGTTAATCGCCCGATGATTCGTGCTGCAGAAGAAGAGGAGAGGCAAGTGTGTGTGTGTGTGTGCGAGTGCACTCCACATGTTTACCCATTTTCATCAGTAGAGAAACTTACTAATGGATGTTACTTACCTGAACACACACACACACACACACACACATACATTATAGATCTTCCCTCCAGCTAATGGGCCAAAACAGGGAATAGCTTGTGTATTTATATGTGTGTGTGTGTGTATGCGTGTGTGTGTGAGTGCATGTATGAGTGTGTGTGTGTGTGTGCGTATTTGTGTGAGTGCGTGTGTGAGTGTGTGTGTTTATATGTGTGTGTGTGTGTGTGAGTGTGTGTGTGTGTTCAGGTCTGGTTGCCTGCTAGCGGGCTGCCCTCAGGGCTAATCCATTATACATACTGAGCACACACTCACACACACACTCACACACACACTCACACACACTCACACACACACTCACACACACTCACACACACTCACACACACACTCTCACACTCGGAGTGTTTTCACCCTCCATTTGCAGAAAGTTAGCGGTGAGTTCCTGCCTGTCTGTCGCTCTCTCCGTCCGTCTGTCTGTCCGTTAACCTCACGTCCACCTGAGCTCTGGTTCCATCGCTCTGACAGGAACAATAATCAATAATCAGCAAATCCAAACACCTGAAATGATCATTATAAAATAAAACCATTAAAAATGTAAATGTGTCGGTTTATCACTGATCTGATTGGTTGTTTCTCTTTCATCATCTGCTGATTATCGATCGATCGCTTTGTCTCTGAAAAGGGACTCTCATGTTTCCTGTCATAAGAGAACGATTGATCATCGTGTGTGGTTGTTGACGGAGAACCGGAGGAACCACAGCTGATGGTGTTTGTGGAAACGTGCTGAGCAGTCTGTGAAATGTTTGTTCTGCTTTTGGTTTGTTTTGTGTAATTCAACACAACACCAACACTGATTAATTATTAGTTATTATTTTTAATAACACGGTGAACTAAATGTCTCATTAATGTTTGAAAGGTTTCAGACAGTAACTCAGTGATTATTGAACATTTATTAGCAGGTGAGAGCTGCTGGTTTGATGCCAAACTGAGTTTACTCTCAGAAAGTCAAAATAAATGTCAGATAAAAGAATCTAAATTCTTTCTTGTGATCTGAGTTCTTGTGTAGATTCTAAATCAATCCATTTATTGATTGGTGAAGTGATTAGTGTTGAGTTGAGCAGATGTGATGAATGACGAGCAGCTGATGATTGTTGTCTCCCTCCATGCTTCTCCTTTACTAATTAATCTGATCGGACAGCTTAACGAGGTAAGACGCATTCTTGGTTTTCAGATTTTAACATTTGTTTTTCTTGTCAGCTAGATCAGAATCGATGTTAGCTAACGTCCAACACACACACACACACACACACACACACACACACACACACTGTAGCTGAATGTTAGCTTAGCCCCACCTCGCCTCCGCTTGTTTTAGCATTGCATTCGGCTCGCAGAGGAAACACCTGTCTCACCTGTTTCTCACACTCCTGTCAGCTTTCTCTCTGAGAGCAGCAGGAGGTCAGAGGTCCTCTGCGACGCGAGTGTAGCATCAGTGCTAACACCTCCACCACGTTACACGTTGTTAGCTTCATCTTTCAGCATGTGTGTTTGCCCCGTCTGCACTGTTCAATCCATCTGGACTCATGACAGCACACCTCAACCCGACTACTGCAGAGCAACCGCAGAAATACTGCAGTCATACTGTAATGTAGTAATACTGTAGTATTACTGTCTTAATATTGTAGTAATCATGTAGTAATATTGTGTCTGATACATTTCTGTCACTGACAGTAAGTGATGCTGCACTTTACTTTTTGTTGGAGCATCTCATGAAATTCCCCAAAAAACTAATCTGGGCCTTCGAACCTGCTGATGCTTGGACCCTGAATCCAAACAGGATCCTGAATCCAAACAGGATCCTGAATCCAAACAAGACTCTGAATCCAAACAAGACCCTGAATCCAAACAGGACCCTGAATCCAAACAGGATCCTGAATCCAAACAGGACCCTGAATCCAAACAGGATCCTGAATCCAAACAGGACCCTGAATCCAAACAGGATCCTGA
>JBAJHX010000046.1:20029492-20050841 GCA_037176925.1 Amniataba percoides | reverse complement strand
ACAGGCTAACCTGCTCAGTGTGATGCTAACAGGCTAACCTGCTCAGTGTGATGCTAACAGGCTAACCTGCTCAGTGTGATGCTAACAGGCTAACCTGCTCAGTGTAATGCTAACAGGCTAACCTGCTCAGTGTGATGCTAAAACTCCAGCGTCTCCAGCGGCAGCTCTTCAACCTCTTCGCCTGGCGAGATGACAGAGAGTCCTCTCTACCTGGGACTGCCCGGGGGCGGGGCTTCAGCTTTACCTTCACCTGTAAACCATTAAGTCAGTCAATCCCTTAATCGTTGATCCAGTAAATGACTTCTTTCAGTGAGTTACCACACCCACCTTGAGGCTGTCCATGCGGGGCTTGGTCTCCATGGTGACGGCGGAGGCTGGGGGGAAGGAGAGTGGTGGGGAGGAGGAGGTGGGGGGAGGTGAGGAGGGAGTGTGGAGGAGGGAGTGGACGGCGATGGAGGACATGTTGCTGGTGTACTGGTGCTGCACTCTGCTGGGAGGGAGGCGCTCAGAGTCCGCAGCCTGAGGACAGACAGACGTGATGTCATCAGCTGCACACCACGACATCATCAGACAACTCAACAACATCAAAACATCAGCGCGAGTCCCGTTAGCGTGAGCTGTCAGCTGATCACACAGCTACTGCCCGATCAATAACCAATCGTGATCTTTCACCTTGTTTCCAGCTGTTCTGCTCTGCAGGTCAGATGTGTAGAGACTGGAGCAGTTTGGGCTGCAGAACAGCAGACTGGATCCTGAACTGGACTGACCCTCCTGTAACACACACACACACACACACACACACACACAGTCATGTCCTGTCTGCCATCTCGTATCACTCTCTGTGTTCAGCAGTTGTCTTCTGTCAAACCTGTTTGAGCTCCTTGACGACGCGGACTCCGTTTCCCAGCAGCACCTTGCAGTAGCTGCAGCACTGAGGTCTGCCAGGAGCTGCAGGGCCACCATGTTGGATGTAGTTCATTCTGGCACCTGGAGCCGACACACAATACTGTGCTGTCAAGTCTGGGGTCAGAGGTCAGATGTCTGTGTGTGTGTGTGTACAGATGTCTCTGTGTGTGTGTATAGATGTGTGTGTATACAGACCAGTGTTTCCAGCTGAAGCTCTCTGCTGTCTGCTGCCTGTTGAACTCTGTCGCACACAAACAAATAATGATGACTTTTAATATGAAGGAGAGGTTAAAGTGATTGTACAGTAAATATACTGCGGGTACACACATATATATATAGATATAGATAAAGTGTATATATGTATATATATACATATATATGTGTGCAGTATCTGCAGCAGTCTGTCCCACCTGCGTCAGCGGCACTCGGACTCCGGCGAGCAGCGACAGCGAGCTGCGCTCAGGCCCAGCGGGCAGACTCAGCTGGTAGTCGATGGGGACGGGGACACGCAGCAGCTCGGCAACCGCCGCCATCACACCGGCAATGTTCTGCAAAACAGAGTGATGTCATGAGGAGGGAGGGGCTACTGACGCCTCAACACACAGAGAGAGAGAGAGAGAGAGAGAGAGAGAGACAGAGAGAGAGAGAGAGAGACAGAGAGAGAGAGAGAGAGACAGAGAGAGACAGAGAGAGACAGACAGGTGGAGAGAGAGACAGGTTTACCTGAGCTGCGACGGGGTTCAGTGTTATCGCTATAGTAACCAGGTCGGTGTTTGAGCAGGAGGGACGGCCCTGCTGGTTAGGCTCTGACTTCACTTCCTGTTTCACTGCAGTGCCTGGACACACACACACACACACACACACACACACACAGGTAAGAAATTGTTGTCATCTTTATCGGCTGCTCTGAGCTCATGTTCATCAAACAATCAAACGAGTTCACTCTGCATCCAACTGCTGAAATAATTTTTCATGAGTGATGGCCGACCTTTTCCCCAGGCGCAGGGCATGATGGGAAATGTAGGCGAGGGGCAGGGCGAGGGTGGTTCCAGTTTGATGAAAGAAAGGTCGGGGTATCTGCTGACCTCCATGTCAGCCACACTCTCGGGAGACGATGACGGGACAAAGCCGTCCGGACTGTCGCACCCTGTCGAGTCCTGGACCCTGAAGAGGAAGCCGGAGTCAGAAGACAAACTAAATAAAACTAAATCTTTCACTACATTTTTAATTCTCTGAAGAGACATTTAACCTTCTTTTGTTTACCTGAGCTCTTCCTGGTTGTTGTGGGGTGGGGTCGGCAGGGAGGCAGGGACATCTACAGTTCTGGAGGCGTGGTTTAGAGCCACAAGCCCCTCCCCCTTCTGCTTCAAACCTTTGAGAAAAAAAAACAGTGACAGTTTGAACTTGTGAAGATCTGCTCGTCTGATCCTAATGTTGTAGTGATTGTTCTGCCCTGCCTGACATCAAACAGCCTCTTACAGGTGTAAACAGGTAAATGTAATACAGCCTTTCAGCACTAAAGTTTCCCTGATAATTGCATAATTTGATGCAGTACAGGAAACGATTCTGTGACCTGGAAAACTGAGTACATGCTCCAAATTATCTTTAAAGCAGAAAAAAATCCCACTTTCCCATTTTCAACAACTAGTGCCACCTGTTCAGACTAAAGCGCTGCAGACTGCAGGTTGTGTTTTTCTGCTGGGATCCAAAGTTACAGGTCACCAAACTGCTTTTGTTTCTTTAGCGCTAACAAACTCTCCGCCTGTGAAGAGTGAAAACAAGTGAGCGTTTCAGGTCTGATAAATACACCGTAAATAACAAGCAGGGCGGACTCTGCTTTGTGATGCACTCACTGTCTGATCTGAATGTGTAGCAGGGATGAAAATAAAGGCTGTGCACGAGAAACTCTCCCTTTTCCTGGAGAGTTCAGGGCAGCAAAGTAATGCGACGAAAAGCATTTAAAAGTTTGAGAAGGACCTGCAGCCACACTCGAACTGATCTGAGTTCACGTGTACTCTGAGCAGCCCGTGTGTGTTTCTCACCGTCCTGCTCGGTGATGTCTTTCCTGGAAAGCTCCTCCGTCGTGGCGAAGCCGTTAACCAGTTTCTGCCTGGCAACAGGCGGGGGGGTGGGGGGCAGCGAGGCTGGAGGAGTGGGGGGGTTACTGAGGTTATTCTGCTGGGGTGGGATGGAGAAAAAGAGACAAGTTAAAGAGTTAAACACAGCTGAGGCAGGTGTCACAGCAGTTTTACAGTATCACTGTAGTTTTACTGTAGTTTTACTGCAGTATCACTGTAGTTGTACCTTGTATATGAGCTGCGAGTAGTAGTCTGTGACTCCGTCCAGGCAGGCGTTACCGAAGGAGCCAGTCAGTCGGGAGTCTCTGCCAAGGGAGGAGCTGCCGTACGGGGGGAACAGACTCAGATCTACCCCCAGAACGGGCTCCATGAGGGGCAGCACTGACAGCTGGGGGGGGGCAGTAATCAATAATCAGTACGCAGAAAAATGAACCAGAAACGGCTCAAATAATCAATCAATCAAATGTTTTAACAGCAGAAGTATTGATTGAGAAACGATAACTGTGTCAGGTGACATTAAAGGAAAAATCTTTCTACTCATTTAGCAGATTCACCATCAAGACAAAAACTAACAAAACGTTTTTATGTTCAAGGACCTTTAGGAAGGAAGCAGGAAAGAGGAAAGAAGAAATAAAAGATTGTGTCGTCTACCTGAGAGAGGTGCGTCGCCAGCGGGTCGGAGGAGGAAGTGGAGGAGTGGAGCATCTTCTCCTCCTCCTCCCTCTTCCTCCTCTTGTTTTTGGGTGGTGCTCGGTCTTTCTCTGGCCGGGCGGCTCTCTTACAGCGCTGAGTCTTCTTCCTGCAAGACGGGTCCAGGAGATCTGGACCTGGACTGTGCATCATCACCTGAAGGAGGACAGGCGTCACCAGGGTAACCATGAGAAGATGAAGTGAAGTAAGAATTCTTAATAAACTGTATTTCAAGTCAAGCGGCTCTGATCACCTCAGACAGTCGACCTAACATTTCTAGAGTTAATTACAACAACAAAAGTTATTTCACTGACACCCCCCTCACCA
The DNA here is from genome assembly GCA_037176925.1 of Amniataba percoides. Lineage (NCBI taxonomy): Eukaryota > Metazoa > Chordata > Actinopteri > Centrarchiformes > Terapontidae > Amniataba > Amniataba percoides. Next base: position 20,046,840 of record JBAJHX010000046.1, on the reverse strand, counting down.
CCTCCCCGCTCACCATGTTGCCATGGGAACTAGGCCTCTCCTCCTCCTCAGATCGGATACTCTCATTGGACATCTGGCGCCGGGCAGGGGGCGGGGCCTGGCCGGTGGGCGATGTTGTGGTGGCTGGGGAGGTCTTGTCCTTCAGCAGGTGTCTGAGCAGCTCCTTCCCTCCGTCTGCATCTTTACTTCCCCCATAGAGAGGCGAGGGGGAGGAGAACCCGTCACCCCCACCCTCTTCGATCTTCACCACGCCTCCCCCGCACGCTCCTCCCTCTTCAAACTCCTCCTGCAGGGAAGCAGACGACACAAACTAAAACCTGAGCAGATACTACAGAACAACAACAGAGGGAAATAAGATGATGCAGCAGAGGTCCTGACCTTGACCTCCAGACGAGGGAGGGGGCCCCTCTGCTGGGCTGCAGAGATGACGGACAGCTGCCTCTCCAATTCCGCGGATGGAGCCAGACCAGAGAGGGAGGAGCTTAGAGAGAAGGACAGATCTGATTGGTCCATGCTGCCCCGAGTCGGTGTGGAGCAGGAAGTATCTGAGACAGCCGGAGTGGGCGGGGCAGTGATGTCATCAGAGTACGAGGACAGCGGCGTCCTGGCTCCTCCTCCACCTGTGGCGTCGTCGCCGTCCTTCTTTCTGCTCCTCTTCTTCTTTGGTTTGTCGTCGGGGATGATGTCAGAGTAGAGCTGGATAAGGGAGGCGGGGCCTCCGGAGGAGGAGCAGGGGAAGGAGGGAGGGAGGGGGGTAGAGGGGGAGGAAGATGAGGAGTCGTGCCCAAATCGATGAGCCTGACCCCCGGCATGGGAGGGGGTCATCACTGCTGCTCCTATCCCAGCTGGCCGTACCAGCCCCTGTGCTGGGGGCCCGGCGGGGGCTGTGAGCCTCGGCCTAGCCTGGAAGTTACAGAGAGCCACATCCCCGGGGGGGCCGTGCTCAGACAGGGGCCGGCCCCGCTCTGCAGGGGCCCCCGGCAGTAAACCTGGAGCTGGGTGAGCTCCGGTTTGCAAGGGTCCTCCGGTGAAGCCCTGGTGGAGGCCTGGTGTTTGGGGGAATGTGGCCCCTGCCTGGTGCTGGGGAGGAGGTCTGGGGGCCGGGGGGGACTGGAGGAAGTCCTGGGGCAGCTCAGAGCTGAAGAACGGCATCTGGGAAAGACTGTCCCCTCCAGCTGCAGGTGCTGACCCAGCAGGGCCTCGAGCCGCTGACAGAGCTCCTGCTGGGGCCCCCAGGAGCCCCTGCTGCTCCAGCTCCAGCCTCTGCTGCAGGGCACGATGACGCTCCACCTGCGGGAGGGAAGGCAAACGGCTCTGTGATCGTTTGTGCTTCCTGTCGACAGCTGAGCGTGTGTGTGTGTGTTCTGTCTGTGTGTGTGTGTGTGTGTGTGTGTGTGTGTGTGTGTGTGTGTGTGTGTTCTGTCTCTGTGTGTGTGTGTGTGTGTGTGTGTGTGTGTGTGTGGTGTGTTCTGTCTCTGTGTGTGTGTGTGTGTGTGTGTGTTCTGTCTCTGTCTGTGTGTGTGTGTGTGTGTGTGTGTTACCTCCTGCATGAGCTGCACTCGCTGCCTCTCCTGCTGCTCTCTCAGCCTCTCTCTCCTCTCCCTCTCCTGGAAGCCTTCGCTAAATGGGTTGTTGTCATCAAAGTTCACCTGACGAGGGGCTCCGTCCCCTGCTGTTCCACTGGGCCCCCCCGCGGGGCCCCGAGGGCCTGCGGTGAAGCCCACTGTGGGAGCAGCGAGGCCGGGCACCATGGCTGGGGGGTTCTGCGTGTGTGAGGGAACCTGGGGTGTATTAGGCAGGGCAGGGGGCATCGGAAGTGGCATCCTCTGCCCCATCACCCCTGGAGCCCCGCCCCCGGTGGTCCAACCAGCGGCAGCGTTTGGGACGCGGGCTGGAGCGGGGCCGCCCGGACGGGGCTGCATGGACACGACGGGCTGGGAGAGGAGGGTCTGGGCAGGGGGAGCTGCTCCTGCAGGCATCATCGGGGCGGGTGGTGGCTGCTGCAGCGCCTTCTGCTGCTGTTTGGTCCTGTAGTCCTCAATCAGCTCCGCGTGGTCCTTCTGCTGCTTCCGGATCTGAACACAAACATCACAACACAATGAAGACTCATGTCAAACCTCTGTCAGTGAGTCTGACGGCCTCAATGTTTCTGATGATGCGATGACATAATCGGCTTCTGATCTCTGCTAAGTCCTCAGGTGTGTACCTGCTCCAGCTGTTTCTGGACCGCCGCCTGCTGCTCAGTGATGTGGCGGAGCTGTGCGACATCCTCCTCGGCGAAGACTCGGCCGGCCTTCTTAGCTGTTCTCTGTTTGGCTGACAGAGCTTTCTTGGTCTTGCGGTGGGAGGTGATCTGATCCTCCAGGAGGCGCTGCTGCATCTGCAGGAGCTGCTGCGTCTCCCCCAACCACTCCTCATACTGCCGCCGCTGAGACTCGTCTGCAGGAGACAGTGTTCAGTGTTCATTTCATTTAGAGGGGCCCTGTGAAGTTGTATTTTTACGTCCCTCTCTGGGTGTCATTGTGACATCAGGCCGACAGGTGATTTCTGATACTCACTGACGAAGCCGGGGCCAAAGCTGGGGGGGGTGGGTCGCACCAGCTGGGGGTTCATCTTCCCGTCCTGACAGAAAGAGAAGACACTTCCTGTTTGATGCCAAACTCAGAAAATAGGGGACTCATTTTTGTTTCAGCAGATGAAGTGTTCATACCTGTCCCACCAGGTGTGGAGGCTGAGGAGTCCCCTCTTGCCCCGGGGCCACCGGGGCCACCGGGGCCACCGGGGCCGCTGGAGCTGCAGGGGCCGCTGGGGCCACCGGAGCCTGCTGGAACCTGACACACAAAGACACAGGAGTAGTTCAGGAAGTGATGTGAATCAGCGTCTCATAGCTCTTTAATACAGACGCGGACACACTGAGAAGCTCTTATGAACAACGCAATTCGCATTAGAGGGGGGGCCGGCAAAGACTGGTGAGGGGCCTCTTAAGACACATGGGCCCTCCTGCATGGGGCCAACAGTGAAGTTTCATTGTTACAGCACCATGATGAGTGAATAACGCAAACATCTGACATCACTAATGAAGACTGAACCTCAGCTGCCCAATCCGTCCACAGCCAGCAAGATTAGTCACTTTAATATATCTGTAACTCGAAATGAAATAAGTTCAGAGGTCGGAGGTCATCGTACCTGTTCATGACCATGGGGTTCAGTCCTAGGTTGCCCTGGGTCATGACTTTGTTGATTCCCTTCAGAGCCACCATCTTGGCCTTCATGATGGGGTCAGAGATGGAGTCAAAGTCTGCTGAACACACACACATACACACACACATTTTTCACACTGAAAGTATCAGGTCATGTTGTTGAAGTAGAAACACTTAAAAAAGTTGTCAGGGTTCAGATCTGTAGGTCTTACCCATGTTGGGTAACAAAGACTCTGGAGTGGATCTTTGTCTGATCAGGGCCTGCATCTGTTTCTGCTGCTGCTGCTCCTGGCGCTCCTGATCTAGGAGGTCTTGGAGGAGGAGTGGCTGCTCCTCCAGGAGCAGCGGCCGATGCTTATTCCCGTCCTGGTCCTGGTCCTGGACCTGGTTCTGAGGGAAAATGGCTTGACTCTGGGTCTGGGTGGAGGTCCCTGGGTGTGGAGGCTGAGTGTTGAGGAGGAGGCGAGGCTGCGAGGGCTGGAGGGACAGAGGGTGAGGAGACACTGGAAGAGCCTGAGGGTGGGGGGTGAAGAGAGCAGAGGGGGAGGGTCCGAACGGTCGCTGCTCCTGCTGGAAGACAGACTGCTGACCTGGAGGAGAAAACAGCCAGAGGAGGAGACGATCAGCAAGACGATATCTAACTGATCAATAAATACTGATCACCAAATCTTATTCTTAACATTAATACGTTTCAGAAAATGGAAAACAAGTTTATATTTGTTTACCTCCACCCATTGGGGGGTGAACCCCAGCAGCCACACCCGATGGCAGAACCTGTTCCTGGGTCTGGAGAGCCGGCAAGGCCCCATCCTCCACCTTCTGCTGAGGGGAGGGGAGAGGGTTGTCCTCTTTTTAAAATGCTCTGTTCAGTTATTTATTAGTGATAACTAAATACTGATACATGAGAGATGGCCCCACCTTGATGAGCAGGGAAGACGAGCCGGGCTGCGCTGCTGTCTCGGCCCCTGGAGGTCCCCGGGGCCCAGGATGTGGTGCAGGGTGCTGGGTGGCAGAGAGGCCATCCCTGGCCTCCACCATGGCACCATCCTGTACTTCCTGTTTGACCTGGCCCATCAGACAGGCGCTGCCATCCGTCTTTTTTGTCACGCCGGCCCCGTCCCTCTTCTCCCCCCCCTCCTTCTCCTCCACTGGCTCCCCCAGGTCCAGCTCCTCATTAAACATGTCCTTCTTGTCCTCCAGATTGAGCTCAGGATCAGCATAAGCAATTAGGTCGAACTTCCCCGACAGCAGGAAGTCATCGAGGTGGAGGTCATTAGGACCCAGATCCAGGTCTTCTTTGCCTGAAACAACCAGCAGAAACTTTTAAATGCTGTTATGACGAGAAACTTTCACGCTGTTAAAACGAAAGTGTGAAATAATGACACTGTTCAAATCCTGCATGACTCCTGAGCACTGTAACGTTCGTGACACGTAAAATAAAAGAAATATTATCAGGATGTATCTACTCTCAGAGCTTTACATGTTAAATCCTGAGTGGCCCTATCGATTGGGACCATGTGATCAGAAAGTAAAGCCGGATCATCAGCAGAGTACCGAGTACGTTCGTACCGTCTTCAGGATCGAGGTTCAGGTTGAGGTCAACAAGATCTTTCACTTCCACGTCCTCCAGGTCCTTCACGGCCGAGTCCTCTCCCTCCAGGTGCTCCTCTATCCCGTCTGCCACCGGGAGTGCAGACTCGCCGCCGTGTGTCAGAGCCGCTGTGTGGCCCAGGTGCTGCTGGCTCAGCTGCTCCATCGTCATATGCTGGCCCAGCGGCATCTCGGGTATCCTGGCACCCTCGCCGGGCCTGACTGGAGGGGGCTGGGGGGCTTCAGGCAGAGCGAAGGGCAGCCGTAGGCGGTTTTCGGGGGCGCGGTGTCGAAGCTCGATGTAAGGCTGTCCCATGATGCTGTGCTGCTGGAGCGGGACGGAGCGTGGGAGGAAGGGCTGGGGGACACCTGAGGAGGGTGACATGAGCAATAATGAAACAGTTAAAGTCAAAATACTGTGCTGCAGTGCTGAATAATTTCAGACTTCATCTGCTGTCTTTCTAACCTGGCATCATGTGTGGGGGTGCGCCGGGGGCACCGAGGGGTCGGATACCAGTGAAGTCCCCAGGCATCGGCCTCCTCATCTGGGCAGGGACTCCTTCCACCACACCGAGCCCCGATGCAGGCACAGTTCCCTGGGGAGGACGCAAGAAGGAGTCCTGGAGACCCACTGAAGCTCCTGGAGGAGCAGTGAACCTGGAGAGGGGGGAGGGGAGAGAACGTGAGTAAAACCATCTCAGCATCAGGTCAGCTCAGGAGCAGGCGGTGTTACTCCCTCACCTCAGGCCCGGCCCTCGGACTAGCATCTCTCTGGGGAGGTTCTGCCTGGGGAAGGGAGCCTCGCTGGGGGCGAACCCCCTCTGCTGCTCCCCTGGGAAACCTCCAGGGAACCTCGGGGCCGGAGCCCCTCCTGGCCCACCAGGCCTTACAGTGCCAGGGTAAGGTGGTGGGGGGCGCCCGAAGGCGTCCGTTGGAGGAACATTAGCTGCGTCCTCCTGGGACCAGTGGCGAGGTGTGACAGAGGCGGGGGCGGAGCCTGGCAGAGCGGCTGGGGGAGCACTGGGTCCAGAAGCTGCTTCGTGCAGACCCTTTTCCTGCCGTAACGCACTTTTCTGCTGCTGCTGCCGGAGGATGAGCTGCCGGAGCCGCTGACGCTGCACAGGACAGAAACACATCCAAATATCCAGCTAAAGCACAAGAAATAACACGAAACCTGAACCATGAAAAACTGAAATAAATGTGCGAACACCTCATGAACACCTGTCCTACCTGTCTCAGCTTCTCCTCTGAATCGCCAAGCTGAGGCAGCATGCTCATTGGCCCATCTAAAGAGGCCACGGCCAGTGCTGCCATTTCATTGGTTGCTGTCTTGTCCGTTTGTGAAGGTCCTTTTGTCATGTGACTCTGCTCAAAGACATCATGACCAGAAGTCTGAGCAGCCAAACCAGAGAAGCTGCTTTCCTCTGAAATCCCAGAGTGCTTTGGGGTCTGGCTGCTGGCGGTTCTGGGAAATGAGTCTGTCTGTTGCTGCTGATGATGCTGTCGTCCTGGAGACTGCTGCAACTGAAGACAGAAAAAAAAGAGAATAAGAAGCATAAACTAAATTACAGACTCAGAAACTGCAGCACAGACATGCTGAGACTGTGCCGCCTGTTACCTGATGGTGTGCGGCGGTGAAGGCCACCATCTCTCCCGACAGTCCTGGAGCCAAAGGGGAGGAAGCAGATCCTGCAGGCTGAGGGGTGAAACTCTCCACCGGGGGCTGGCTGAAGGGCTCGGGGCCCTTCTGGGGCCGCGGCGTGGAGGGCTGCTGGGCGTAAGGGTCCGGTGACGGCCGCGGCGTACAGACGGGCTGAGCGTAGGGGTCGGTGCTGCGCTGGCTCCCCGGGGATCGAGGGAAGCGCTCCGTGACAGAGGGCCGGGGTGTCCCTGGGTTGGAGGAGTAGGGGTCGAGGTTGGGGTGGGAGGGGGATGGCCGATGGTTGGCCGCCTGCTGGTTGTACTGGTCCAGCCTCAGCACAGGCGGAGTGGCGAGGTAGGCGGGGTCAGAGTGTGGGCGCGGGGTGCCGGGCGTCTGAGGGTTGCTGTAGGGGTCAGGCGAGGGCCGCGAGGTTAAAGGTGGCTGCTGGGTGAAGGGTTCACTGAGCTGCTGGCTGTAATCGGGTCTGGGGGTGCCGGGTGTCTGCGAGTAGGGGCTGCGGTGGGGGGAGCCGAGTCCCGACAGCGGACTAGAGGGGAACGCAGGATCCTGTGACTGAGGCAGAGCAAAGCCCAGATCTGTGGGTCTGGCCAGGTCCCTCCTTCCTCCCCCTGTGCTGTTAAATGCTTCCAGCTGAGGCTGGTGCTGGGGGGGCATGGGAGCTTTAAACAACCCCCCCTGGACCAGTTCACCAGCCCGACCGTACAGTTCAGGTGCAGCTGCACGGATGTTACTGCCACTGAGGGGATTCCTCTGGTAGCTCTCTGCTGATCGGACGTGTCGGGCTAAATGGTCGGGGGCTGAGCCAGAGGGGGGGCTCATCATTCCTGCTCTGCTCTGCTGCAGCCCTGTGAGGACAAACAAGGAGGAGACAGTCATCAGGAGAAGGAACAAACAGGGCGATGTCATCAGGAGGAGACAACAAGGAGCAGACGGTCTGTGTTACCTGGCGGAGGTCCGAGGGCTCTGCTGACGTCACCGCTTTTCGAGTCCGGGGACGGTGCTGGGGAGCCAAAGGCATCGTGGGCTGGGGAGGCACTGAGAGAGTTACGGCGCTGCTGCTGGGGCGCGGGGGGGCCACCAGCCTGGGAGGAGGTGGGGCGAGGAGTCCCGGCCACTTTACTGTAGGGGTCCCAGGGCGAGGAAGGGCGGGAGGAGGGTGGGGAGAACATCTGGGGGGAGGATGGGGTCTGGTGGAGTGGGGAGGAGGGATGGGGGGAGTGAGGGAGGGAGGAGAAGCCGGAGGGGGGAGGGGCTTGTGGTCTGAGAAAGACGTCATCAGCTAATCCTGAACTCGGGGCTCCCTGCAGGAGGAGGCTCTGTCTGGACTCCCTGGATGCCAGCGGGTGGAGGGGGGAGGTGTTGCCCCCGGCGACGGGCTGCTGGGTGGGCGTCATGGGACTCCTGCTGCCAGTTTCCGGGGAAAGTCTGCCGACGAGGCGCTGGCCCGTTAACAGCTGCTGCTGCCGCTGCTGCAGGAGCTGCTCGTTCTTCACCTGCTCCAACTTCTGCGTGGCCTCAATCTTCGCCTGCTGTTTACTCTTCTGACGCATTTGCTGGAACGACACAAGAAGAAACGCAGGAAGACAAACAGACAGCAACACGTGTCAGTGTGCTGATTGGTCTGTACAGGTGGAGTTAAAACATGATGACATGGCAGCTAGTAATGCTCGCTTTCCCTCGCTCTCGCTCTCTCTCTTGCGCTCAGTAAATGTGGAGGATCAGTGAAGGATGAGTTTATAGCGTGCGGGGGTGGGGGGCAGCAGGAAGAGCAGGACCAAAACAGCTCCATCATTAGATCAGTACACGTGTGCTTGGTAACAGGCTGATGTGCAGGAGAATAACTCAGGTTGTGTGATGTGTTGCAGACAGAGCTGTTTAAGTCCTCCTCTTGTTCTGTTGCTGCTGGGATGGTATGGGGGGGGGGTTTACAGTCACATCTTGTTTGAGCTGATCATTCGTCCTCCCTGCTGACTGGCCTTTTCCTGTCTGTCTCTCACCTGGTCAATCACACCTGCAGTGATACCTGCTCACAGTGAATGTGAAGCTGCTGCCGTCCTCCAGACCACACACTGAGGAGAAACACACGCTCATCCTACTCCAAAACATTCGGCCTGTTCAAGTGTTTGTGAGTTCCCTCCTGCCCTCCATACTACACCTTCCTTTAAAGTGACGGCTGTATCTGCTGAAATCAGGAGCATCTGTGCTCAGATCAGTGTGAGGTGGATGTGGAAGGACGGCAGCAAACTGACATTCAGAGCGAGGCAGCATCCCTTCATAATAAAATCAGTCAGTTCGAAGACAGACTGAGGCCACAGACACCGACTCTGGGTCAACTCCACTTCAACTGTCCTCAAACTGAAGTGGTTTCTAAAGTCAGATTAAACTGCCCTCTGTGTTCCCAAACCCTCCTCTGCCTTTTTGACAGTGAATTGTCCTTTGGCCCAGAGAAGATGGCCGTGACCTGTCCTGGGTCCATGTGTCTGAAATCCTCTTTGGTCTGTGAGAGTCTGCGTCGGCTCGGTCGCACTACAACACTTTGGGTTTCCAATGTTTCTGTCCTGGAGGTCAGTGAGGATTAAAATGAAGACTTCTGATTCTCAGTGAGAATCTGTGTTCTTTCTCCAGAGCTGCTGTTTCAACCAGCATTGTTCTTCCTGCTTCACACTGACATGGTGACGTAACAAGCTTACGTCTGCTAGTGACCACACTAAAGATGAGAATACGTTAAGAGATTTTACTCAGTGCATTTCATTAAAATTACTTCTGGATTCTCTGTTTAGGAACATCTCAACACCTGAAACTGGATTTCAGAGCAGGGAAAATGCTTCATGAACCAGCAGCTCTTCAGAAACGTGTACGTGTCCTCAGATTTCTGCTCTGCTCTGAATGTGTTTCACTTATCTCTGAAACTAAAAAACCAACAGCCTAATTTTATCATATACAGTAGTTGCAGGTTAATTTTCTGTCAGTGAACAGACTCATCTCTGCAGCTGAGGGGTCTGACTGGCAGCTGACCTCCAGGTGATCAGAGTGAAAACTGAAGTGTGTGTGGACTGGACCAGAAGCGACCCGGAACAGGAAGAGAATTTCAGGGTTTCATGGATCTGGGGAGTTTGCCTCGAACAAGTTCGCCTTGAGATCTTACCAGAGCCTCTTTTCCACCTCCTGCTACAGATGCCTGGTAGGGACAATCTTTATCTGTTGGTGATTTTAGGACTTTGCTTTGAGGGAGATTTTCCTGCCTCTTCTTACCGGCTCCCCATCTGTCATTTACCTCTCCCTTTTCAATGACAATTACATCAGAGATATTAGTTGGAGTGAGTGAGGCTCCGCAGTCATGCACATCACAGCACACTCATCACACCAATCATCTTCATCACTTATCTTCATTAATGACACAATGACAACAGCTCTTTATGCTTTTCACACTTTCATGTGCCCAGAAAAAGTCATGTGACCCCATCTGTCAGTCTGTCTGCAACCCCCGACATGCAGCCTGGTGGTTACCATGATCACTACTCAGAGCGGGAAACCAACACCTTCCTGAGCCAAGATCACACGGACAACATGAAGGAAAGATTTGCTGTCTAGGTTTAATTTCAGCTGTCACACCTGCTGCAGGTAGAAAATGTTGCTCAGGATGGTGAATGTGCACGTTACAGACTCACACTGCCCTCTGAAGGCAAAGCACGGTCAAACCATGTTGGCTCAATCTGATGCTCTACAACAAAACTAATTCATGTATGATCGATGCTACACAAATAAAGGTGATCTATTTTTACTATATCATCCTGGGTATAAAATAGAAACACCTTTTAAAGGCAGAGAGTGATTTAATCCCTAATTCATGATCATATCGGCCTCACTGTGATGGAACAAACTTTCAGTGGTATCAAACACGAATCATCATTAACTGAATGTGACCTGGACCAGAATCAGCAGACTTCCTGTAGGTGTTTGTTGACTGGAAAAAATAGGTTTCTGGATATGAGTGGTACCATTTCAGATGAAATCAGGAGTCAGGTGTTGATTTCTCTCTCTGTTTCTACTTCATGGGCGGGTGGGGGTGATGTGTTAAAGACAAACACACTGAAGCTGTGCTCACCTGTCTGAACTTCCACTCCTGCTCCTGTTCTGACTCTTTGGGCCTCAGCGGGTCCTTGAACATCCCCTCCGTCTCCACGGAAACGGGATCATAGGGCCCCGGCAGTGGCGGCGCCTGCGGCTGTGACGGCTGGTGGCGTTTCAGAGGGTCGTTGGACAGCTGCACCTTGTTGATGCGCTGAGCCGCCCGGTTATCTCGAGCTTTTTGCTGCGAGAAAGAGAAACAACAACTGGCTCACACACACACACACACACAGACACACGCCTGATACAGCTGATCACAGCAGACCGAAGGACCACGGCCGGCTGACAGGATCTGTCTCTTAACTTTCTAGCTGAGAATTCTTCAACGCAATCAAATTCTTCCTACTTGTGGTTCACCAGGGACTGATTTCAGGATCCCTTCTCCTCAAACTATAGATGTTGAAGGCTGCACCATCAGAAGATTTAACATCTCTGTCCAACCACAGAGAGCAAACTCACCACGAAGGGAGCTCTGTCCTGAGAGCTGGCTTTCCTCCACAGCTTGGCGATCTGCTTCACTCTGGTGGACCAGTCTGACACACACACACACACACACACACGTTCCCTCAATTTTTACAAACTCCCATAATGTCATTGCATAAAACTGCATAAATATCCTGTTTTTCTGTCGCATGTTTTAAGAAAACATGCTGCATAATCAAGGATTTGTGTGTGTGTGTACCAGGGTACTGCTCTTTCAGCTGGGGGAAGTTGGTGTTGCAGTAGAGCACTGGAGCTACGGTGGCCATCTCCCCCAGAATTTCTTCTTTCTCCCACTTCAACATGCTCCTCTGAGCTGTCGACATCACGTCCTGCTCAGCGTCTCCGCCTGACACCTGACTGGCTGAGGCCAGTGCGGGGGCAGGTCCCGGCAGCGGAGCAGGGGCAGGGCAATCTGGGGGGGGCAACCTAAAACCTGCTGGAGCCTGAGCGCCGCCGGGCACCATGGGAGTGTTGGGAAAGTGAGGAGCGGCTCCCATCAGGCCATTCATCAGCGGAAGACGAGGAAACACAGCGGCTGCTGGGAGAATTCAACAATGAATTAATCTTTTCAGTGATTCATTCTGCGAGATACCAGAAGAGATCACGCTGGAGGTTTCAGGTTCTGGATGCTTGGCATGAACAATGAAAACACACACGAAGCCTCTGTGCAAATATTTGATTTGATTTTTTACATTTGATCTGATTTAAGGACTGCTGAAGAAAAAGTAATGGACAGAAGGAAATAAACACACAGAGTTTGTGTTTGAATGCTGTCAGGTCGGCTGTGTGTGTGTGTACCTGTAGGCTGTGTGTTTGTCTTGCTTGCCGCAGCAGTGTGTGTGTGTTGACTCTGTTCTGGCTGGTTGTTGCTTCTGTTTGGACTGAGAACAGCAGTGAACACCTCCTCCACGTCCTTCCCCTCCAGCTCTGTGCACACACACACACACAGTTAATGGTAAACTTCAACCATCACTGAGTTTGTTCATGTGTAGAACTGACTGTCTGTCAATGACGTAGCTTCCAACAATAATCAATAACATGACAGATCTTCTGTGTGCTGTCTGACTCCAGCAGAGGTGAGTGTGTCGGTCTTACCTGGGATCTTGTAGAGTTTGCTGAGGATGGCACCTGAAGCACAACAACACATGGTCAGCCACACAATCTGCAGCACTCTCTCCTACAGTCTAAACTACTGTGTGTGATCGCTGAGCTGACAGGAAGAAATTACAGCAATACCAAAAGGAAGGTGAAATGAAATAAATAAAAGTGGAGGTGGACATAGTTCTTTTTATTGCAAAGATCTGAGGTGTTTTAAACAGAAGCAGTTTGGAGGAGCCCATTTCAGATATGTTTAATTTAGGCCTCATGATTCATTGAAACCAAAACCAGGATTTTTCCTCATCAGATTATCACAGCAGCTGTGATGAAACGCATGTTAGCGTCTTCGTGTGTGTGCAACAGTAAAACAAAGTCAATAATCAGTTTACATGCAAGTGACAAATCAGAATTCAAAACGTTTTAAACTCTAAACTCACCGTCAGTGACCATCTTGTCGAGCTCAGGACTCAAGATGGCGTCCAGAGGCTCCTCTGGCACGGCCCTCTGGCCACGCCCACCACTTCCTGTCAAAGAGGGGTCATCAGCCATGGAGCTGATGTCCAGACCGGCTGAGAGAGGGACAGAGAGAGAGAGGGACGTTAAATAATGACCTGTGTGGAAGAAGAGACACAGACGGGAAGTGAACAGGAAGCTGAAGGTGGAAAAGAACCAGTCAGTATTATCTGGAGGAGAAGAAGACGCTGCAGAAAGAAAGTTAGTTGGTTATGAAGAATCTCATGAAGACATGTTCAACCAGCTGCTGACTACAGCTGTGGGGCGCCACAGGCATGAAGTTTAGGTCCTCTGCTACATTTGCTCAGGTGTGCATGGTGCACAAAGGGGAGTCAGGGAATAGCTTGTTGTGAAATCAGCTATTTAAGATCAACTGATTTTAATCGGGCAGAGTAAACAAGGCCGGTGTCAGCTCCTAACTACTCTAAAGATACTGATCAAGGTAATCCCTGATGCCTTCCTTTTTTCCTTCCATTGTTTTATAAGTGATCTAAAAATAACTCACAAGTGCTAAATGTACATGAAATCATGCCTACAGCAGAGACTCCTCCGAGCTGATCTTTGGCACTTGGAAGGAACATGTTAAACTACCTGCGACAGGTCACAGAGAGAGGAATGACTGTTTCCTTTCACTGTTGTGTACCGTACAGTATAAATGTCTGTCTGCTCTCCTGCTCTAGCAATAAGCTCATAACTGCAAAAAAAGACATATCAGTTATCAATAGCCAACTGCAGAGAGCAGAAGAAATGGTTAGCTTAGCATAAAAACTGGAAACTGCTAGCCTGGCTCTGTCCAAAAGTTAAAATCCTCCCGATCCTCCAAAGTCTGTGTTGTTTCTTAAGTATAATATCTACAGCTGGAAAAGAGAGAGCAGACTCCAAAAGTCTGCAGGAAGAGGAGGAGAAGCAGCGTCACTCTGTAGTCTTACCAAACGGAGAGGGCGAGCGCTCCACATGGAACTGACCTGAAAACAAACACAGCGTTATAATTTGAACAGTCAACTACAACACCCATCCATCAGTGAGAGAACTCTTCTTTGTTGGTATCATCTGGTTCTCCAGCAGCGACGGCGATCCTGACGCTGCTGTAAACAGCTACTGACTCACTGTACTGAGCATGAAAACACACTGGTGAGGGGATGGAGGGTGAGAAAGAGTCGGCTGTGTGTGTGTGTGTGTGTGTGTGTGTGCGCGCGTGCCTGTGTGTGTGTGTGTGTGTGTGTGTGTGTGTGAAGATACCTGTGTGTCCTGTGGCCAGTATGTGAGGATCAGTGTTGAGAACATCAGACAGATCCATGAGAGCTTCCTCCGACATGGCTGGATGGTAACACACGCATGCAAAGATGTCCACACACACACCAACATGATAACACACACACACACGATTCACAATGAATATCGAACACATGACATGACCTGATGTGTAAATAACAGGAAAAAATAAAACAGTAGCATAAATAACTCACGCAGCGTTCCCTGCTTCTTGATGGCGTTGGTTGCCATGGTGCCAATCAAAGGGCCAGAGGGGGAGGAGCCATGTAATCCAGGGGGCGTGGCTTTCATGTCACCTGTCGCTACCCCCATTTGGCTGACACCTGGCCCCGGCCTTCTGTCCACCTGCCGGCTCCGATCCAAAAGATCCCGACCGAAGAACGCCTCCTGGACAGGAAGAGAGCCAATCAGAGCGCGAGAGTTACCGAGGGACCTGTGTGAGAGTGTGTGTGTGTGTGAGTGTGTGTGTGAGTGTGTGAGAGCGTGTGTGTGTGTGTGTGTGTGTGTGTGTGTGTGTTTTACCTGGAGATAGGACGGGAAAGCCTCCTCCAGCTTCGTCTTCTTCTTTCTGTACCTCTTCTTCACTTTTTCCATAGTCTGGTCAGCCGGGGGCACCGTTTCCATGGAAACGTCTGTGTGTGTGTCACAGGTGATAAAAAAAATAAAACTTCAAGTCAAATATGCGTTCAGGTCAATTTATTTACTTTTCACTTCAGTCTCTGGGCAAAGTCTCACCTTCATCTCGACCAAGAAGTGTCTCTGTCGAATCTTTCCTGCACAGTTTGATTCTGTTCGGCCCCGCCTTCCCTCCACGCTGACGCACCATGAACCCCCCAATACCTGAGACACACAGAGACAGGTGAGACAAACAGGTGAGAAAGGTGTGAATGTGACAGGTGAGACAGGTGGAGATCCCGGCAGAGAAACACTGCAACTGGCTGATCATGGGAAACAGTTTCCACAGAGATCTCGCTGAAGTCGGCTTCCTGTCCCTCCTCACCAGGCCTGTAAGGTTTCCTCTTCCTCTTCTTGTTGCCATCGGCGACCTCAGGCCCCTTGGTGACATCATCGTCATGGACGTGGTCTCGCTCTGGGCTGGAGTCCGATTTCATCTCACACTCTAAGTCACCTGTAGAGAAGGGAGAAACGTTTAAACACAGCAGGTATTTTGTGGTGTGTGTGTGTGTGTGTGTGTGTGTGTGTGTGTGTGTGTGTGTGTGTGTGTGTGTGTCCTCTGACCTCTGCCATGGTCCTGCTCAGTGGGGGGGTCGGGGTCCGGGGGAGTCTGCAGGACAGACACACTGTTCTGGTTGATGATCCTCAGCTTCAGTTTGGGCTTACTCCTGCAGGAGGCAAACAGGAAACAGCTCATCAGTCTGCTGATGCTACGCTAAGCTAACCTGAGATAAGCTAGCATGGTGCTAAATATCTGGACTGTGTTTACCTTCGGTACCTGCGCGGTGACGTCAGAGGTTCAACCAGAGACTGCAGGTGAGAGAGCCCCGACTCTGTCAGACACACCCCATCCTGAGTGTATGTCTTTGTGTCTGCGCGCACACACACACACAGCAACAGCATTTAATATGAAGTAAAACAGGAAGTATTTCATCTTTATAAAAACAAAAACCTGAAGACAGAAACACGTTTCATGATGAAGTCGTCAGGCTGAACATGACATGTTGGACTAACCTGGTTCTTTGATCCTGGAGATGATCTGAGCCATGTAGGGAGACTCGAAACTGTCCGACCTCCCTGAAACACACACAAATACACACATCTTGGTGTCAACTGCTCCGCATTTCAGAATAAAGCTGAAAGCATTAACAAGAAACAAGAAGTGTGGGTGTGTTTACCGTGTGTGCCGCGGCCGTTTGTTCGGCACAGTGAGCAGTCAAAACCTTCATCAGCAGCAACCTCCACCTCTTCTTCAGTGGTCAAACCCTGACACACAGCGTGAACCCACCTACACACACACACACACGAACAATAAGTCCTGTCTGAACTGATGAAGGCGGTGATGAGTTTGTGACTTTGAATCTGGACGTGAACTTTGTGAGATTTAAATTAGCTTTTTTTTGTGGCTGCTGAAAGTGGTGGTGGTGGTGGTGGTGGTGGGGGGGGGGGGGGCTGACTCAGGTGTGCATTAACAGGTGGAGGGGGGTTTTTAGTTTGGTCTGGGTCCTGGCACAGTTGGCCCTGGTGCCTGGAGAACATCATATGTACATTCATAAAACAGATGAAGCCTGACTCAACACAAACTACAGGCCCCACGATGAGCACAAAGCTGAAGGTGTGTTACCTGTCACACTGCTGGCACTGCAGTATGAGGTCGTCCTGCGCGTACTGTCTCTGACAGAGAGGACAGCGAATCAGACTGCCACATGGCCCGCAGCGGCTGTAGTTACTCTGCCAATCACAGTGCAGCCCAGGGGAGGCGGAGCCACACTGGACACACCACACACACCTGAGGACAAACATGCTGTTAGAGTGGACACACACACAGGGATCCGTCCCACACACACACACACATCTGAGAATAACACACACACACACACACACACACACACACACACACACACACACAGGTGACTGACAGGTGGACCCACCACTTGCACTTCCAGGCTCCTTTGGGTACCGTGTGGAGGGGCGGGTCCAGGCAGTAGGTGTGGTAGCTGATGTCACAGTCATCACATAGCAACAGTCGCCCGGGGTCACTGGCTTCGCCACACGCCTCACACACTGTGCACTCCAGGCAGCGCCATCCTTTAGTCAGGATGACCCGTGTGATCTGAGGGTAATCAGATTACACACAGAGTAATCAGATTACAAGCAGGACAGCAGGTGTATATGTGTGTGTTATAAAGGTGTTCACTGACCTTGACGTTCACGCAGTAGGGATGGTAACACTGCCCACACTGAGAGCAGGCCAACAGTCTGCCTTCAGCCCCCTGACCAAAGCTACCACACACCACACACATGTCCTACACACACACACACACACACACACACACACACACACACACACACACACACACACACACACACACAGAGGTGTTCATCTATCAGCTGAGATCAACAGTGACTGATCCATGTCGAGGACACTGATAAAGAGCTGGTATATTTGAGGTGTGTCGCTGCCTCAGGTGAGTGCAGGTGAACGCGTACCTGTCTGAGGGTGAAGTGGTCGGAGGTTGAGAACATCACCACTGTGTTGTGCATCGAGTTCTCCTCCTCCTCCTTCGGCTGGAACGGCTCCACGTACACACTCTAACACAGAGAGATGGTAATCAGTAACTTTCAGATCAACAGCTAATCGACTGTGTGTGTGTGTGTGTGTGTGTGTGTGTGTTCTCACTCCAGGTGACACTGTCAGGCTGTCCTGAGTCTTCAGTCGGCTCCTT
>JBAJHX010000046.1:18773004-18783628 GCA_037176925.1 Amniataba percoides | reverse complement strand
CGAGTTTAAACGACCTCCAAGGTCTCGTCTTTGGCTCGAGAGTCTGATGACGACATCCTGATGACACAAGTGTTAAACACGACGCTTTTCTCGAAACACGAAGCACGGAGAGTTTTGTGACACGTTTCGATCACGAGGCAGACAAACCGCAACACAGACGACTCTTCTCCCCACAGAGGAAGTCGATTTTTCAAAATAAGGGTACATCAGACGTTGAACTTTGTTTCTTACATGATCAAACTATTTCACTTCAGTCCACTGAGAGCAGCGAGTTTCTGCTCCGTGCTGACGGCTCGTGTCAGGACGTACCGAGTAGATCTCATAGATGCCTTTGCGTCCCTCGTCACACTCCCGTCTGACCCAGTGGCGGTTGAGGTAGGCGCAGATCCCGTTGAGGACCTTACTTGAGAAACGGTAATCCTCCCACTGCTGGGTATAAAACTTGAGCACACACTCGTCCATGAGATCCTCACCGTCCTGCAGCCAAACAAACAGGAGAGTTTCAGTAAAATTCAGAGGGCTTATTTAAAGAAACGATCATACCTGCTCAGGCGTGCAGACTCACCTTGAGCAGGCTGGTCAAATAGTTCTTCAGGAACTCTTTGAGCCGCTTGTAGAGCTCCAGGCCTACAAACTGAGCCCCCCCTGGGGTGGTGGACTTTTTGGAGGGCTTGGCTGGAGGCACGGAGCCGCGGCCCTGGCTGGACTGGTGGACGCTGGTACAGTAATTATATACATGTCTGAGGGACGAGTTAAGGAAAGAGTGAAAACGACCTTTGACAGACAGAACAAACAGATCAGTCAGTTTCTTGTGTCTCATGAGGGAAAATTTAAGGAGTGGACTTCTTTTCCTTTCATTTAAAACACATCCCAGCTCTTTAACCGCGACAAAGCCTGTAATCATAAAAAAAAGCACGTGATTTACAGATTAGAGCTGGTGTGCAGTTTAATCTGGAGCCTGAGGGGGCAGGATTACACGTCTGAGCGTACGTGGCTGTTTGCAGCTCGTACTTCAGGGAAATGACGACGTCCTGCAGGAAAGGTGCAGAAGAGGAAGTGAGGTTGTCACACAAAACTAAATGTGCCCTCAGAGAAACCTGTTTGTGCTTTACAGCCACTTTTTATGTCTGACTGGTGACAGAGAGGTTGATTTTCTGTGTGTTTACTGCTGTAAAACTTTCTCTCAGTAATCATGTTTGTTTCCTGCGACCTGCTGTTGCTCTTCTGTCTGAACTCGTAACCTGGCCGAGCAAACAGCCATAAAACAGGTTTTAGAAAGAAGGAAGTAACAAGCCAACGTCATCGGGTCCACTACAACACACACACGCACGCACGCACACACAGACTAAACAGCTGGCAGCTTCAGGCAAATATTTGCCACCATCAGGAAACCATCACTGGATTTACTGTGAAAAACCTGCAGCCTTCAGGTCAGACTGTGAGCAGGTATGTTTGTGATGTACAGGCGATAAAAAGGTGTTTGCTGAACGATTAAAAATGTACGATTGTGCACATTTTACTTTGCGATTAATCATGTGCTGTTACTTCAATTTGCATTTCTTCTACTTATGTTTATGTTTTTTTCTGTAGGTTTGTAATCCAGCTCTTCATTTCTATTTTTTACTACTCTGTTATTTATGTTCTGCAATCATGCTTTTTATTATCCTTAATGTACTGCTGATTGTGCTGCTGCTCACAGGATCAATAAAGCATAAAATCCATCCATCCATCCATCCATCCATCCATCCATCCATCCATCTCGGCTTGTATGTGGTCAAACTACTTTCTAAGTGGACTGAATCTGTCAGCTCTTCCTCTCCTCTCTAACATTTACTACAGACGAAACAACGCGCACGTTTTGTCTGATCAGCTGTCCAAAATGCAAATATTTTCACTCTGATATCACAAAAAAACTGAATTTAGCTTTAAATCAGCCTGATAAAAGTGCTTCCAGATAAACTGCTGACAGATTATTAATCTATGATTGTTTCCCTCGTTGTTAAAAATCCACCCAACGCTCGCCGCTCTCTCAGGATACGTGTAGAGTTCCATGTAGCGTGACTTGGCCATGCTTTGCCGCGTGTACACCTGCTGGATTCCCGCCCGCAGGTCGTCCCATATCTGGTCCAGGCCTATCTGTTTCAGTCCGTGTGGGTTCTGGGTCCTGTTCGACGACATCGTAGAGCCCCTCGTCCGCTCCGCTCCTGCCAACAAACCCTCCCTGTCTGCTCCGGTGGGCGTTCTCCCCCCGGCTCCTCTCCTCGGTTGATTTCGGGTCCTGCTCGCTCTGCTCTCAGAGTGCGCAGTCCATCTGGCGGCGGCGGCGGCGCTTTTTCGGGAAGCTGGTTGTCGGATGCAGTCCCACTCTGCACGCCTGGGTGGCGCTGTCTGCCACTCCTCCACCTAAAAGCTTTGGCACTCCTCACCAGATGACCTGCAGACGAAACGAAGCAAAGAAGAAACACATTTTGATTAATGATGGCGTGGAAACAAACCACCGGACAGATTATTCAGGCTTCATTTCAAACTGCAGAAAAGTCAGTCAGCTTGTTGTTGATGTAAACCAGGAAGTTGGTAGTTGAGATTAATCAGCTGACACCTGGCTCTGATCCCTGGAGACACTTTGCTGACCGACCCTGACGTCACTCAGATAATGACGGATTAGTCCACTTCAGCGCCTCCCTGATTTCCTTCACAGTCGAGACGCTGCCCGTCTTCCTGTTTGGCCTCAAAGAGACAATTTTTTACTTTTAAGCCGCATCAGGACCTTTAAGTTCTGCAAAAACGTTTATCTTGTAGCTGAAGGAACAACGGGGCGACCTGTTGCTCTGCTGTGGTATTAAAGCTGCATCTCCTCTCGTAGAAAAGAGCTTATTATCCAAAACGCTGCAGAGGTGATATGAAACAAGTTGTTTTCTTTAAGATCCAGTTATTTATTTGTCATTTACACAATCAGGCAAAAGTTACTGTCAATGAAACACTTGGCTCTCTTGTTTATTAAGAAAATCACAAGGTATGGGATATAAAATAAAATAAATACTGTGTGATGTGGCTGTAATAATGATAAATGAATAAATCTGTCCTATAAACACGTCGTGTATCTGCAGGTTTACTCATCATAACTTTATCAGCTCACAAAACAATCAGTCATTTTGATCGGATGCAGGATCGGACGGGTCGTCTCAAACTGAGCCGCTGACGACGGTCCAAAGAGGCCACATCATTAAGGCTAATTGACGGATCCAAAGCTGTAATTTCATCCCCGCGGTCAGGACAAGAGGAGGCAGCAAAACAAGTTCACAGCATCGACATCTTTTCAAGCCACAGAGAGACACAACCAGAGAAAAGACTTTTCACACCACGACGACAGAAAGGCTCTCGTTTTATTTTTTACTGACCAAAAGCAACATATTCAGCTCTTCATATTTTTAAAGTTAAATCAACCAAACGCTGCCAGGACAACAATGAAACCTAAAACACGACACTGATCCACGTTAGTATTTAAATAACTGCTGCTGCCTGTAACTTCCCAAAATCCCAGAACATCTTTGACGAAGCCAAAACAAAAACAGGCTGGCGAGCAGAAAGTGCTGCGTACACGGAGGCGGCGCTGCTAAATTTAGCCGCAGCAGGCACGCGGCGCTGCCCGTCTCTGACCATTCGCAGCTATTAGAGGCTCAGGACGCGACCCGAGAGCAGCGCCCGTTCGTGGAAGAGCATTTGTGGGGGGGCGAGGAAGCCGACTGACCCCCAGTCTGTTTACTTCCTGTTGACGAGTCGCCGGACGATGAATGAACGTCAGAGCGGCGTCACTCGATTCAAACACGCCGCTGCCGGTAAAAGACGGAGAAAGAAATACTGAGTGTGGGTTTTTAATTTGACTGTATTTATTCACGCAGCATGTTCAGTATTTTTATTGTACTAAATGAAATGAAGTTATTGTTTGTTATAAAATGGTGAAAAATGACCAACAACAGTTTACTATCACACAAAGCTGAATTAAGAAACTTGTGTCAGATTATATTCTGCATTTTCTGCACATCAAACTGTGTGTATATAAATACTGTTTCTTTTCTGTTGTTTTACTATTTATTGTACATACTGGTCTCTTTTTTGTGTCTTTATGTGCTATTTTGTCTATTATTTCATGTCTTTTTCTTTACTGTGGGCTTTTTTGAGCTACTGTAACAGTGAAATTTCCCCACTGTGGGATCAATAAAAGATCTTAATCTTAATCTTAATTTTGCTGATTTCATCTTTAGTTTCTGTCACACGTTCTCACTTCCTTAAACACAAAGTTCAACAACATCAATGTTAAATTAAGAAGTGAAGCATCTAAAGTTTAACGGTTTAACAACAGAAAAACGTCACTGAAACTAATTACGTGAGATTTACTGTTATAAAACTGAAAATCAGTGACTTTCTGCTCAGATCTGCTGATTGTGGACGTGCAGGGCTGCCAATAACATTTAGTTTCATCATTAACAAAGTTTGCAGTAAAGTGTGAGAAACTCGAGAGTTCACGCACCTCAGTGACCTTTGCAAAAGACAAAACAGAAACACAACAAATTCTCATGTTTGAAAAACAGGAACATAAAAACTTTCTGCCGACAGATGACATGAATAATTAATCGATTACTGAATCACAGATTAACCTGAAGGTTTAGTTTCAGCAGCAGACACATTTTCTAATCACACCTTCACATCTTCCTTTGACGGAAACAATCATCTATATTCAATTTTTCACCAAACAAACGAGAATGTAGAGAAACGCCAATTTTTCAGAACAAAGAGAAAGTTTGTTGGCTTCTTTTGCTGCTAATCCAGAAAGTTCAGCGACAAAAGGAGCACGAGCAGGATGAACTTTCAGCTCGTCGCAGTGAGATGAAAGAGTTTCACACCAAAGTGACCTCTTTTCTTCTCCAGCTGTAAAATAAAGCTAAAGTGAAGCGACAGCAACACGGCGTGGACGTGAACACACCCCAACACTGCCGGTTCAAAAGGAGTTCATCACACGCCGTTACTGAGTCTCTCCAGCCCGACATCGAACATGCAGGCTCGACAACGAGCGTGATGATGTCACAGATCGACGTTTAATCGATTTATACCTCACTGATAAATTTAATTAAAAAGTAGGTTGTTAGATTAAATAATATATTTCAGATTTCCTGTTCTCATCACAACGGAGCGTCACTATTTTGAGGTCAGCAGCATGTTTGTGATTAATGGTTGATTTTGGTACAAGTCTGTATTTCCATAATAGAAACACGAGCGTCAGATTATTCATCCGTCTGTGTCTCGTGTCTTCTCGTGTTTATTTACTTCCCTGAACCCGCCGCCGTCTGCTCACACCGGGCCGGGATGCTGGTTGGTGGATTCAGGTGCTCCGGCAGTTGCCATGGCAACTGGGGCAGACAATACGTCCGAGCGGCCGCTCGACAACAGAGCGCTCGTTCTCTCTCGTTTTTTTGGGCTTCTATTCACCGGTGGGTAAAAAAAGACAGAAAGAAAGAAAAGGTGCCCTTTGCGGCAGCTTTGGGATCAGATTTCAGATTCCCACAGCAGACGGCATCACATATGCGTCGCTGAGATATCTGACCTGCAATCAGCTGCACGGCCGCGGCGACACGCCGGACGACGGCTGGAAACGCTCTCTAGAAAGTTTGTTGTGAAACGGGAATCACGCTCCTCCTTCACACGCCGGCGGGGGGAGGCAGCACAGTTCAAAAGGTCGCGAACCTTTCAGGGAACGATTTCTTTTCAGGGAACGAGTCGAGTCTGTCAACAAGGGTCCGTTCATGCTCCCAATAACACGAGACGCAGCACAACATCTCCTCTCTTTAGAGCTCAAATGTTTGGCTGATGAAACGTGAATAGCGTTGGCTGGATAAAACACCACTTTGTGCTCTGGGACATCATAATCTGCATTTTTCACCATTTTCTGTCATTTTAGAACAAAGATTGTTCTCTGATAGGCTGCAGTCCAAACCCGGGACTGAAGTCTGTGCTAATACCGAGCTAATTAAGAGGATTGGGAGCTTTTTAATACATCATCAGCGTCATGAGAAAATTTCAGCGTTTGTGCTCTCAGTCGGCTTCACATTAAAATGATTTCAGTGACTTCAGGAGTCGTTGAACGTGGGAGGAAGAGCACGCTGCTGAACTGGTACTCAGCAGATATCACAATCAGTTAAAGTTGGATATTCAAGTGCAATTATTTCCATTTCACCTTGGATTTAACACTGAATTACAAACCTCAATGTGAGTGACGTCCTCCTGCAGACGTCACGCTCAAGATGTTTTTTTAACACCACATTGTGAGGAGGAGAAAGAGGCTGAACAACCTGCCTGAAGCCAACAAAAATAACCATTAAAGATGAGTTTCAGTGGAGGACTGAAGGGAAACAGCTCATCTGCCGCTGTCACACTTCATTAAAACAAACGAAGACTCAAACTGATCTGTTTCCGAAGTGCAGAGCAAATGTATTTCCTCGCATTTAAATCAAATGATCTTACCCTGCTGTCTGCTGTCCACAGCAGCAAGGTGAATAAAAAGGCCCTGCAGGTTTTCATGTCGGGGATCCGAGCGAGCAGAGCGAGCAGAGTCGAGATCTGCTGAGCGGGAAAGACTCTGGGAGAGTTGTGTTGAGAGGAAAAAAAGCTCAGCCTGGTAAATCTGATTACCGTGGTCACTGTGCGTCCTGGCCAGACTCAATAACCTAATACCCTACATTTAAAAAACACAAACAAACACACACACACACACACACACACACACACACACACACTGCCGCCGCTCCACGTTTCCACAGAGACACGGGTACGGACGCTCAACTGACTTCAGGACTGGATCTATTTTCTTTAAATCAGTGATGAAAACAGCGTTCAGAGGAGCAGAGACTCTTTGGATGGACGATGCGACCGGGTCACACCTTCACTCTGAACGGCGAGCGCGACATTTCCGGGGGTGACGGCGTGTTTACATGATGCTGATTTACCCACCGCACTGCTTTGAAATTTTTATTTGTCTCGCGCACAATTACATGGAGCTGATATTTATTCACAGGCTCCCTCTAAGAATGTAAAAAACATTTAGAAAGAAAACCACATGACCAATGGTGAAAAGATTTGTATAAACTAAAATCAAATGATAAATAAATGTAAGGTGCAAATGAATATTTTTATTATTCCAAACTGGATCGAAGGACTAAACTCATCAAAAGCTGCTGTTTCTTCAAACATAATTGAAGAAACAACAAACCCACAGCGTGAGGAATCTCTGAATGAAAACACACCTGAGTCTCAACAACATCTATAAAAACTGTCTGAGGATTTTTTGACTGAACGCTTCTTCTCAGTCAGAGAAATTCTGCGTGACACGACCGAGCAGCTGTTTTTATATCACGGCGCTCATTCAGAACGATCATCCTACAGCACACACACCCACGCTGAGCAAACACACACTCACACAGGTTGATTTGAGGGGATAAGACGTGTCTGCACAGGTATAATTAAACCTCATCACTCCGTATCAACACAAAGAAAACTGCAGCTCAGGAAACTTAAAGATTCGTCCACGTAACAACAACTGAGCACTCGACAGCTGCAAACTAAGAATATCCAAATAAATCACATTTAGTCTCAGTAAATACATGAAAAACACTGACTGAAGAAAGGAACTGTTTCTTTGCATGAATTATCCTCAAACAGGGCTGCAACCAACTGTTTTCATAATAAATGAATCATTTGATCATATCAGAAAATGTGAGAAATGCTGAAGGTGACGTCTTCAAATGTTTTTTTTTGTCCACAACTCAAAAGACAATTATAGAAAAACAGAAAATATTCACATTTGAGAAGCTGAAATCAGAGAATTTCTACATTTATTCTCATTTATCATCATAATTAATCCATGAGCAGAATAGCTGTTGATTAACTTAATTGATGACAACTTATTGCAGCTCAGGTTTGTCTTTTTTCCACTTAGAAAGTAAAAACACAATCAAAGAGTTTCTCTAAGTTGTATAAGCTGAAGTACACATTTCTATAAAGCTTCACCTTGTCCATTAATGTGTTTTTATCCAAACACACGACTGGAAAAATATCAGGTTTGGACTTAAAAACAGGACTAAATGTGGCTATTACTCACTGTACGTCTGCGTCTGAGCAACTGGAGACTGATTATTGATTATTTTGGGAAGTAAAACCTCTTTAAAACACAAAAGAAAAACACTCAAATAAACTTCAAAATAAAGGACAACGTCATAAAGAGGCAACCAGCAGTGTCCTCCAACATAGACGTGCTGATGTTTGAAGGGGAAACAAATCAGTCCCATCCAGGTTTTTCTACATGTGACGGTTATTCAGCACTGTATGTTTGATTATTGATTATTATTCATTTAAAAAGTCCACAACTTTTCTGCAACTGTCCCTCATTTTAACCATTCACACACATTTCTACAATAATGTTTTTATACAATTAAGTTAAATTAGTTTTTCCTCCAGTAAAAAGGTCCTGAGTCTATTTTCCAAACATCTCCAGGCCCCAAAGTGTCAGGAAACATAATTTTCCAGGTTTTCCAGGAGGATTACTACATGTGATTGAACTGAACTGAATAAAGTGTGTGTTTAATTGAGGAAAAAGAAAATTTAACAGACATTAAATATTATTGGATTATCTATAACTGTCTCTCATTACTAATCCTTCACTGTTGGAAAAAGTGATGGATTTTATTATCAAGTTTCATTTCTTTTTGGTCAAATTCAAGCAGACAAACCACACGATCTTCCTCCAGTAACAAGAATAAAAATGTCCCTTTTGTCACAAACATTTCCAGGACTGGAAGTGACGAGAAACAGATCTTTTCCAGGAGGGTTGGAAAGAGTCTGTGTCAGGTTCAAAACAATCACATCTGCCATAAATGACATTTTTATATGAGCTGGGAGAAAAATCCTGAGACTAATAAACATCTCCAGGCCTGGACCTGTCAGTGACCGGGTCTTTTCCAGGTCTTTTCTAAGGTTTTCCAGGAAGATTACTACACATGGTAGTTATCAGATACTTCAGGTTTAACTAGCTGTCTCTCAAAAGTAACGGATGTTAATTATTACTAAAGTTCAGGAGGAAAGAGAGGAAATAAGATTTTCCTCCAGTGGAAAGGTCCTGATTCTTACGTCTATTTTACAAACACTCCAAGGCCTGGAAGTGTCAGGGACCAGGTCAGATATTTTCCAGGTTTTCCAGGAGGATAACCACATGTGATGGATATAATGAGTTGAATGTTTGACTGTAAATTCATTATTAAATAAGAAAGTCCACAACTTTCCTAAACCTGCCTCTCAAACGTGATGGATGCTATTTCATCATTAAATCTTAGGGAGAAAGAAAGCAAATAACAAGATTTCTCTCCAATAGAAAGGCCTTAAGTTTGAGTGTATTTTTCAAGCATTTCCAGGCATGGAGGTGGCAGGGATCAGGTCATTTTCCAGGTCTTATTCCAGGTCTTTTTCCAGGACAGCCTCTGTTTCAGCCTTAAATCAGTCTCCTTCACTCCGGAGGCCGAGGCGACCTGCCCGGGTTAAAGGCGAGCTGAAGCACCGGCAGCAGCTCCAGCAGCACCCGGTACCACCCAGCGACCAGCACCGGGCTCCACACCGGCACAATTTACCGATCTATAATCAATAACACACCGGGATCGACAGAAACTGATCTGAGAGCGGAGTCACACGCAGCTACGCAACACTGCTAGCTCGGTTAGCTCCCGAGTTAGCTTCAATCCAGCGTCTATCAGGAGCTATTTGAGTCCCCTTTTTTGAATATTTAAGCACAGATGTGGTGTGGGGGCCGTGTTTGACATAAAATCAGAGTTATCCGCCGCGGACAGGGCGGACTAAGTGTCCGTGTTGTTGCTGTAAAATGGCAGCCTAGCTTCTCCTAGCTGCTCAATAATGAGTCAGGAAAACACTGACCGTTTAGCATTAGCTTGCTAGCTCTCGGCCGGAATGATCGATCGCGAAAAAAACGAAAAATAACGCCGCCGAGCTCAAGTTCACGACCGTAAAAAGTGTCCTCTTACCATGGTAAGGCCGTGGCTGTCACCGTGCAGCGGCTGTGTGGAGGATTTCCGTGGATTTTGCCCGTTTTTTCCGCCGTCTTGTCGCCTCTCTGTGTGTGTTTGCTGCCCGTTGCTAACTGCGAAGCTCCGCACAAAGATCAGCCGCCACGATGCCTTCAGGCGCCGTCGGAAATACGGACACCAAACAAACAAACAAACAAACACAAGCAGAGCTGATAAACGGGATGAGAACAAAACACACACAGTCAGAGGCAGAAGTAACTGAGTACTTTTACTCAAGTACTGTACTACATTTGAAATATTAAGACTTTTATTTTTCACTTTTCTTTCTTCCATTATATTACGATTATTTGATAACGTTAGTTGGTCTGTAGAATCGCTTTAATTATGCAAAATATAATAATAAAAGACATTATTATTTATATTATAATATTCAAGTAAAAACACGGTTAATCATTTCTGGGAAATTTTTAATTTTATAAACATTCAATAATATAATATTTAATATTCTAATATTGGCTTTTTACTTTTGTTATTGTGTATATATA